>VZSZ01011275.1:23205-35666 GCA_013398815.1 Ibidorhyncha struthersii | reverse complement strand
GGTAGCGTAGCACCGCCCTTTGGCGAATAGCGTGCGCTACGCGGGTGGCGATGGCCGGGCGCGGGAAGGGTCTGCTGGGGGCGGCCGGGCTGCCGCCGCCTCCCGCCCGGCGCTGCTGGCTTAACCGCCCCGTTCGCTGCACCTCTCGCATCAGTAATAGCAGTTGATGAGAGGGAGGGCTCAGTTCCCTTCCAGCAGGCTTCTGGTAGGAACCCCAGGATGGGTTTGTGTCCCCTGGCTGCCATGGGCAAAAGTCACCCAAATCTGCGGGGGTAATGGAGCACCTTATGGGGATCCGCTGCAGGGATCAGCAGGCTTCACGGCATCATCCCGGTGTCATCGCTGTGCTGTTAATCTGCCAGGCTTTGAGGTGTTCGGTGCATCTCCCGGGATTGCTGCGTTTGTCCCCAGGGTGAAGGACGGGGAGAGGTGGCACGTGTCTCCCCAGGGTGAGAGAAAGGCTGCGCGGTAATGCAGTGCCCGGGTGGCATGGGACTGTTGCGCGATTTAGTGTCTGATCTCTCAGATAAGCGGTACCACATTTTTCCTTCTGACCCTTTAAGGTTCTGCAAATGTGGTGCCAGGACCCACCTCAGAAGAGCACCGTCACAGGGCCACGATCCCATCCTCAGTGAAGCCCAGCGAGGAATCTTCACTGGTCACTCACAGTACAGCAACTGAACTTCCATCTCTGCATGGAATCCTTTTTGCACGCATCCTCCTTCTCAGCTTGTTTTTGGAAAGGAAAGTACTTGCTGGTGTATTTACCTGGGAAGCCCGTTGTTCACTTAGAGATTAAACCTGGTTTCTAAAGCCTCAGTTTTGCAGGATCTGCCACAGACAGTGGGAAGTTGAGGATCCCGCTAACAGCAGCAAGAGGGGGTCATTTGCAGATTGGCATCTCTTGCTGTGCCTTGTGCTTCCTCCAGGAGCCTCGTGTTTGAGCAGTGCTTGCTGTGAGATAACGCAGATTTTTCACCACGTTACTACATTTTGGAATCCACTGGCAGGGACTTCCTTGGAAGATGCTCTGCATTGTTCTGCAGCAGTGAACGCACTCAATCTTTCCTGGTAAGAAAAACACTGATGATCAAGGAAAAAAAAGATACTTCAGGATAAAAGATGATTCTTTCTTACTAATTTCTTTACGTATGGGTGTCAGGCTCCTCACACACAGATGTCCTACCTGCCTGCTAAGAAATGCCTGATACGGTGTTTGCATTGTTTTTCCCCAAGTCACAGGTATTGCTCAGCGAACTGATCCACCCCGACAGAAAGGATGGCAGGCAGCGGAACACGTAGCCCTGCACAGGTCACCCAGAAAGCAATTAAAAGACAGCCTTAGCCTCTGCCCTGTACTGCAGCAGGCCAGCCCCGGCTCTGATGTTGGGGTGGCCGTGGTGTCTGAAGCAGCTTGGCAGAGGGCAGGAGTGCAGATTGGGCAAAGCGGATGTTCCTCAGGCTGGCGTTGTGCTGGTGTGGGTGGGATCATGCGTCTTTTGTAGCCTGATTACTCTCAGGTTGGCTGAGGACTTCACTGAAGCAGACAAACCCAGAGAGATCCTGTTCATCTAAACAAAGTAAGAGGTGCTGGTTTTCTATGCGCCAGAAATTCAGGCAGGGATACAGAGCCAGCCCTGAGCACTAGAACAGTGTAATTGAAGCTTTAACACCCACCTATAACCATTTCAGTTTTAGGCGACTGTGCTTTGTGGGGCATACCTTCAATTTGGTGTCTCAGGGATTTGGAAACAGTGAGTCATAACTCCCTGGGGTCAAAAATGCAGCTGCTGAGGCACCAGGCATTGAAGTGTTGTCCAAGATAAAAGCAAAGTAAACCTCACTGCCCACACACTCTTATCCTTCAAGGCTGAGTATCTTTGTCACCCTCTTCAAAAACATGCACTCAAAAATTATACAGGCTTCTCGTGGTTGCCATTGATACAGAATTTACTTCTTCTTTTAGAGCAGAGAAGAGGGGATTGTGAAAATCTGCGACTCAAAAAAGTTGAGGCAGATAGATCTGAGGCTAATATGCAGCACCCCGTGCTTGCAGAGAGGTGGCTGGCGTTTGAGGAGGGAATCGCGCTGCAAGACATGTCTGTGTCCTTCCCAGGGAGGATCCCAGAAGAGCTCCCTGGGCCTCTGCCATCAACCCCTGGCCCTTTGTATCCAGGATGGACCTGCAGATCCCAGACAGCATGCATGCAGCCAGGTTGGTTCCTACCCATGGAGCGCCGTCTTTGGGACACCTGTTGGCACTGACTTACTGCTAAAGAAGAAGTGACGTGCGAGTCACCTGTCCCATAAAGTGTCCCGCTCACAGTGGTCACGTGGCACCAGGCTCCTGTCCCATGACACATTCTGGCTACAACAACAGTATGACATGGCCACCTTTGCCACAAAACGCCTCATTGCAGAGCTCACGTGGCTGATCCACCCCATCCTTCAAGGCCCCGTGCAGAGAGGAGCGGTGGCACGCAACCTGCGGGTCCTGCAGAACGTTCCAGGCACCGCCAGCCATTGGCCTGTCCTGCCTGTCCCCACGGCTTCAAAGCCACTAGTGTCATGAGCTGAGAGGTCTTGAGCACACCAGACCTTCACTGTGAAGGCTTCAGAGCCTGGTAAGTAACAGCTTGCAGAATCTGCTGCTTTGGTAACACACTGCTCTAACAAAACCTTGATTCTTGAAGAAAGGCCAGTTCTGCAAAGGCCTGTGCAGTTCTGCGTTGGCTGTGTGCACCTCTCTCTGTACCTATTTTTATACCATTCCTACGGTTTACAAAACCTTTCAGAAATGTCCATGTTTAGAGGGACCCAGATCTGACAAAGTAACTGACTCACTCTGGCCTCGGGGAAGTTACTTCACTCCCTGGATCATCTTCTCCACTTCAGTACTGAGAACAATCATATGAAATTACCCAGCATACCTCCAACGCAGCTGTAAAAAATTAATTAGCTGGTATTTAGCACCGGCTGTAAAAGTGGGAAGTTGTTGGTGTTGTTGGAGAACCTCTGTAGCAGGGGAGGCCAGCCAGGAGTCCTGCAGGGGACGCAGGTGATGGTCACTATTTGTGTGACAGCCTCTTGGGATTACAGTCATAGATAGGATGTAGATGTCTCTCTGCCCCTGACCCCAAAGTCTGGACCATCAAAACACCCCTTTGTCCTGTGATGCTTGAACTTTCCATGGGCTTTGGTGTCCACCAGTTCAGGATCCAGCTAACTATGGCAGTGCCAAATGGGTAAGCGCAAAGCTGTGTGATGCCCATCTTACACCATGCAGCAGCGTGGGGTTGTTTCTCCCTGCCTGTCTTGCCAGGGCCAGTGTAGGCACTTGTCTAAGGGGATGTCCCCAGTGCTCAGCATGTTGGCCACAGCCTCTGTAGGAGGCTGACTCAAAGGCAGAGCAAGGGAGAGATTTGGACGTTCATATCTCAGGGAGTGAGCTGGCATCTGAGGGAAGGGGCCAGCACTGCCGCCTCCCAGTATCAAAGGGGTCACAACTCTGCAGTGGTTTTGTGGCTTTTGCTATTGAGCAGGGGGAAGCTATCAAACAAGTCCAAAGCCATTTCTTTTATGCTCTTGTGTCTCCAGTGCCTGGTGTGAGGGGACATGGCAGAATCAGGCTTTGCAGCACTGCAGGTCAGCCCCCACCCACTGTGTGGGGTTCAGGCTTCAATGGCTGCATTTAGACCCTTTATCAGCGCTTTGTTTTTTTCAGTTGTTCAACCTCCAGCAGTTGTATTTTATCAGTGAGTACAGATGCTGGTAATCCCTTGCGCTATATGTCCTCTGTGCCTCAGCAGAAGCTCGGATTGGAGATCTGCCATGAGATAACGTGACTGCAGTTGCTTCCTATGGTTGGTATCTGGTGATCGAGTCTTGTCCAGAGCTAACTTTCTGCTTTCATGTGTGGCTGCTGTATGACTTAGAAATCAGCTGAGGATTGCAAAGGTGAAAGCATTAGTAGATTACTGGAGTGGTATCTGTACTGCAGGCAGGGATTAGAGGGCAGGCAAAAGACTATGGCTGCACCCTTGCCAGTCAAAATGCATACATGGTCATGCAATAGCAGAAGATTTCTAATGAACAAAATGCCAGCAGAAGCAGGGTGAATCTGCTTTGGCCAAGATAAATCAAAGGGTTACAAAGCTTGGAGTACAAAAGCAAGATATTGTGGGTTTACTGCATTTTAGTTCTCCTTTTTTATTTTAGTAAGTTAGATCATTATAATGATAATTTGAGGAAGCTGGTCTGGGAAGCCAAAGGTGACGAGAGGAGAGTGTTTCGTAGCTAGTTGAGAGAGGACAGCTTTACATAGGGGTCTCTGGACAGTCAATTTTCACTAAGCAGTACAGCCACTGTGGGCTGGTGCTACGCCTTTCTGGCCACAGGGGGAAAGAAGGGTCCCAGGGCTGAGCCCAGCAATGAGGAGGAGGGACTGCAGGACTCTGAAGAGCTGAAATATGCTGGACAAGTATCAGAGGAATAAGCAGGTTCTCCCCAAGCTTTTAATGCCACAGATGGACAGAGGTGGAGTAGCTGTGCATCCATAGGAAGAGGGTGAATGCGTTAGGCACTGTGGGGAACGTCAGACGTTCACAGCTAATGTTGAGGATTTGTTGGTACTACAGCCAAACACACATGGTCCCTGGACCTCTCTTGCAGGCCCCTCCGAAGGCGTTTTGTATCCTTGCTATTTCTGTTCACTGTTTCAGTTTATGGACTAAAAAGAGAAAGGGAGGGTCCCATTTAGTGCAAGGACAAAAGCAAAGAGATGGTGTAAGACATACCATGTTTTATTGCCTCTAATTGGATCAGGAAGATTAGTAAATAGAGATTAGATGTCACAAAGGGAAGAAAATCAAAGCTGGAGACATTCTTACTTCCTCGTTTAGAGGGATGAGTGCATGAAATAGGTTGAGGTGTCTGCACTGGTAAATGTTTTAAGACCTGTCACTATAGCCTTAGGGATGCTCACCTGTGTGAAGGTCCCTCAAAGGCAGAGGCAGAGAATTTCTTCAGAGTAATGTTAGTGATTGGGAACACTGGCATTGGGTTTCAAATTGTTCAATCTTTATGGGTTTTCATTGGGTTTTGATATATCAAAGAAGTGGTTAGATGAGGAATACGGTTTTCTTCCCAGGCTACTGAAACTAAGTGTGCTGGTCTGCTCACTGCACCATGCTCTGGTTTCTCCACGTTTATTCTGGTGGGGAGGTGTGCATGTGTATGTCTGTATGGCCAGGCAAAATGCAAGAGCCACTGCTCAATACTTCCGTTTGTCACTTTCTTATCACCATCTCTCTACTTTCATTCTGCCACTGTGAATGGAGCTCTCATCAGTGCCAAAAACCAGGCATCCACCCTGGATAGCAAGCACCTCTCTGCTGACATTGGTCCTCCCAAGTTTGAGGATTCGTACGTTCTTTAAGGCAGGCAGGATCTTGCCTCGTCAGTCTGAGAAAATGCTGTGTTCCCACAGAGGATCAGAAACTCATCACGAACAGCTATTGCATGACACAGCTGTTGGTCATGCCAAGAAGGCTAGCAAGTGACACGGGAACTTGGTGTGAGGTTATCCTCTGCGTAACAAAGGTATGTGGTAGATGGTGCCAGATCGCTCTGTGGCAGAGGAGGAAGGAGGAAATTTCACCCACAGTTTTTGATTGCTTTTCATATTGTGTAAAAAGAAAGAGAAAAGGAAACTTCTAGGAAAAGAGAGCTGAGGAACACTCTGTAGCTCACCATTAATGTCTGCTCATAGCAGCCCAGCACGTGGATCTCTTGTTAAAGGAAATGGATTGGGGAAAGGGAGTGCTCTGCCCCACCAGCTGCTGATGTGCCCTGGGCCCACAGTCCTGGGGCTGAGCTGAGAGGATACTTTCCTCCCCACCCAAAGTCATGTGTGTTTGGGAGGGTTCTCTCTGTCATTTCACTAATCAAAGCTTTTCCTCTTCTGTCCAGTCCAGGTTTTAACTGGTACCAGGTTCTTCTGCAGCTCTTTGCATCTAATGGGGCACCTTAAAAGCACTAATAAACTAGATGTCACAGGCTCCCCTCTCTTGTGAGATGGATTGGTAACAGTGCAGATATCCTACAGATAAAGAAATTAAAATAAAAAACTGATAATGAACTTTCCGGCATCATATTCCACCTCCACTCCCATTCACCTTCTCTTAGTATGCATTTCAACAACTGAAACCAGCCCAAGGACCCGTGGCTGTGTCCTGCCTCGCCCACTCCTGCCCTTGCATGAGGTGCACCCTGCATCAAGCCAGTTCAGTGCACTAAGCTGGCAGAAAATTTATCCATGCTGCTTTTGTTGTTAGTTATCAGCAGATTTAGTGCTGAGGTGACTCAGGGCAGGGTCAGTCAAGAGCTGGCACTGGAGTACGGGGAGGGACAGTGTGACGGCGAGTACCTGAAGTTGGCTTTGGGCTGGGCTGCGCCTTTGGAGTGGAGGTGGGTCCCACTGCAGGCAGCACACGGGCTTGTCTGGGCAACAGGGATGCTGAATCCGGCTCAGGCACCTCCGCCACTGTTGTTTGACTTTAGAAAGTAGGACACCCCGTGTGCTCCATGATAGATATTCCTCAGAAGGGGTTCAGTCCAGGCCCAACAGATAACGATGACTTTAACAGCACACTTGCCATGCTGTGCTACCATTGCTCTATTGATCTCAAACTGCTTTGTGAGCATTAATGAACCAAACCTTGCAGCATCTTTCAGAGGCGAGTGTTCCAGTTTCCAAGGGACGCACAGGGAAACTGTGTTACCCTACAGAGGAAGCAAGCAATTTGCCTAATGGCATGTAACAGATTTGTCTCAAGACAGAAGGCAGAGCAAAGGTCTTCCTAGTGCCAGTTCTGCCACCTCTCTGCAAATCAGTCCCTGTCTCTTAAGAGCTGGAAGCAATCTGCTGTATGCTGCTCAGAAGTGATTTTCTTTTTAATGTAGCTATAAGTAGCTTCGTTACTTTTATCTCTTTAATTAGCTCTAAAAATACTTTTTTCCTTGGTTGCTTCAGTTTTTGCTTTCCCGAGTTCACAGGTTAACAAAACCCCCAATAGTCATGTGACTTGGATGAACAGAATATTCAAGTAATTGCTGTGTAAGAAAATGGACTCGCTGCCAAGATGCACAGTAGAAAATATGGATTTCTGTTGCCCCACCAGGATGGTTATTCTCCCATTTATTAAGGTGCTGGAGAGTTTACATAGTGCTATTTCACTTCCCTACATTATTGATCCTGGAACTGGTTATTGCCCTATTAATCAACCTGAATGTATCTTGAATTGTCGTATTTTACTTTCTTTCATTTTTTCCTGAGAAATGCTGTTGCTACTACCTCACTCCAGATCACAGCTGACATAAGAAGACCCCAAAGCACAGATCTGCGCCCTTGTGTCCCCCTCCTTTATTTTTGACACCATGAAGTGGGAAAATGTCTCCAACCATTTCCGTCTTTCCTCGGACCCCTAAGGAAAGGCATTCGGCTGTGGGGCAGTGCTGCTGTGCAGACAGCAGCTCCAGTGCGATGGCAGGCCGCAGAGGAGACAGGTCCCTCCTGCCTGCTACACCCAGGTGTAGCGTCTTGTGTGGTATCACACGCAACACCTGCACTCCCGACGGGCGGGCGGGCTCGCTCGGGCCCTTCTCCCCAGACAAGCTCCCGGTTCCAGCAGGAGGCCGCAGGGCCCCACAGCCGGTACGAGCCTCGCGGCCTCGGCGACCCAAGATGGCGGCCGGGAGACGGCGGTCACGTGACGGGCGCGCCACCGCTCCCCCTTCCCCCCCTCTCCGCTGGCTGCTAGGCGGCGTGCTGACGTCAGGGACAGCGGGCGCGCCCCCGTGACCGGAAGTTGTCGGGGGGGAGGCGGAAGTGAAAGCGGGGAGGCGGTTGGGCCCATTAAAGCCGACCGAGGCGAGCGGGGGGTGGCAGCGAGTCTCGNGTCTGGGGCGGGCGCCGCGGCACACGCACCAGGTGAGGCCTTGTGGGGAGCCGGCGCTGGGGGAGTCTTCTCACGCCGGGGCCTGCGGTGGAGGGGGGGTAGCGGCTCCACTCCGGCCCCTAGAGCTGCTGGGCGGGGGGGCCGCCGGGGCACCCTCCGCAGGGGCGGGGGAGGCGCTGCTTTCGTGCTCCCCGGGCGGGCTCCGCAACCGGGGCCTCGCCCGCCGGGGAGAGGCGGTGTTTGCCTACCCTCACTGTAGCGGGGTCAGGCGGCCGGTGCCGCCGGGTGCCGAGCTCTCCGGAGCCGTGCCCGGCCCGTCGCTGCCCCCGGAACAATGGAGCTGGGGCTCGGGGGGTCTCCCTGGGAAAGGGCCCCTCCTCCGCGCAGCGCTGCGGAAGGGGGATCCGTAGGCCTTTCTGCGATGCGCGTTTCTTGAGGCCTTTGTGAGAGCCTTCTTTCCGGAGAGGTTTAAAGAGGCCCGAAGCGGTGCCTCCCAGGGAGGAGAGCGTATTGTCTGTGATATGTGGCTCTGCTGTAGCTTCTTTCTCGAAGCCTGAAGAGGCTTTGAGGGCAGTTGGTGGCCGAAGGTGGCCTGAGCGGTGGGCTCTGGGGAAGTGCTGGGTTGGGGTGGAGAAGTGCTGCTCTGGGTGGTCAGTGGATATTGCTTTTAAGATGAGCAGGCTGCCCTGGGAGCAATTAATGTGACAAAACAGGCGGCTGAAGAGGCAGGCAGTTATTGCGAAAGTAGCTCTCTGCGTGTGTAAAGCCTGAGTCAGTTCTAAGAAGTATTAGAATGGATGTTAGAAGTACTTTTGGCTGTGAGTGTACAATAAGGTAAATTAAATGATAGATATGTCATTAGTGTCCAGGTATATATAGACTAATAAATATGGAAATACCTAATTGTTGTCCTTAAGACAGCTGTGCTGTCTCCCTTATAAGTAGAGGGATTATTTTAGTAGTAAAATAGCTTAAAAAGGCTGTCTTAATCTGAGGTAAGACAGGTAACCTCAGCATCAAAATGAGTATGTCTTACCCAGTAACTCCAAACCCGTTGAGTCAAAGCTGGAATTCTCAGTATTATCTCCCTAAAAAACTAAAAATACTTACTGATAAGCAAAGCTGTTGTGATATGTGTGTATGAGGTTTTTTATACATAAACTGAGAACACATGGCAGAACAAAGTCCTCCCAACTGTAAGCAAGCTGTTCTTTGTTTAACAGTTGCCAGCATGAAAGCTTTAAAGCTTCCAGTTCTTGCAACTGGCCAGCCAGCTCTGGCCTGTGCCTAGCACTCTGTGTTTCAGTGTGGGAATTGAGACTGAGGCAAGTGGAGAGTTGTCTTTTTAGGGGAATAGTAAATAACCAGCTGTGCCACAGTGTTTGGCTGGCCATGACTTAAAGGCGTACTTGTGGCTATACCATATTCACGGGCTGCAGTGGTGCTAGTAGTGTATGACAGAAGCTGCAGCCTTGCCGTGCCTCCAGTAGAGCCAGGCTGCTGGAGTCAATGTACCCTGTTCTCTCAGTAGCTGTATTTGAGGTTAAAGTGGGTGGAGTCATTTGAATATTCCTTGTTAAATAATCAGGGCTTCGTTGCTGCACTTATTCAGGAAGAACAAGTATACTTGTCTCTTTTTTTTTCTCCCCCCCCCTTGTGACTTCCAACNTCTCTTTTTTTTTTTTCTCCCCCCCCCTTGTGACTTCCAACAGCTGACTGAACACATGACTTGCCCTCCATAACTAATGAGTAGACCCACCATGCCTGGCCTGAGCCCTCAGAATCCAAAGCAGCTCTAATACTGTTACTTTCAAGTGCTGCCCCTTTGTGGGTTGGGTTTTTTTGTGTGCTGTTATGTTAATGCTCTGCTTCTGGTGTAGAAAAGCTGTAAGATGGGGTCGATCTGACCCCTCAATAAGGAAAAACTTTAATTCAGTAGCAGTTCCTTGCTCTCCTAACCTGCAGTGAGGAGTATAGCTGATGAGATGCAAGGCAGTAGCTATGTTAAACTTTCCTCTTCCCTTTAGTGTCACACAGTGGTCTGTGTTCTCAAATACCCTACTGATAGTTCAACATAGCACCCTAAGAGTTGTACCTTAAAAGGTGAAGGTGCCTAGTTAAGAATTTAAGTAACTGTGTTGCAAAGACTACACTACAGGCATCCTTGTCCTGCTACCAAAGCCAGTGAAGCAAACTCTATGCCAAGCAGCAGAGACATTTTACAACATTGATGAATCCCTAGCTGGAAGTGGAAAGTGTAGAAGCTCTGCTATAGGCTGTCCTCTGAAATCACCTAGGGAGAATACCACTTTGCTTGGTTTACTACCCAAAATGAATCCCTGTAGGAAAGAGGGCTACTAGATTCAATTTCTGCAGCACCTTCTTAAAGCTCCTGTTTTAAGACTCTTGTGTTGGAAGGTCATGTGAATTACCTGTTGGAGCAAATCTCTGGCAAAGCTTGTCCTTGAAGAAACATGACAATTACAATCAAACCATCTGTGCAAAACTATAAATAGCTTTGTCTCTAACATGTATGGGATTTTGGTCTGACTTCTGTGTGAAAATGAGACTAGTTTATGCAGAACTTAACATTTGGCTGTAAACAAAATCACTTGTGCTTGATTAGGGTGCATTTTTAAATGCTGCATCGTGAGATGGGTGTCTGGCAAGCCGTGCTTTGGGAATAAGGGCTATGGAATAAGGCACTTGGATGTTTGCATTCTCTAAAACTGATGGATGTGTGGGCTCACAAATACTTACTGGTAGCTGTCCCTGCTGTTATAATATAGCAACTTCTTCAGTATCTGATGTAAACTGAGCATTTGATAAACAAGTACAGAACCCTCACCTTGCATGCTGCTAGTGTTTCCCGATGTCTTCTGGCCTTCTCAGATGTGACCTGAACTGCTCTTAAGTCCTAGTTACTAGGGCCTGATGGGCCTAAGATTCCCTTGCAGAACTGTAGAGTAATTTAAAGCTTGTTGCCTTGATGGAAGGGAGTCCAGATAAGACCTTACCTAAATGCTGAACTTGGCTGGGCATTAGCATGCTGCTTGTCTGACAGCAATCCTGCATCCTTCAGATGCTGAAGTACTTCATCCTTGCACAGCATTGTTTTGATAATTGCAGTTTAATTGCCTGATGAGTTGGAGTTCAGTTAGCTTCCCCCTGCAGCTTCCTAAAATGATCTCTTGTAGATGCTCCATAACAGTCTGCCTTCAGATGTAGTTAAGTTTTGACAGTAGGCTGTGAGGATAAAAGGGTCACTTTCTGCAGTGACAATCCAAACATGGGCTGTGCATCTCAAAACTGCATTAGGTATAGATAATTAATTGAATGATAATAGTTTAATATACTCAGTTCTGTGGTTAGCTGCTATGTTGAAGATCGTATTTCCCTGTAAATGCAGCTTGAATAAAACTTCCAAATGAGCACCCAAGGTCAGTGACTCCACATGTGCTGTTCAGAAATCGCTGGCAGTGAAGGGATACCCCTCTATCACATGCTTGCTCTCTGGCTTCCAGAATGCTTGTTGCTTTTGCACTCTGTTTGTGGGGATGCAGTGCTCGAACCCGGTGTGCTGCTGCATTTTCTGCTCGGTGGAGATCTGCCGTGGTGATGTCATTGTTGCTGTTAGCGCTGTTCCTGCGAGACTGCTCCTCCTCTCCAGTGCCAGCAATGAGCGCTCAGTCCGTGGGGGAAGCTGTGTCAACACTGCTGTTGCTAACTCATGGTCAGTAATGGGGAGGGACGCAAGCTTCTCAAGGCCACTGGAGTGTGTTGATTTGCAGCTGATCTCAAATAGCCTTGACTTTTTTTGCTAGGGAACCTATTCCTGAGGCCATGGATGTTTTCACAGGGCAGTGAAACTTCAGGAGGGGTGCACTGCCTTTGAGATGGGATTGAAGTGTGAACTTGTGGCACAGATTCCTATTTGTATAACTTAAAGGCACTTGATGTAGTGAGTGATTTGCTCTTGCCTCTCCATAACTACTTAAAATGCTAGCTTAAGGTGACTAATTGCATCTAACTGTACTTGCATGAGTTTCAAGCAGAAATTCCTAAATGAAACTGAGTAGATCTTTATATTGTCAGTTAAAAAAACGGTGTTTTTTTGGAGTCTGTCTTATGTCACTGCACACTGTAACTTTAGTCACTTGACAGACGAGCTGGACTAGTGATGTGGTGGACAAAAGTGAAGGCAGTCAGCTGGAGCTGCCTTCAGAAGCTGTCTGTCTGGAGTACCTGGACCTTGATTGCTGCGGCTACCAGTTTATCTAATGAGTCTGTGCTGAACCCTTGATCTCTCTCCAGCTGGGAAGCAGCATCCCCTTGAAACTAACCTGCTTGATGCTTGTCTCTCAAGTGGGCTGAGTCACTTGGCTCTGTAGCTCTCTTCCTCTCAGCTCCCAGACATGGATAATAGTGTTTGAAGTCCAAACTGGTACAGTGGTAATGGTGTCCCAAGCCTGAGCAGTGAGATGGTTGTAACTGAGGCATGCC
>VZSZ01011275.1:5759-23192 GCA_013398815.1 Ibidorhyncha struthersii | reverse complement strand
CAACAACAAGAAGATGCACTTTACCAGCACTGCTCTCTTACTCTTGCTGTGCAAGTTATTTCAGTGAGGTATTTTGGTCCGTTGTGGAGCTTCATCAAGAGAATAGCTGAGCTGGTCAAGTAATGATGCAGGATCTGTGCAAGAAGTGTGAGAATATGAAGTATGAGTCTGAAACTGAGTCTCCACAGTAAGAATTCCTTGTTAGGCTCTGACTCAGCTGTCATGGCAAGCTACCTGTTATACTCCTATCCTGGGACTGGTTCTGAAATACTTGTCCTTCCTGCTCTGCAAACTCCATTAGCATAGTGAGAGGTATTGAGTGTGTGTAGGATCAGGAGTTCTGCTTGCAGATCAGGGTTTAGTTCTTGGACTGCAACCTGTCCCTAGGGGAAGCCTCCTCTCTAGAAGACTCATTACTGAGAAGAGGACCTCCTGGAACAGATGTACAAGAGTAAAGTTTTTGCCATTATTGTTGGTCTTGTACTTGTCCACGTCTTCTTGTCTGGTGGTGGGATCTCCCATCAGTATTTGTCCTGTCTCTTCTATCAAGCTCCTGGTGCTGAAGGAGAGACAGTATTCACCCTCAGATCTGAATCTCAGGTGTAAGCTACAGGGTCTGGCAGACCTCCTGAGGGCCGTTGTTTGACTTGAAGGCTTGAACCTTGGTTGAAGTCTCCCTTCAGTCACTCATTTCCTGCCCAGCCTCTAGGAACTGGTGAAAGCTGGAAGGCAGGAGTAGATAAACAAGGCTTGTTTACTGCTGACAAGGTCTAAGATCTGTGCTTTGCTTACCACTGCAAAGGTTATCCAGCACCTCGTATTTGTGTTTCTGAAATTGAAAGCATGACAGGAATGTGTGAAATCTTAGGAAGTTGTGGACAAAACTAGAAATTAATCTGAGTACTTGGAAAAACACTGTCAGATACGGTAGAGATCTAAAAACTTTACTGTTTCTTAGTGGTCTGGCTAACTTGGAGTATTTTGAATTGGTCATCCTTATCTCCTGGACATGAAGATTAAAACCCAGCTGCCTCTGGCACTGTGCTTGGTTTATAGAAAGTAATGGAGGAATCCTGTTCAGTGGGATAGCCTGACATGAGAACCATACTGGGCTGTTGATATTCATATAGGGGTTACTGAAACTGTTGGTTGGCACTACTGGCTGGGTGGCTGTGTGCCAAAAGGCTGACAGACATGACTGTATAACCCAGCCTGTATGGGCACTATAGCTGTGTTCCAGTTAGTAGTACAAGATTTATCTTACTTGATTTGGCAGCTCTCCACCAAGGAGACTGTTCTGGTAGAGGCATGGCAACATGGAAGCTATACTGGTATAGCTGAAATGCTTTGCGTAGGCAAGGCCCTTAGTCAAGACACATGGCTTGTTGCCTAGTGTCTCCCAGCAGCCAGCAATGTGCTCAACTCTCCTCCCACATCCTGAGATTGTCTCCCCCAGGGCAGAATAGGGGAAGTTGAGCTTGCTCTGATAAAGGGGGAGGGGTGTTAAAGCAAGCATGCCTGTTCTTGTAACAGCTTGATCTTTGGGGAAAATCAGCTGGGAACTACCTGAAATCCTGTAGGATTTACAGGACAACTGCTTCTTCCTGGAAGGTAAGGGCACAGCAATATTGATTCTTGAGTAACTTGAGCCTCCAAAAGAAGGGTGGCTGAAGATCTTCAGACACTTGCTGTCAGCCTGTTAGGACCTTGTATGTCTGCCCATTCCTGGGAGAAAGATACCACGTGGTATAAGGCCCCTTCAGCTGGAGCAGGTTGGAGGAACTGGTGGACTAAAAGTTCATGGCTGGAAACATCCAGCTTTCAGTGAAGCTTCTGGGTATGGCTTTCTCACAGACCTGTCTTCCTGTAACCCAAAGACTACCACTTCAGCAGCCCTGCCTTTCTGTCTGGGAATCCTGGTCTTGTTACTGTGCGGCATTAGCTCTAAGAGGGCCTTCCTGCACTCCTGTCCTGAGCACAGCTGCAGTCTCCCAATACCTGCTACGGAGATGATGGTGATCATCCTCAGGCTGCTGAGGAGCAAAGTGATCCATCCAGGATGGCTGTCCAGCATAGCTGGCTGCATCACTGGGGACACTTTCTGTACTCCCTTTCCTCCCTCCCCTTGGCTCAGGCCATTTATCACCTGGAAGAGCCTACATGTGCTGCTGTAGTCTTAGGCTAAGCGGCAGTCTGGGCAAAGTAGTGTTCCTGTAGACAGCAAGAAATGACCTCCAGACCTTTCCCACTGCTCCTAAGCACACTAGTGGTCTGACTAAATGTGCAGAGACACATCTGCCTTGGTACTGTAAGCAAATGCATTTCCGTGCTTGTTTTGCTCCCACTTTCAAACTGTGTGATCAGATCAACATGATATCTGCTCAAGATAAGGTGGCTGCTGTGATATCTAAACCGGTGGAGATCAGTTTCTAAGCTTTTATACTTTCCTGGATGTGGGCGTGGGGGCTAGTCCTGTGTAGTTTAGACTTCTCTAGGTTAGAGTCACAATTCATAATGGCAGCTTTAAAGCAAGAAACTCATTCAGGTACACATCTAGTATTTAAACATTGTGCAGACATAAAACAACTCTGATCTGGAGAAATGCTGGGAGGTGTAAAGGGCTGTGAATCAGTGAGGCTTGGACTGGAGAACTTGGCTTGGAGAACTTGGGCTTTGAGCCTGACTGATCATGTGCATCAGTGCCTCTCAGGAATGCGGTGCTCTCCAAATCTCAGCACTCGCAGCCTTAACGGAGTGGCAGCTGAGCTGAGACCTCAGGCAGGGCAGACCCCTTCTCATGTGCAAGTCCTGTGATTCCACTGCAGACACGGTTCCTCCCAGTGGCATTGCCTCTGCCTTCCCTTTGTCACCTGGAGTCTCTGGCAAACTGGCCATTGGCATATCCTCTATTCCAAGGAGCTCTTTGAGTCCTTGCCTGCAGCAGGGACATGTCTTGGAGCCTCCACTGGGGATTGATGGTATGTCTGGGAACTACCTGAAATCCTGTAGGATTGCCACTGAAAGGAGCATCTTCCCCAGCACTGGCTCTTCCTTAATCACACCAAGAGTCTATTCTGGTCACAACTGTTCCAAAGCTTTTGCTTTCCAGCTGGGTTTCTTACATGTTTCCCCATCGTTCTCTCCCTTTAGCACTGAGCTGTCTTAAGAGCACCTTATCCAGGAACAAGGTGCAGCAGAGTATGTGTGTGAGGCATATCCATCTGGTAGCTAGCTCACAGACCAGGTCAGTTAGCTATTAGCACCAGGTCACACCAGTTTGGAGCTCACACTGAAGCAGCCAACAAACTGAACTTGAAGCCGTGTAGCTGAGTTGTAGCTTGCTGCTGCTGGCTGGTTCCTGAGCTTCACTTGGTCCTTGAGCAGCTTCTCTGGCACTAGAGGCTGCAACTCCACCCTCAAAATGAGGTGGAAACTTACTGCAGACAGCTGTAGTCTAAAAAGCCAATTCCTCTGGGATACTGGAACATGTTTTAAGATTCTATTTTGATCTGAGCCATGTCAGTGTGCTAGCAAGCATCTAAAGCTCTAGGCTGTTCTTCAAGAAGGGGAAGCTTTTGGCTTAGGTCTCTCAGGTGGGGGTGGGAGACACTGGACAGCATACCTACACCTGACAGCTTGTAATATAATGTTTTACACAAGGTATCAAAAACTAATTTGTAGCTGAGGCTCCCAGCGCCCTGAACAGCAGTAATTGTTACCTCACAGGGCTGGCTGGGAAAGGCACCAACTGGACAGAAGCCTGCTCTTGGTGAAATTGCAGTAAGTAGCAGGCAGCCTAGCTGCTCTTCCATAGGCGGGAACGATGAGCTGTGCTTGAGCTCTTGGCTAGGTACCAGCAGGAGGGAATATGTTGGTTAGAACAGCAACATAAATGTGTGGGGAGGAAGGAGGTGGAAAGCAGTTTCGAGATACTACTGATACAGCAGCAGCTTCTGTGAAGCTGTCACAGGAATATCTTGCCAGCTGCTTTTGGTGTGAGCTTCACTTTAACTGATTGCTTCTCTGTGGTGTATCAGTGAGGCCTGAAAGCGCCTCGAAAGCACCTTTGTATGGACTGTAGGAGCATGTTGTCCTAAAAAAGCAACCCACTTACAGAGAATGGTTCTTGCAAGTTGTCAACCCAAATGGCAAGATGTTCCTAACTTGCTTTTTAGGCACAAAGCCAGCACATGTCCCCACTAAATCTGAGGCTGATCTAGATGGGAGCTGGCTGAGTGACTAGTAGACCTGTCATGGGAGTGGAAGAAGGTACTGTCCTGCTTGGGTAGCCCTTGTCAATGCAAGGTTTAACTTGTGTTAAAAGTTCATGTGCTTCTGTAGCAGTCCTCAGTGCAAGGATGCTAGGCATTTGTTCCACTTGTAACGCATTCAAGTTTGGTAAGGAAAACATGCAGGCTCTGTAGCAGTCAAAAAAAAAAAAATCAAAGGTAGGCTTAGTTATGGTTTCTTCCTTAAAGGCAGCTTGGTACTTCTTAAGCCATGTTCATACGAAAGTAACGCATCTGTTGACTGTGCTCTGGCTAGTGCTCAGCTTTTTCCTGGCTGAAAGGACAGGGCTTCTGCTCTGCTTGTGGGCTGTTGTGTCACTCTCAGGAGAATGCAAATGAGAGTTGTTAAAGGTTGATATCCACTGGTCTCAGGCATTCATGTTGTATTGCTCAGGCTGTCACTTGTAGCTCTGCATTAGCAGATGCTTTGTTAGCAAGGTCTGTGTGACCACGTAGCTGGAACCAAGCTGTTGTTGTTAAATTGGATTGGTAAAACTTGTTCAACTCTACCTTGAGCTCCTCCTGCAACTGGAGACTGAGGCTTCAGTACGAAGGGTGTCTGGACCACTTGGGCCCTCTGTGAGTGGGAACTGTGATCCTGGTCAACTAAGGGCGGCTGCAGACTACCTGCCTTTCCTCAGGATGAGGCCTTGCACTTTCAGGGTAGCTGAATTGGAACAAATTTGTGTGTCTACTCAAAGCCCCAGCTAAAATTGGCTTCATAAAACATGGCAGGGTACAGTGTGACCATGGGCAAGTGGTATGTGCCAGTCTGGTGTGCTTGATCCTGTAAGAACAGGGTAAGTGTCCAGAGAGCATCTAATTTCAGTGGCTGGAGGTCTAAGCAGACATAACGCCCTGAGGTGCCAAACATGCTAGGGAACTTGCTACTTCTGGGAAGGAACCGGTTCAAGCTGACTGAGCTGGTCCTGAATCATTCTTCCAGCTTCAGTTTCCATGAAGAAATGCAGAACTATTGGAAGGGGGAAATAAAAATAGCTCTTTGGTGTAGTACAGAGATGTAATGCTTTGCAGCCTCTCCCGTGTGAGAGAACAGTGAGCAGAGGTGGTGCTTCTGTGTTGGAAGTGCACTTAGCTGCATTTCAGGACAGAAGGTTCTTCCAGTGTTCAAGTGTGGCTGTCTTCTGCTCAGTTTGGTCACTGGTGAGCCCAATGCAGTGTGTAGTATCCCCGATTGGAGTACTGCTCATTCCAAACTGACTTTCTCATGATTGGGTGTTTCTGCTAAAGGTCCTGTGATATAGTGGAGAAGACAATGCTCTGCTGATCAGCCACGGCACCCAGAACAGACTTGCAGTGCTTCAGGTTCAAATGTGCCTTTATGTGGAACAGCTACTTACTCTTGTGCTGCCTGCTGGGACAGGGAGTAGAACTAGGTATTTATAAGTACTGCAGTGAGTTTAGCTCTGCTTGATGCTTGCTTACCTACTGCTTTGCACCTTGTCAGCATAGTGTTAAATATCCCTGGCAAAGGACACAAGGTGAGAGGTATGGTCCAACAGTCCTGCTTCGCTGTTCAGCTGGTTTCTAGCAGAAGGTGTAGATGGCAAGGTGGTAGATGTAGGAGCAGAAAGCTCCTGGTCAAATGTCCCCAGTTCTTCTAGCCTGTACATAAGCATGCTCTGGTTCTTGGTCAGAATTGTGATTTGAACTGTTTAATAACAAAGCTGCAGCAGTAAGGATTGCTCCAGCAGCTTGTCAGCAGATTCAAAACTGGTACGGGTATGCTGCTGCTTAGTGAGCTGTTGTCTTCCATGGAGGGGAGATTTCCACACACCCACCCCCCACAGCTAGCAACTTTCATACTAGAACTGTCCATGAGCAACTTAACAGGGTGTTCCTGTCACAAGGCCTACTTCTGTTAAAGGATAGCTAATCTAAGATCTGGTGGGCCATCGATGCAAGTTCCTGCTGTTCTTTGCTTGTACCAACCTAATTAATATTAAAATGCCCGCATTGTGACTTGACACATGTGAACATCTCTGAGGAATCCTTAACCATCCATTTCTGCTTTGAGTTAAAGCAGCTGTCTTAATCTAGCAAGTGAAAGGGCAGTTGTAATGTACTCTGAAGCAACAGGAAAGCCTAATTAGATTTGGCATAGGTGCTTTATTTGCTCTTGCATCTGAGGAGCTGTAGCACTATGGAACTTCGCAGGACAGTTTTTGACTCTTCCTTTCAGATCAGATAAGCCAGTAACGCTTGCAGGTCAGATGGTAGGGATTGTTCCTTGCTGCTCCAGCAGGCCAGCCTTACGAAGGTAATAATGCTACTGTAGGAAAGAGCATGCGATACCAGGCTTAATCTCATGAAGGTCAACATACTGTTGATGGCTTGCTTGCTTAGAGGGATAGGCATTAAAAATTGAGTGGAAGGACTCCCCTCCTGTATCAGAGGCAGCTGTGTCATTCCTCTGGCACCAGTTAAGCCAGGAGGAGGAATAATGCTGACTGGTCTGATTGATGGGAAGCTTCTCATGGCTCCTGAGCAGGGCTAGCTGGCTGTGCTGGTAGGCTGTGTTCTGAGCAGTCATGCAGGTGACCTCGCTCCAAGAGACTTCACACAGTGTAAAACAGAACTGATGTCTTGGATCAAATCTTAACGAACAGTTGGGTTTTTTTTCATGTTATCTCTGAAAAAAGGAAGTGTTCAGAAATGCTCCTGGGACTGGATGTGAGCCCTGTGTGAGCTCGCACACTGCCATCTTAAGGGCTTATGTGACTCTTACAGGATGCTGCTCTCAAGTAATTATATCAAATATCATAAAGCAAGACAAGCTGCATATATACTGCAAAAATAGTCTTAGACTTGGATACCACTGACTCAGCACTATCACAGTTTTGATCTCAACTCAAGCTGAGCTTGCTCTTTGCAAGAGCATGGGGGAAACCCTGCACAGCCTACATCTGAGCTTAGCTCAGTAATTTAATATTTCTTGCAGGTGTGACTGGAGAAACTTGTGTGAACTAACTGCTCCTTCAGGTACTCAAACCTGCTTTGCCCGTGAGCTAAAGCTATGTTCTTCTTGGTTTCCCTTAGTTGACTTTGTACCAGCAAGGCTCACCAGAAATGAGATCTATGTAGTTTAGATGTGGGCTCCATTTCTTGGACACAAGGCAGTAATGAATGTACTCAATGCCATGTAATGTGAGAAGTAGCCTGTATTAACAAGGCAATAATCATAAATGCCTCTGACTTCAGGCAAGCCAGTCTTTTGAGTACTGAACCTGGCCCAGGGTTCATTTGCTGTGTCAGTAGAACAAGATGCAATGGCATGCTGTAACCAAGATCAACTGAGATATTTCTGAGCTTACTTGAACTGCTGTGTGTAGAAGCATCCTCTGCCATGAAGATACTGTATTTGCTATTGGCTGAAGTCACCAAAATCCTTTGTATGGTGTTAAGGAGACTGTGGTAAGGCTTCACTCACAGGACCTTCAAAGAACACTAGGGTCTCTCACTTCCGGTACCTTAGCTTGTTAAAAACACTGGCTGGAAGCAAACATTGGAGGAGGTATGGTATACAGTCTTTGGAGCAATTTGACTCTTTAAGTTTCTTCATAAAAACCCCAGTTTAGATAATGGGGATGTCTTCAATCCACCTAGATTGAAGATCTCACCAAGACCGGTCAGACCTCTGTTTAGCAGAAATAGCTGTTTTAAAGCAGGAGCTGATGTTGGAGACCTGCTCAGTCACACAGAACATGGTAAGGATAAGGTGATCCTGTAGAGAGCAGCTTGATGCTAGTTAAACTTAGAGGGGTTTCCTTCCATGGGAAGGCTCCAGGAGATCAAAGACTGGTACTTCTTCCAAGATGTGGTTCTCCTCTCCAAAGGCAAGGTCTCTTCTTGTGCTGGGCAAGGAATAACTCTGAAGTGTTGGTTTCTTCATACCTGTAATAAGAAGACTAATAAGAGGGCTTGGCCTATCAACTGACTGGGCTTCAAAGTAGCATTGATCAAACCTACTAGAATGGGGTGGGAAACTCTAGGCAGTGTCCACTGCTGGCCCCTGGCAGGACTGGAGTTCCTCACTGTCTTATGGCCCAAACCAAATGCCAAGCTGAGGCAGCTCCTTCTGTGCTATGGCTCATATCCGTTGCATCACCTGGGATGGAAGCTGAGTGTCTCACCTGACTGGTGTTCATGAGGCAGCAATACCTTTCTCACTGGTGGGGTAGCCTGCCAGCTATGACAAGAAGGCATTGTCAGGTCTGACTTGGACTTCCCATGTCTGCAGGTGGCTGCTCAGCTGAGCTGCTTCCAAGGTAATGAGGCTTGACAGAGCTGTTTCCCTTCCCTTCGTAGTGGTGCTTCAGGCTGTTTTGATCTTGGGTGCTAAGCATCCAGTGTGACTTAGTGTTGTAATTTAGGGCTCTGTAAATCCCTCCCTGAGCATGAGCACTAATGCCAGCTTGTCCAAAGCTGCTTCAAATACCAGGAAGCAGTGAGCTGCAGCAGCCGGTGCCAAGCAATACTGTAAACACTGAGGAAAGTAGAAGCAGTACATGCTGGGTTTTGGCACAGTCACTTCAGGGTGAGTTGTTTTCCTCTGTCCTGAGGAAAACAGGTGACTCTCACAGTGGACCTGAACCTATACAGATGTTTTCCAGGACAGTTCAGTGTACACAGCTGTCTTTAAGCTGTTTCAAAGCTCTGCTCACTTGCTTCTCGCTCCATCTGGGCTGATTGTGCTGCAGAAGTCTCTGGCTTGGCTAGCACAAGTGTCACTTGTGCTGTGTGCTTTGTAAACACAGGAGGTGCAGTCTGCTTGAAGGAGCTTACATGGTCTGTTCTCCCCAGGGCTATAGAGGAGACAAGCTATAGATTGTGAATCTTGGCAACAGCAGAAGCAAGACTAAATGTTGGGGTTGTTGACAACTTTCAGCTGGCTATATCTTGGCTAGTACAGCTGGTCTGCCAGTTGGATCATTGAGCACTGCAGTCCAGTATAGACAGCCTTGGAAAGGAGAGGTGTTTACACTTGAAGAAACTGTCCCGTGTGGGCTCTCCGGCATCAGTTAACACCCATCTAAGGATAGCATGCACTCAGTGGGTGGCCTGTCACTGCTGTTCACTCAACAGCCTCTGGCTGTTATCTTCTCAACAGTGTTTCCCATGTAGGTGTATCACTAGATACATAAGGTGAGTGCAGTCGAACAAGGTGTAGCTAGCTGTAAGTGCACCACTACCTATGGCAGCCACAGGAGGGCTTCTTCAGCTTCTGCACCTCTCGCTGATGGCAAAGTCTAAAAGACTGCATGTCTTTTAACACTCGGAGCTTGAGGTGATTAAGACCTCTTGCAACTGGACTCTGCATCTAGCAAGAGACTCTTACAGCTTGGAGCACGTTACCTGTAGTAGCGGTGGCATAAAGCAGGTTGCAGTTACCTAGCAGCTTAGGCTGTTGCATATACCAGGAAACACATAGGACCAAGCTGCTCAGAAGATGTATTTATCCAAGTTGTTGTTGAAGTGAAGGCCTCCTTAGCTGTGGAAGTCAGGAATAGCTCCTGAAGAGTAGGAGTTGTGTGGTGCAATGTGTGGCACAGCAGGATGGGAATTTTAGGGTAACCAAGCCCCAATATAAGGTCTTAATACATGAAACCTGTTGTCAAGGGTCTTTGAACTCAAGTAGCACAGCTATCTATTATCTGTCCAGCAAGAGAAGCCAGCAGAACCTGCAGGGCTCCTCAGGGCAGGCCAAGGAGTCCTTGTGTTGTGGATCAGGTCAATACCAAACCAGGGTCTGTGATCTGATCAAGCCTGCACACCTGAGAATGGTTTGTCCCATACCATCCCCAGAGGTGGGGAGAAAGGCCCTGTGGTAGGAAGGGTGTGCTCAGCCACTAATAGCAAGACTTCCTATCTTCATAACTGTTCTCACTATGCTAAAGCACATCCAGGAGTGTATTCAGGCCTGCTGCAGCTGATGTACTTCTAGCTTCTTCACTAATCTGAAGAAGACCTGTGAGCAAGTAAGAGTGTAGATCTTTGGAGCTCAACTCTCACTCTTGCTAATTGGATGGACCGTTAGCGGCCCTTCTAGAGCCACCTGCCTATAAAGTGGACTGGACTTATGACAGGATGCAACTGAACAAACAACCCAGTCTGACAGAGCAATAGACTGAATGTTATGAGGTTTCTTGCTGTAGCCTTGCTTGTCCTTCCACAGAGGGTGAGGTGGCAGTAGTCAGCTTCATATACTCTCAGCAAAGTTGTGGAGTCTGGTAGCAGTTTGCTTTGTAATTCAGCTGGCCTATGCAGATGTGTTGCAACCGCTTCAACCACAGCGTATTCTTAGGACTCAACATGTTCACAAAGCACAGCTGGTGGAGAATGCTATTGCTTCTCCAAGCTCAACCTGAAAGGTGGAGGAAGCATATTTTTTTTCTTTCTACTGAGAAACTACTGAAGAGCATAAAAAAAGCTTGTGTGGTATTGGACACATCTCTGTGTACATCTCAGTAGCATGTGTAAGAATTAGCCCATGTTAGGAGCTGATATGCTTTACTGCACTGCCTCCAGTGAGGCTAAGGGAGATGGCCTAGGCTAGTATACGTGCAAAATGGCCTGGAAATAGGGTCCAAAGTGGACTTTGTACTGTAAAGGGCAAGTGCTTGGCTCATCTACCTGTTGGTATTAAGTTGCCACTACTGGTCTGACGTGGGCCTGCCTATGAGATGGGGAAGCACCTGGTTAGTGCTCAAGTGTAGCTTTAAATTGAAGGAGTCTGGTTTCAGGAGTGCTGGGCCCTGCCCATGACTGGTTCCTTACTGGGAGTCAGGTTTCTCAGACTGCAAACTTGCTGCTTTCTGCCTTGAGGAATGATGTACTAATGGTGTCTGATGGGATTGTTCCTCTTCCTTTCTAGTGTAAAAGATGACTTCTAGGAAGAAAGTGTTACTGAAAGTCATCATCCTTGGAGACTCTGGGTAAGTGGAGGAGCCTTTAAGGTGCCAATCTGCATCTGGCTGGAGCAGTGCGCTTGACTAGTGGGAGCCTGGATGCACTGTAAGAAACCAGCAGTGCCATGAGGAGAAATTTTACAGCCCCAGATAGCTGCATTACCTTATAGCTTTAAGAACTCTTTACCGCCCTGTGTCCTGAATGTGTCCCTGCAGTTTTATATCTTGAAGTCCTGCCGCAATATTAAACAGGGGAAATGTGGTGGGCAGACCACTCCAGCAGTAGAACTGGGTCGCCTTTCTGGAAGGAGGATGTGTATTGTTAAAATAAGCATTTCACTTAAATAATAAAAATAAGACCCTCCCACTATAAGTGATTTTAGATGACTTCTTAAAACTCAGCTTCTGTTGGAGACATAGTTTATATTGAGCCATCTGCTTAGCCTTTGTCTGATCTGGCTAGTGCCTACCCCTTGGAGTGAAAGGCTTTGCTCTGCACTGTTGAGCAAGGAGTCTGCTCTGCTGTTACAGGTTACTTGCTGTGCAGGCTGTAACCTGACTCCCATGACATAAGGCTTATTTATACCACTGTGCCCAGCAAGCTGTTGATCAGGGAGTGTTTCTCAGCCACAGAGAGGGCATGTGAGCCTCTAAGCTGGTTCTCTGGGGAGGCTCTCCACCTCTGGGTGCCTAGCAGATGTGTATGTGAACTGTTGCCAGCTGAGATTGTCTGTTTCACCGCCTCTTCCTCCTGCAGAGGCTGAAGATGACTGTTTCTGTTGGGTTTCTCTGGGGCACTTCATCTTCTTCCAAAATTGCCCTCATGATCATAATGTGATGCATACACCTTACCAAGAATCAGATTACTGATGGGGAAACAAGGCTTCTCAAGATTGTAATCCTCTGTATCCTTAGGTAGCTAATGCTCTTACTCAGCATGTTGCCTCAGCATCTATTGCTGCAAAAGCCCCTTCTTGCAGAGGTGCATGTGTGTTCCCTAGTTGAAAGGCTGGGAGGCTATGGTGGAAGGGAAAGGGGCACTGGGATATTCGGTTCAGGGTGGTTAATTCACTGTTGTAGAAACAGCCTACCTAGTCTCTCTTGTTTTTCTGTACAGGGTGGGAAAGACATCGCTCATGAACCAGTATGTGAACAAGAAATTCAGTAACCAGTACAAGGCTACGATAGGTGCAGACTTCCTGACAAAAGAGGTCATGGTGGATGACAGGCTAGTGACAATGCAGGTAAGGAGTGACTCTGCTCCCTGCTGCAAGGGGTGCCTGGCTGCCTAGGTCATGCTTGTGTGGAAGTATCGGCTCCACTGTAGTCCAGAGCAGTGCAGGGGTCAGTGTAGTGGGTGTGACTCTTGTTTGCACTGAACTGCTTTTGGCCGTAGGTGCTGCTGGGCCTCTCTACAGATCTGTGCATGGACTGAACAAGGGAAGGCAAAGATCAGTTTGGCCTCAGCTAAGAGCAGCTTTGCCAGGCCCAGTTTAAAAACCAGCATTTGGCACTGTCAGTGAACTAGATCTTGTTAGAAAGATGCACTTCCCTAGTATTCAGGAACTGGAAAGGGATGGGACTCCTTAGGTGGGTCAGCTATTCATGCTGCCCTGAGTCCTGTGGGCATACTGTTAACCTGCCAGTCTGCTTATGTTTCTAGTATCTGAAGCTTTCATCTCTCCATGGTGAGACTGACTGGGAGGCAGTGAAAGCCCCGTTTGCAGCCATCAGAGGAGTGTTTGGATTGTGCTGGTACCAACACGCACCCAAGCACTGCAGGAAGGTCACTTGCTGACCCTAATACCAAAGTCTTGCTTGCCCACAACAAGGATATGACCCTTGCTGAGGCCAAACACAAAAAGGGTTAACTGTCTTTAGAAGGGTGTTTCTGACTCTTGGTATTTAGTGCCTACAGAAATTCCCAAGCCTTCAGGTGCTCCCCTCTGGCTAGCGGAGGCTGTAGATGCCTGGTGGGGAGTTTTGAAATGAATGCCTTATTTGTGGACTGACTATGTCAGAGCAGAGCTGGCTTATCTGCCCTGTCTTTTGCTCCAGATATGGGATACAGCAGGACAAGAACGATTTCAGTCTCTGGGAGTTGCCTTCTACAGGGGAGCGGACTGCTGTGTGCTGGTGTTTGATGTCACGGCCCCCAACACATTCAAAACCCTAGACAGCTGGAGGGACGAATTCCTCATTCAGGCCAGTCCAAGGGATCCGGAGAACTTTCCTTTTGTTGTGCTGGGAAACAAGATTGACCTAGAAAACAGACAAGTGAGTACTGGGACTTGCTAGCCGCCTCTTAGGAAACTGCTGGAGTAGGAGACCTTGTAGGAACACAGGAGAGTTATCTGAGAAACAGGAGTAGGAGGTGCCTGAGTGTAACTCAGCTGTTGTGTGCTGCTGGGGAAGTTTCTCCTGCCTGGAGAGGTCAAACCCCTGAGCACAGCATGCTCCTGCCCACTGGTGGAAGGATTGCAGCAGTTTCCTGAGTAGATGCAAGGAGAGAAGCTCATTCTCTTCCTCCAGAATTGCTGAGAAACTTCTATGGGAGCAAGTCCCTGCTCTGCAGACGCCTGAGCAGTCTGTGCCCTGTGGCCTTAACCTTCCTTAGGCATGGTGCTGCTTGCCCTGGGGCTGAGTGCGTCTGGTGGTGGGCAGCAGTCTCCTGTGCTCTGTATCAAGGCTGTAGTTTTCATGGGGTCAGAACTGCTGTCTTAGCTCAGGTTGGATATAAGGGGTCTCTGGCCTTGCCCTGGAAACAAACAAAACCCTTCCTGTGTAGCTGAAAGTGGTGATGCTGCTCTCTGTCCACCCAGGTCACCACAAAACGGGCGCAAGCCTGGTGCTACAGTAAAAACAACATCCCCTACTTTGAAACCAGTGCCAAGGAGGCTATTAATGTGGAACAAGCTTTCCAGACGATTGCACGAAATGCACTTAAACAGGTAGGGAGGGGGTCGGTGGGTGCCCTCTACTGGTGCCGGTCCTGTCTGCCGGGCTTGGCTCCTGCAGGCAGCCTTGGGCTCCCCCAACAGCTTTCCCCAGCTGAAAATGGCTCCTTGCATGCTAGGAGCTGTCTGTAGAGCCGTGGCACTAACTCCTTCCTTCTCTCCCACTAGGAAACCGAAGTGGAGCTTTACAATGAATTCCCCGAACCCATCAAACTAGACAAGAATGACCGAGTGAAGGCTTCTGCGGAGAGCTGCAGCTGCTGAGGGGAAAAGGAGGGGTTGAGCACAGTCCTTCACAAACAAATATCACACTTAGGCCTTCAAACACACAGCCCCTCTTCTGTGTTTAAAATGAAATTAAAAAAATAATTCCATCTCCAGCTGCCAAAATCCACCCATCTCTCATGAGCATCTGAGTCCCGCACTTCAGAGCTCACGTCCCCGCACCATGCACATCACACTTCATGGTAACAGACCTTTCTCTTAGTTTAAAATGGAAACTCTTATGTATGTTTGGAACTGAATCTAATTCCAGGTGTCCAATGGAGAGAAACTGTTTACAGGTAATCTGTGTAACAAGTTACATACATTTTTAACTGTCTCGTGTTTTCCCCTGTGAAGGCTGCAACTGGAAAGGCTGATTACCCATAGTTCATTGCAAGCTCAGCACTCAGTCCAACTAGGTTGAGTTTTGTATGTATCTCTGTTAATGCTTGTTACTTTTAACTAATCAGATCTTTTTACAGTATCCATGTATTATGTAATGCTTCTTTAGGAAAAATCTTATAGTACATGTTAATATATGCAACCAATTAAAAATGTATAAATTAGTGTAAAATTCCTGAATTACATGTTCAAGTACTGAAACACAGATTGTGTAGAAAGTGAGGAGGACACTTGTGAACTGCAGCGTGCTAGCAACACAGAGTCCAGATAGAGGCAGTATTCTGTACAGTAGAGATGAACTATGTAAGCCTTCTTGTTTTGACGCCAAAAAGGCTTCATCTTCTGGAAAATCTGTCTGGCTTCCTTGTATCTAAATTCTCAGATTTGCATAACAGCATTGATATGCACACTGGATTATTGGATTTAAAATTAAAAACAGCTATGAAATGACCTCATTTGTTCACCTCCCCTACTGCTTAACTCCTAACATCCTGGAGCGAGTGAGAAGGAGCCAGAGTGTCCCATGGCTCTCTGTACTGTGGAAGGAGCTCCTCTCCCACCTGGGTTGTGGTAGCTGTTTCTCAATGAATGACCTGGACTATGAATCTTCCCTTTCTTCTTACTGACTGCTAATCTGGATTTTTGGTATGGAAAATCTTGGCAATCTAGTCCCTTTCCTCTCTTCCTTTCTTCCTGGTATTTGTTCTTGCGTTTGTAGCTTGCTTAAATGGAGCCCTTCTACCTGTTTTCCAGAGGTCTACATTCTAGTACGTAGGCTGAGCTCTTATGTAAAGAGACAAACATGATGCCAATAAACTTAACAAGAACAAACCTTCTTGTTTACTCCTGTTTCTGACTCTCTTTTTTTTCCTTCACTAACATGCTCTTTCCTCTGTCTAGTCACCACTTTAGCAAGGCGGTGCCTGCTAATTGAAGGATGTTTGTGCTTCCTCCTTGCTGTAAAGTCTGTGCCTTCCAGATTAGTTTTCAATAGTGGGTTGAGCGGGCTCTGCTTGCTTGGCTGACCTGAGACTGTAGTAGGGCTGCTACCCCTCTGCTTCTCTTGAAGCTGCTTGCAGTGGCAGGAACAGTGCTGGGTCTGATAGCTCTTCTATGAGCATAGTCCTTCAGCCCTGTCCTGGGTGTATGAGAACCTTTGTGGAAGGGTGGAGAGGACAGCAGTGATGTTAAAGCTCTGGGAGGGGTGAGTGGGAAGGGCAGGCTGAGCCCTCCCCAGCTCACCAGTTAGGTGCTTCAGCTGGAGGAGAAGCAAGGCTGGCCTAGGGTACCTTAGAGTGAGTTAAGGACCTTTCTTTGGTCCAGCCTAGTCAAGGTTATGCCTTTTAATTTCTAGATGCTGGGCATGACCCTCTGCTTGCACTCAGCAAGGCTGAGCTCACTACTCCTCTGCCCCCAGGAAGATGCAAAACAAAGCTTAAAGAAATGAGGCCAGTTATTTCAAGAGCCTCCTAACAGTCTTTGTGCTCTATATCCTATTTTATATCTTTGTCCTATCATGCTTTTCTCTCACTTGACTGGGCTTTTGCTGTCCGCATCACTTTCAAATAACTGCTCTGCAATAGCAATGTGTCATGGTGGGACCAATTTCCTGTCTGCATCTTTTTGAAAGACTTGAGCCTTCTGCTCATCTCCATTTAAAGCATCACTTTGCACTTGTTTTTCTGCAGATACAGTTCTGGCTGGGGGAGGGGAGAGCAATAACTATAAAGTGATGTTTTGGGGAAAGGGGATGGTATTAACTCTGCACCTACATCCTGCTGCTGTCACCTTGGCTGGTGGAGCTGTGGATGAGCACTGAAGAGACTGTTTTATCTCATCAAATAAAGCAGCGGAAACCCCAGGGCAAGAGAGAGTGCTCCACAGGGGGTGGGACAGCTGTGGAGCTCCTTGCTACAGGATGTAATGGATACTGGAGGGGAGGGGAGGGTTGCATTTACCACCTAAAAACCAACGTATTTGCAGGTGGGAATATGACCTACATATATATGCACACAAACCAGCACAGGAGGCAAGCGCTGTGGCAATTGGTGCCTTGCTGTTAGACTCGGGGCTGATGGTGCTGGTGTCACAGATGGGGACTGGCGTTCCTGCAAGAACTCCTCATCACTGTCGTCTGGAGAAGCTGGCTGGACCCATTGTACAAGCGTGCTTAAAACCACTCCTAGCCTCAATGAGGCCTCATGGCTTTTACTTCTGTGCTGACCTTTTTGCCTGATGAGTTGCTGGTGCAGTGGCGGGTGACTTGCTGCTGGGCCAATCGCAGAGGAAACCTTGCTCTGGAAGAGGCTGAGATGTTCAGTTGAGGCAGCTGAGCTCCCAGGCTGGTTTTGCTCTTTACCCAGGTCCTGGCTGGGCAGGAGGGAGAGACCTGAAGGAGGAGGCTGGCTGGTGCCAGGGGAGGGGGTCTGTTCCCTGGTCTGTACCAAGCGTAATAGACCATAGCTGCAGCCAGCGCCCTGAAATTGCAAAGCGGTGCGATCCTGGCCCCCACCAGTGGGTAAAGCTCTGCGAGGTTGTGGCAGGGCAGCCAGGTGTGGGGCTTGGCAGCTGCGGCTGCTCCCTGCCGAGGGG
>VZSZ01011274.1:3169-13823 GCA_013398815.1 Ibidorhyncha struthersii | reverse complement strand
GTTTCCTGGGGCAGGTAGAGGGATCGTGGCGGCTGGCGTTTGGCTGGGCTGCCTGGTGGGTCTGTGTCTAGCTCAGCCTGCGGCTGCCTCAGGGCTGGAGCCCCTCTGCTGGGAGGACAGGCTGGGAGAGTTGGGGGTGCTCAGCCTGGAGAAGAGAAGGCTCCGGGGAGACCTCAGAGCCCCTTCCAGTGCCTAAAGGGGCTCCGGGAGAGCTGTGGAGGGACTCTGGATCAGGGAGGGGAGTGATGGGACGAGGGGGAACAGTTTTAACCTGAAAGAGGGGAGATTGTGATGAGATCTGAGGAAGAACTTCTTTCCTGTGCGGGTGGTGAGCCCCTGGCGCAGGGTGCCCCGAGAAGCTGTGGCTGCCCCATCCCTGGAGGTGTTCAAGGCCAGGTTGGACGGGGCTCGGAGCACCCTGGGCTGGTGGGAGGTGTCCTACTCGATGGCCTTTGACAGTCTTTGCCTGCTCAAACCATTCTGTGATGAGGGGAAATGGCCTCAAGTTGTGCCAGGAGAGGTTTAGGATGGATATTAGGAAAAATTTCTTCACCAAAGGGTTGTCAAACACTGGAACGGGCTGCCCAGGGCAGTGGTAGAGTCGCAATCCCTGGAGGGATTTCAAAGACATGGTCCTGAGGGACATGGGTTAGTGGTGGGCTTGGCAGTGCTGGGTTAACGGTTGGACTCGATCTTAAAGGTCTTAAGGTCTTTTCCAACCTAATAGATTCTGTGATTCTATGTATACAGGAATTTCTATTTCTTAGAATCATGGAATCACAGAATGGTTTGGGTAGGAAGGGACCTTTAAAGACCACCTAGTCCAACCCCTTGTCATGGGCAGGGACATCTTCCAGTAGATCAGGTTGCTCAGAGTTCTGTCCAGTCTGGCCTTGGGAAGCTGTCCTTTTTCTGTTGAAATCTAGTTGACTTCAGGTTTCTACGCTGCCATCACGAGACATTGGCTGTGCCCAGCTCTAGGTGACTTGCAACCCTCAGATGTCACCTGTGGCATCTTCTGTTGAGAAAGGAGTGGTTTAAGCCAGTTTAAACACCGCTGGGAGTCGAGCAAGTGGTGAGGTCCTCTGCCAGGAGCTGCCACCATGGAGGAGGTGGAGTCGCGCTTCCTGCACCTCCTGCAGCCCATCCGTGACCTCACCAAGAACTGGGAGGTGGACGTGGCTGCCCAGCTCGGGGAGTACCTGGAGGAGGTAAGGGCGGGGCCCTACATCCCCTGCGTGGGGTTGGGACGACTGTGCCGGTGGAGGGAGGCTTTCTGTCTGTGCCCCCACTGTGCTGCCAGTAGTATTGGCTCTCCCTGTGCTACCTTCCAATCCAGCCTGCAAATCAGCCCTTCATTTTCCTTCTTTTGTGTCTTTTGTAGCTGGATCAAATTTGCATTTCCTTCGACAATGGCAAAACCACCATGAACTTCACTGAGGCGGCCCTGTTGATCCAGGGCTCCGCCTGCATCTACAGCAGGAAGGTGAGAAGTGGCCCTGGTCCTGTCACCCTGCACATTCGGCCATCCCTCATCTGCGTCCTGAGGCCAAGCTCCACGGGGGCTGCTCTAGGATTTTGAGAGACTTGAATATAATAATGACTCACGGAAATGAAAGAATATGAACTTATAATTCCTCAATTAAACCCCTTTATACCTGTTGGGGTTGGTAGCCTGGAAAAGAGTAGGAATTTTGTTATTCAGCACTTTTCTTCTCTAGAGGGTGGAACACAAAACCCTGCTTCCCCAAATCTGTCCTCAGAATGGCTCAAACAGTGAAAAGAACAATGAGATTATCATGGAATTGAACTCCAGCTGCCTGGAGATAAGAGGAGGGCGGTGGTTCCTCCCAGCATCAGCCAGAGTAGCTTTTCTGGGAGCTGCTTTCTCCTCCAAGAGCCTGGTCACTGTTTTGCAGGTGGAGTATCTCTATTCATTGGTCTACCAGACGCTCGACTTCATCTCCAACAAAAAGTAAGTAGAGCCTTAGCCCTGGGGAGGGAGCTTTGCCGGGGCTCAGGGCTGCTGCCTTCCAGTGTGCATTCGATGCCTTGGTAGAAAATGCCACTGCGTTCTCCTGCCTCACTGCTCTTGCCCTCTGCGCTGCACTAAGGCCCAAGCCCTTCCCCACACTTTCCCGCTGAGGTTCGGTCACTCTTGCCCTGAAAGCACGCGAGCTGTGCGTCCTCTTTTGGGGATGAAGCTGTGCCCCGACCTGCAGAGAGAGCCTGCGGGAAGGTCCATGGCCCCGCTCCTGCTCTGACCCTTGCTTCTGCCCCTTTAAAAAACCTAAACAAACCTGTTGCAGCATTGGTCTTCAGCCCTGTAAAAAGTTCTTTGTAACAGAATGATTTTTGTGGCTGCAGGAGAGGCCCCTGGTGGGACTTTCTTCAGCCTAGAGGGCCCGGGGTGATGCTTGTCCCCACTTGTCTTCCAGTGACATCATCCTGTGGTTTTCTTGCTGCAGTGCTTTGCTGTTGCACAAGGAGAGGGCAGTGCCTAGCGTCCCACAGAGTAAATCTTAGTGGGCAAGAAACTGTCCCGTGTGGCAAAGCAGTTTGTGATTTATCTTTCCCCTTGTTGCTGAAAGCAGGGCTCTGCTGCTGCTGCTCTCAAGTTGCCTTGCGTAATGTGCTGGGCACTGGCTCAGAACACACTCCCCAGTGAGGAGAGGTTGGCTAACGGCACCCTCCGGTCTGCGCTCAGCCTGGGGATTTGGGGAAAGATGAGTTTTTTGTGCTGCACCTCACTCCAAACAACTGGTTGGCTCCAACCGTGCAAACGAGGTTCCTGCCTCTGCTTTGCCCGGCTGTGAGCCCCGCCTCTAGGAAATCTTGCTGGTTGTTCCGGGCGGTCGAGACGGAGGACCTGAGAGATCTTCCGCTTAGGCAATGTGAAGCTGCTGCGGAGGCTTCTGAAAGTCTCCAACAATTATTCCTGTGCTGTGGGACTGAAGTGAAGCGTTCCCTCCTGTAACAGCTTCTGAGCTGGAATTGGCAGGACGTTTTTGTTCCAGATGGGTTTGTCAGGCAGGCTGGATCCCCTCTTCCTGCAAACCCCAATTCCTTTGCAGGCCCCCCCCACCTTCCTGTGCAGGCGCAGAGGAGCACTAAGGGCCTTTTAGTTTGCTCTTGTCAGAGGAGCACAGTGATGGCATGGCTGTCTGGTGGTGCTGATGGTCACGCTGTCACCTCTCCGTGCTCTCTGTAGCACCATGGGATGCTCCCGCTTAGAGAGGTCGCAGCGGGGTTGGAGGGAAGCTGCTGCTGCCCCAGGCAGATCCTGACCCTCTGTTTTGCCCCCTGACTCAGGCGGGAAAAGCAACCCAGCTCATTGGGGCAGGATGGCAAAGACGCCGACGCGACCTTTGGGATGGAGGAGGAGGAGGAGGTGAGAGGGGCGTGGGTGCCCCTGTGCAGGGAGCAGAGCGCTCGGAGGCTTGTGGGCACAGGCAGGGCTGGTTTTGGCTGCGAGGGGGCTGCAGGCAGTGGGGGTGCCCCCAGCACTCCCCCCTTTCTGACTGGCGCGGTGGTGGCCATGTCCTGTGTACACTCTCCTGCCCTGCCCTAGCAGGGAGCATTTAGCCCCACACCCCCGCTTCAGCCCCCGGGCACGGCAGGAGTGCTCTGGGAGCTTTTTGTCACGACGCTGCTGTCCTGGCCTCCAAGGGACGTGACCTGCCACATCACAGCCTTCCTGGAGAAGAGCCAGCCCCTGTGCAGCATGTGGGGACTTCCCTCCATCCACCCCGGGGCTAGCCTGCCTTCTGGTGATCCTTAGCTCAGGCTGTCCCTCAGGACTCTGTCCCCAGGGAGTGCAGAAGATGTCTGGGCTGGACCCTTTCCGTGGGAGTGGGCACTTTCCTTCCTTCCTCACTTTCCTCCTGCCCGTTGGGTGCTGCCCTCGCGGTGCTGCATGCCTCAGCCCCGTTTCTGTCCCGCTGCAGCGGCTCAAAAGCTGCAGGTCCGCTGTCTCTGCAGCTGGGTCTGTGCCACGTGCGTGGTACAGCCGTGGGTGTGCCCCGCGTCTGTCCCCCTGCCCCGGTTAGGGTCCCTCGGTGGCGGCACAGCCTGGCAGGCCGAGCTGGGGTCACCACTGGTGGGGCTCTCTCGGCAGTTCCTCTCCCTGGATGACATCGGGGACAGCAGCCAGGCAAACGTGGACATGAGGAAGGATCAGCAGCCCAATGTAAGAGAAGCCCTTCTGCTCCTTTTCTGTCCCTCCCCGTATCAGTGTTTTCCCGTATGAATCCCACAGGTGCCTGGGACCAGCCACTGTCCCGGACAGGTTCTGTGGGGACGGTGGAACTCGGGCAGTGCTGTGCCATGCCGGGTGCCTTCCCCAGGCTCTGTCCTGCCCTGCTGCTCTCCTGCCACCTTGCCCTTGCAGGCTGTGGACATCGTTCCCTTGACTCCAATGTCTTTGGTCCTCCCAGAAGAGGCTGAGAAGAGGGACAACCCTCTGTTGAGGTGAAAGCCCCCTTGCCGTGCCCCTCAGGCACCTCCACGGGTTTAGCTGGGCCCCCCTGTTGCTGTAGTAGGGTCGGGCTCTCTGAGGAAGTAGTGCCTTCCCAGTTTAAACTGGATGGCAGGCAGGATAATCCCAAAGGGCCTGGGATGTGTGGGGTCCTGTGGTGATGGCAGGGTAGGAGGATCCCCAGGGAGGGACGAGCTGGGGCTGCACTGGGAAATCCAGGCAGGACTTTGCTGAGAACAGCCAATGGGAGGGCTGGGGCTGATTCCCCACTGTCACGGAGCAGGGGGGCTTTGGGGACACCCCAGTGGGACTCCCCCGCAGCCAGTGCCCCCCTCCCCGGGCTCCCAGCGGGACAGGGCAGAGCCTGGTCTTGAGGTTCCCCTGACGTGTTTTTTGCCCTCAGCCGGAAAGGAGAGATCCTGGCCAGCCGGAGGGATTTCCGGATGAACACCTGCACCCCTCATGCCACCGGAGCCTTCCTGCTGGAGCTGGGGGGGCTCTCCCCCACCGGCCAGGAGGAGCGGCAGCGCAAGGGGAGCCCTGGTAGAGCGGCAGGTATGGGGGGCTCAGGATGTTGTTGCTCAGGATGCGGCCAGGAGGCAGCACTGGGGGGTGGGGGGCACCCTGGGGTGCTTTGCTGCCTGCCTGCCTCCAGAGAGCCCAGCTCTCTGGGGCAAGACGTGCGTATGGCTTGCCTCTGCTGCCTGCCTCCAGCAAAACTGCCTGCCAGAACAGCAGGGCCTCTCGTTGCCAGAGTTTTCGTGGATGAGGGAAAGGCTGTGGATGTTGTTTACCTGGACTTTAGTAAAGCCTTCGGCACCGTTTCCCACAGCATTCTCCTGGAGAAACTGGCTGCTCATGGCTTGGATGGGCTTATTCTTTGCTGGGTAAAGAACTGGCTGGAAGACTGGGCCCAAGGAGCTGCGAATGGAGTTAAATCCAGCTGGTGGCCAGTTACAAGTGGTATTTCCCAGCGCTCAGCACTGGGGCTGGTTCTGTTTAATATCTTTATCAATGATCTAGACAAGGGGATTGAGTGCACCCTCAGTAAGTTCACAGACAAGACCAAGTTGTGCGAGAGTGTTGGTCTGCTGGAAGGCAGGAAGGCTCTGCAGAGGGGTCTGGCCAGGCTGGACCGATGGGCTGAGGCCACTGGTGTGAGGTTCAACCAGGCCAAGTGCGGGGTCCTGCGCTTGGGTCACACCAACCCCATGCAGTGCTACAGCCTTGGGGTGGAGCGGCTGGAGAGCTGCCCGGCGGAGAAGGCCCTGGGGGTGTTGGTCAACAGCCGGCTGAATATGAGCCGGCAGCGTGCCCAGGTGGCCGAGAAGGCCAACAGCACCCTGGCCCGTGTCAGGAACAGTGTGGCCAGCAGGACTGGGGCAGCGATTGTTCCCCTGTACTCGGCACTGGTGAGGCCCCACCTCGAGTGCTGTGTTCAGTTTGGGGCCCCTCACTTCAGGAGCGACACCGAGGAGCTGGAGCATGTCCAGAGAAGGGCAATGGAGCTGAGGGGTCTGGAGCACACATCTGATGAGGAGCGGCTGAGGGACGTGGGGGTGTTCAGCCTGGAGAAGAGGAGGCTGAGGGGAGACCTTCTCGCTCTCTACAGCTCCCCGAAAGGAGGGGGTAGCGAGGGGGGGTCAGTCTCTGCTCCCAAGGAGCAGGCGATGGGACAAGAGGAAACGGCCTCAAGCTGTGCCAGGGGAGGTTTAGGATGGGTATTAGGAGAAATGTCTTCCCGGTAAGGGTTGTGAAGCACTGGCACAGGCTGCCCAGGGCAGTGGTGGAGTTGCCATCCCTGCAGGGATTTAAAGGACGTGTAGAGGTGGTGCTGAGGGACGTGGGTTAGTGGTGGGCTTGGACTCGATGGTCTTAAAGGTCTTTTCCAACCTCAATGATTCTGTGATCAGGTGGTGGGCAGGGCATTGTGCTGATGCTGGCAGCCACCCCATGGCTGGGGGGGGAGGCTGCCCACAGCCAGCGCTGGTGGGAAGGGGCAGTGTCGAGGCCACTCTGGGGCAGCCATGGGCCAGGGCAGTGTGAGTCCTGCCTGCTGGGGTGGCTTGTGACCTCTCGCCTCTGTCACCTCAGCAGGAGCGGCGTTCGATGTCCTCAGCAGTGGTGAGGCTCCTGTCCTGGTGCTGAATTTCTCTGAAGATGGAGGTGAGACATGCGTGGTGGGCAGGCTGAGGGGAGATCTGGCTGTTTGTCCTTCTTGCCTGTCTGTCCAGTCAGGCTGGGCTATGTGTATGTGTTTGGGCAGCTGCTGCTGTGCGGAATGTTCCTGCCCTCTGTTACATAGAGGTGGTCTGGTGCTCTTGGTAGCTTCAGCTGGCCATGGCCAGGGAAACTCCCCAGAGGAACTCCACAGCAGATGGGGTGGAAATGAACCTCGTGAGGTCCAACCAGGCCAAGCACAGGGTCCTGCGCCCAGGTCGGGGCACCCCCGGTCCCAGCACAAGCTGAGGATGGAGGGATAGAGAGCAGCCCTGCCCGGGGGGACTTAGAGGGGTAGAGGGAGGGGATTCCGCTCTGGGGAGACCCCCCTGCGGTGCTGCCTCCAGCTCGGGGGGTCCCAACAGCAGAAGGACACGGAGCTGCTGGAGCGGGGCCAGAGGAGGCCCCGGAGATGCTGGGAGGGCTGGAGCCCCTCTGCTGGGAGGACAGGCTGGGAGAGTTGGGGGTGTTCAGCCTGGAGAAGAGAAGGCTCCGGGGAGACCTCAGAGCCCCTTCTAGTGCCTAAAGGGGCTCCGGGAGAGCTGTGGAGGGACTCTGGATCAGGGAGGGGAGTGATGGGACGAGGGGGAACGGTTTGACACTGGAAGAGGGGAGATTGAGATGAGATCTGAGGAAGCAATTGTTGGCTGTGCGGGTGGTGAGCCCCTGGCGCACGTTGCCCCGAGAAGCTGTGGCTGCCCCATCCCTGGAGGTGTTCAAGGCCAGGTTGGATGGGGCTGGGAGCACCCTGGGCTGGTGGGAGGTGTTCCTGCCCAGGGCAGGGGGGGGACTCGATGGCCTTTAACGGTCCTTTCCCACCCAAACTGTTCTGTGATTCTATGAACTCGGGTCTCCCAGAAAATTTTATGGTGTTTGACCCTTTTGTCCCCTTGCCAGGTGCGGCCGGACCAGATGATGACAACAGCAGAGGGGATGACATGCCCGAGGCCCTGGAGGACAATGTGGAAATGACTCCGGCTGCTAATGAATGCATTGAGGCGCAGAGGGTAGGCGTGTGGGCCATGCCTCTGCCTGGCTCCTTTCCCAGAGCACCACTGCACCGTGCTTCGCTGCCTGTTGCTGCAGGAAACTCACTGCCTCACTCTGTGTCTGCCAGAGTGTGCCCCGGGTGAGGAGCTACATGCTGCGGGAGCGAGCCCCTGCTGAGGACCCCACAGCACGCATCAAGGTGGGGGGCCCAGAGCCGGGGAGCCTCTCTGAGTCTTTGTGGGACACTGTGGGAAGCCCTGGGACATCCCTGCCCTCCATACTGTGCTCCATGCCATGCTGGTGCCCATGGTGGGTTGACCCACTGGGCCAGGTGGCTCCCGTGTGCCCGCCACAGGGAGCTTTGTCGGGAGCAGAGTGGCCCAGAGCTCTGCTGGCTTCATCTCTGCTCACTTTTCCACCAGGAGATGCTGGATCCGTGGAAGAGCCTTGACCCCTTTGCTGACTCCGAGGACAAACCTTTTAAGAAAGGTATTTCAGGTGGAGCCAGGAAACAGGGGCTGCTCCCTGGGTTTCGGTTTGCTCTGGACGGGTCAGGGCCCAGCTCTGCAGGGGCAGTAAGACTTGCTTTCCCAGCCGCTCGTCCTTCAGCGTCCCCAGAGCCTTGGCGAGTCTTTCCCAGCCCTGTGATCAGTGAGGGGCCTGGGAGAGGGGCAACTGCCTTTGTCCTGGACCCTTGGGGTGGCTGGGCTGTGCTTAGAGCAGCGGCACAGGACTGTCCCCGTGGCACCCAGTGCCACTTGCGCCTGGCAGGGCTGCTGACCTCTGCCTGACCACAAGCCCAGCGAGCCCCCAGCACCCTGGGCTGCATCCCCAGCAGCATTGCCAGCAGGGCGAGGGGGGGATTGTGCCCCTCTGCTGTGCTCTGGGGAGACCCCCCTGCAGTGCTGCCTCCAGCTCGGGGGCCTCAGCACAGGAGAGACATGGACCTGCTGGAGCGGGGCCAGAGGAGGCCCCGGAGATGCTGCAAGGGCTGGAGCCCCTCTGCTGGGAGGACAGGCTGGGAGAGTTGGGGGTGTTCAGCCTGGAGAAGAGAAGGCTCCGGGGAGACCTCAGAGCCCCTTCCAGTGCCTAAAGGGGCTCCGGGAGAGCTGGGGAGGGACTCCGGATCAGGGAGGGGAGCCATGGGATGAGGGGGAATGGTTTGACACCGAAAGAGGGGAGATTGAGACGAGATATCAGGAAGGAATTGTTGGCTGTGCGGGTGGTGAGCCCCTGGCGCAGGGTGCCCCGAGAAGCTGTGGCTGCCCCATCCCTGGAGGTGTCCAAGGCCAGGTTGGACGGGGCTGGGAGCACCCTGGGCTGGGGGGAGGTGTCCCTGCCCAGGGCAGGGGGTGGACTCGATGGCCTTTAACAGTCGCTCCCCCACCCAAACTGTTCTGTGATTCTATGCCTGCTTGCAGGGAGGCCCTTCCTGGTTCCACATGGCCTGGACAACATGGTTGGGGGCAAGCGGAAGAGGAAGGGACCAAGGAAGCTCCAGGACTTCATGAAATGGTTCTCTGCAGCCTGTGAGTGTCGTGTCTGTGGCATTCCCACAGGATCTGGCCAAGCTCGCGGCGGGACCCTTCTCTGCCAGGAAACACCTTGCCCAAACCCCTCCGCTGTGGGTGTTCCTGTCCTGGCCAGCCCCGTTCAGCAGTGGCTCTGGTATTGCCAGTGTCTCTGCTCTGGTCTTGGTCTTTCTGCCTGGGCAGCTCCATCCTGTTCACCCAGTGGGATGTGAATTGCCTTTGTTGGTGCAGGATCTTCTCATCCAGGCTTGTCCCTTAGCCAGAGCGCTGAGGGGAAAGGGGCGAGTTATCTGAGACAGAAGCAGCTGGTCGGCACTCTCTGCCTTGGCGGGGTGTTAAACAGGACGTGTTTACAGCAAACACGGAGAGAGCGTCAAATAATAGCAGCCTGAATACAACAGCAGGTGGGCTGTACTGCGAGGGGTGGCTGTGGGGAGGAGGAGAGGTCCATGTGGGAGTCCCCCCGCTCCCGTACTGCCGAGGTGGCCTTGTGCCACTGTGCCCCTCGCTCTTGCTCCAAAGAGAGCAGGCTGCCTTAGAGCCTGGGAACTGCTGGAACTGGAGCTGTTGGTGGCTGTCCTGGGCATGGCCAGGCCACCTCTGGGGGAAGGAGGTGGCTCTGGAGGTGACAACTGGCTTGTTGCGCGCTGTGAGGGTAGCAGACAGGGTCGGTGGTGCTGCCAGCGGGGGGCTGCCTGCTGCCGCCAGCCCTCGCCCGCCTGCTCTCCCTGCTGGTGTCCCCGGGAGCGCTCAGGGGGTTGGCACCTTTGACTGGTTTTAACTTTAATCCTCTCTGGTTCCCCCAGACGACAACATCGCCGACAGCAGGAAAACCAGGAGGAAAGGGCCGACGTTCGCAGGTGAGTGGGACACGGTGGGCCTGTCGGAGAGGCGGCATTTCCCTCCCAGCCCACGGCTCTGGCTGTCCCCGGCTGGGGCTGAGCACAGGCAAAGGTGCTGCTGTGCCCCACGCCATACGGCCCCCCTGCGTGGGCTTTGGGCTGGAAAGCAGCAGAACGCCTCGCTGGGGAGCCGAGACGGAGGCAAAGACCCGGGAGGGAGTGGAGCCAGAGCCCCCGTGGCGGGGCCGTGCTGGTGGGGGCCCATGGCAGAGGGCATGGGCAGCACCAGCAGTGCCTGGCTGTCAGGGCTGGCAGAGGATGCTCCAGTTAGGGAATTGCAGGAGATTTCAAGATCTCGCAGCTATTCCTCTTTCAAAAAGCAGACCTGAGATCTGTCTGCACTAAACCTCGTCCCCGCTGGCTGCAGAGCCCCTCCTGTGCCTGGGGGGGAGGCTGGGGGGCAAGGGGCTGGCTTCCACAGTGCTGGTGGGATGCAGAGGGAAGGGCAGGCATCACCCTGGCCTGCAGCCCCAAACCACAAGAGGGGCGCCTGGGGTGTGCCAGGGTGGGGGGCTTCGCTGTAGGGTGGGGGC
>VZSZ01011272.1:279366-292564 GCA_013398815.1 Ibidorhyncha struthersii | reverse complement strand
GCAGGCAGTCATGGGGGGTGACTCCGCTGTCCTCTTCCCCAGGGGAAGCAGCCCTTTGGCGAGGCAGCCAGGACAGATGGCTCCATGCAGGACTCATTGACACCGCCCCATGCACAAAGCAGCACTGACCCGTGCAACCCTGGGCACCATCCTCCCGCCCTGGAGCTTTAGCAGAGTGCTGTACCTGCTCCCGACGACCCCAGCGTGTCCCCATGCATCTCACTGCAGCACCAAAGATGGCTCCTCCAGGCTGCCCTGGGGCAGAATTTAACAGGGCCAATAAGCCACAGCCTCTGCCTGCCACAAGGTAGAGGTCAGAATGTTGTGGGGCACCGTATCAGAGGCCTCACAGAAGTCCAGGTAGGTGACAGCCGTTGATCTTCCCTTGCCCACTGATGCAGTCTCTCCATCATGGAAGCCACTGCATTAGTTGGGCACCACTTGCCCTTGGTGAAGCCATGCTGGCTGTCTCTCCAGGGGCTGCTGAGCTCTTGGCTTCCCATCTTCCAGCTTTGCAGTCACCAGTTGTGAAGCATTCATGACTCTCGGACAGCATTAATTTACACATGGGTAAGAAAGAGCTCCCTAAAGCAGAAACATCCTTCTGCATGTACTGCCCTGGTATTTTGTTTGAATCAGGTTTACTTCTGCTGAGTGTGCAAATCTTGCAAATTCTTTGCTGTTGCTTCTGTCCCTGTTGTTAATGCTGCTGTTCCCAAGAAATGTTCAAGTTCCCTTTTGCCTGAAATCACTTTTGAATTCACTCACTACATTCCACACAAGGAGCGAAATGCAAATGCTTCTGCTAGAGTTTGTTTTGTATACAAAGTTTCCAAACTCTCCTGAATGGCTAGCAATGCAGACCTAATATTGCTTTTACCTTGATGTATCATAGCATGTCTATTCTTGTTGTCCAGATTTGTCTTCACATGTAATGGAGAGTAGTGAAAAAGCCTCCAGTGTAAGACCAGATTTGCAAATGATATGCATCACCATCTACTCAGTCTGCATGAGTGGCAAAGCTTATGGCACAGGCACATAAACTGCCCCACCATTGCTTCTGGGATGATGTGCTTGCTCCAGGATCCTTCCCTGTGGGAGTTTTTGATTGATCAGTTGATTTGATTGATTTGGGGCTTGGGCTCTGTGATTGTTTGTTTGTTTAACTTTTTTGTTTTTTTTTAATTTTGTTTTGTTTTTCCCAGGATGGTTGTGCCTGGTGACAATTACCTTAGATTAAGCCCAAAACAATTTAGTGAAGGATGACCATTCCTGTCTGAAAGTTCTTTACTGCAATAAGTTGCAGGTTTTGGAAAGTAAAACCGTATATGGCAGCAATTTAGATGGTGTTAAAATCTTTGATCTGTTATGTCCAAGTTTCTTCAGGCACAAAGGACTGTCGGCTATTGGACAATTATCATATTTTTTAAAAAAGATAAGGTTAAATATCATTTAACACAATAATATTACAAATATTACTTGAATTTAAAAACTGCAATAGTGTTTTAAAATCTTGATCTTATAAGTTAGCAAGCAGTGAAACATGCAAACCATAATCTTGTGATGATTAACTCAATAGTCAAAGGTGAAAATTTGTGGTGCAATAATCTAACAGACCACAAAAATTTCACTCTAGATGAATTTAACTAAAGACACTTCTGTATGGATTTGATGTACATCAAATTTTATGGCTCGTTAATACCCCTGCCAACAAAAGTATGTCATCACCTTCTTTTAGGCTCTGAATACACCATTTCCAAAATGAAAGAAGTGTTTTTCAAAATATTAGTTGGAAGGTAATTGAAATGATCCTGAAAAAGAATATTTTCTCCAATAAATGGGGAATTTTTCCTCATGAAGTGCAACTTCCTTTTTAAAATTCAGCCAACATTAGCTAAAAAATATGTTCTTCCTGTCTAATGTACAACATCCTGTTATTGAAATGTTGGTCAAAACTACCATCAATTTACATTTTGAATTTTTTTTTCTACAATAAATATTATTTTCAGCAAAAGGCTATGTTGTTTAGCAAAGCAAAATCTTTTGGTCATGACCCCATGCCCTGGTTTGAGGTTTCCAGAGGAAAACAACTTTAAGTAAGGAACAGGTGATATATGAAAAGTTTTGCACTGCTGAAAATAAAATTTCAATCAAGATTTTCCCATTTTCTTTAACATTTGAACACTCTTTGAAAAGCAAAGTTAACTGCAACAGTTTTAGCTGAAGGATAACATTTTGATGACAACTGGAAAAAAAGGAATCAGATAGGAAAATTATTTGCTCATAAAAAAATAGAATTGCATGCCACACTTTGAAATCTTTTAGTAACTCCAAAATAAGCCACAGCAAACCTTCTTTTCAGCCTTGAGAAAAGAAGGCTTAGGGGAGACCTTATCACCACCAGTATTTAAAGGTTGGCTACAAAAAAAGATGGGGACTCCCTTTTTAGAAGGAGTCACATGGAAAAGACAAGGGATAATGGGTACAGGTTACTCCTGGGGAGATTCCCATTGAACACAAAAGGATTTTTTTTCACAGTGAGAACAATTAGCCATTGAAATAATCTCCCAAGGGAAGTGGTGTATTCCCCATCATTGGACACTTTTAAGACTCAGCTGGACAGGGTGCTGGGCCATCTTGTCTGTACTGTGCTTTTGCCAAGAAAGGTTGGACCAGATGATCCTTGAGGTCCCTTCCAGCCTGGTATTCTGTAATTCTATGAAACCTAAATTAGACTAAATAATTTGTAATCAATTTACCACTGTATGATGTTACTTATGTAAGTAGGGTGCAGTTTTTTACCTTCCTGTGTTTACAAAGATGCATCCTATTCAAAACTGAACAGCCAACACACAAGACTGACACAGAAGAACGAATCAGAAAACAAAACTGCTCTCTGTCATACCCAGTGTGCAATTATGGTTTATCTATCTAGTAATGGCAACATCTGTGAAGAAACTGGAGAAGAATTCATTACAAAGAGCAACAACCTGATTACTTCAAAATATGTCTTTTTTTTCATAGTATCTGGAGTTGCAGTACATAGATAAGTAGTTGTGGTATAGTCTTCCATGGTGTTCAGCTATGGAAGAAGAAAAGTGACTCCTTATGTTGGCTTATGGACTTCTGTATTAAAACCAGATGTTCTTTACAGTTTTTTGTAAGCATTGTCATTCAGAAATAGATTTCAGATGGGTTTTTTTGAGGAGATGGAGAGGAAAAGCTATTACTTTTTATACAGGAACTTAAAAAAGCACAAGATTTTAATTAAAACCATCAAGCTGGTCAAAAGTTTGGTTCAATATTTTGGAGTTTTTGTAAGCGTACATATTTTGAAAACCATAAGTAATGTGTTGGTTTTTATTTTACCACTTCTGCTTTCATTTTACCGTAGCACCATAGCAAGTTCAACATGGTGTGAAAGTAATATAAATTGATATTTTTTTTGCCACCAAGGTGACAAGCAAAGCTCTGTGTAGCCTTTCACTCATCTTGGGAAGTCCAGTGCAGAAAGCTGATCAGCTCATCCTCATTCTTCTGAGCACACACAGAGTGACCAGGGACCTGGCATCATAAACACAATTTTTACATTCTTTTTTTCTGATTTTCATTTTGAATATAATCAATGGTTGCAATGCAAAAGTGTAATGTGCTTCCTCCACACCTATCAGTGAGTACAGAGTTCTTCCTCTGATTGGAATTTCTGGTCCTTAATAAAGGAGACAGACAGGGTAAGGTTGTTTATAGTCACTGGCCTGAATCCTAGTCAAACTGTACCAAATACCACTACATGATACCTGCAAAAAGGGTGGCCTTTTGGGGCACTGGCAGGGTGATGAAGTACTCACAAGCAACAGCTGCATTCGGAGTGAAAATATAGAACATCTGAGTGATGAGTTAAGTGCCTAACACTCCTGCCCATGACTTTGCTTTTCCCTGCTAGGAAACAACTTCAGCCATCAAAATTGACAACATTACTGACTTGGCTGAAGTAAAAGCAGATTGGATGGAGTTAAGTCACCTAAATAACCAGCGGGGGGGGCATGGGATTTGCTGAGATACTAACTGTAACCATTGTTGCATGATTTTGTGCTGGCATTTTGAAGCAAATCGGTGAATTGAAATGCAAGTAGTCATTAGAATAGTGGATGAAATGGTATTTCCACTGAAGTCAGCACAGTTTGATCCCAAGTGTGCAGTCCTTTGAAAAAAAAAAATGAATTGGAAATACTTATTCTTTGAAGTCTATTTTCATTACAACTGTCTTAAGACATGCACACAGCTATATATGTTATTAAAAATGCAGTGCAAAACTACCTGGCTTTGCTGACATTATATTTTTGTGCTGAGATTTCTGCTTAAAGCTTGAATTGCACTGAAACATTTCAGGTGAAGCATTAAGCAAGAATAATAAGAATAAGGAAGCTTCCTCCCAACAAGAGTCACAAGAACCACAAGCCCACGTGACCTGCTTTATCAGGTTCCATCAGAACTTTTAAACCAAAACCTAAAGAAAAAAGATTGTGTATATAGTATTTGAAACTGTTATGATGACACATTAACATAATGAAGAGTGCCATATAGTATTGCTGTCGTATTGCAGCACGGCTCTTTATCCTGATTCTTCTCCATGTGGGTGATATTAGAGTTTTGCACAGACAAGCTTTCTTTTAGCAGGACATATGTCACAGAATCACAGACAGGTAGAGGTTGGAAGGTATCTATGGAGGAGGTCTAGGCCGAACCCCCCGATCAAAACAGCATCAATGACAGTGGGCTACACAGGATCATGTCCAGTCAGATACTGAATATCTCCAAGGATGGAGACTCCACAGCCTCTTTAGGAAACCTGTGCTAGTGTTTGACCACCTTCACTATAAAAAGGTGTTATATTTAAGTGGAATTTCCTATATTTCGGTTTGTGCCCATTGCAGCTTGTCCTTTCAGTGAGCATCACTGACAAAAGCCTGGCTCTTTATGAATCTTTATGATTCATTAGGTATATATTCCCCTGAGTTTTCTCTTCTCCAGACTGAAGACTTCCAGCTATTTCAGCCCCTCTTTATACATCAGATGCTCTGGTGCCTTCATCATCTATGTTGCTCTTTGCTGGTCTCACTCCAGTATGTCCATGTCTCTCTCGCACTATGGAGCCCAGAACTGAATACAGTACTGCATGCGTGTCTCACCAATGCTGAACAGAGGGGAAGGATTACCTCCCTCAACCTGCTGGCAATGCTCTTCAGGCATTTTGTGTTAGCCTTCCTTGCTGCAAACACACATTGCTGACTTATCATCAACTTGATGTCCACCAAGACCCCAGGGGCCCTTACTGCCAAGCTGCTCTCCATCCTGTTGCCCCCCTGTTGGTAGCAGCGCATGGAGTTATTCCTACCCAGGTGCAGGACTTTGCATTTCTTTTTGTTGCACTTTATGTTGGCACATTTCTCCTGCCTGTGGAGGTCCCTCTAAATAGCAGCACAACAAATATATTTTAACATATACTTGAATATGTTATTATTAGGGTAGCAAAAAAAGACCCCATGATAAATGACAGAATTCCCATTACTGTGCAAAGAATTGGCAATCTAAGTGGACAAAACATACTGAAGGTAGATAAAGAGGGATATCCTCAATTTAAAGAGAAGAGCAACTGAAGCACAGAAATTAAATAATCATCCTATGGTTAAAAAGGAAGTCTGTGGTAAAGAATCTGCATAATAGTCCCTCGTGTGATTTAGGCTGGACTGGGTAATGAGAACGAACGACAGATGCTCTCCCCCACCTCTCTCTAAGGAAAGGAGTGTGACAGAGAGAAAGACTCATGAGTTTAGAAGGAACTAAACTACTTTAATGAAAATATTAATAATAAAATAAAAAGAAAATAAAGAAATATATACAAAACCATATCAAGTTCCCAGGATGACGATCACGTCACCAGCGGGCACTGGGGAAGTCCCAGACTGGACTCAGTGATGGATGGGAACTGGATTCCAGATCTGGATTCAGGATTGGGATCAAAGGCAGATGAACAGAGAAAGTCCTCCTCGGATGCCGGCCATTGAAGAAAGAGGCCTGACCCTTTGATCCCTCGGCTTTTATACTGAGTATGAGGCAGATGTGGAGGCTGCATCTCTCTGTCCAGTGCAGGCAGGAGCATGGCTTCTGCGGCCATTGATGGGGGCATAGTCCACTGTAATAACCAGAAAATCATTTCTACCTCCTGAATACTTGAAAATAAACCTACCACGCAGATAATGCTGTGCAATGTGCAACACCAGAAAATTTAGTGAAATAGACCTCCATTACACAGAAATTAGAAAAAATTATTGAAGACACAAAACATTATTGTTTCTCATGTAAAAATAACAACTGAATTAACACAGAAATCCTGAATGTACTTCCTACAATTGTTTTCAAACATAGATCAAAAGCTGAACCCAACTCTCTCTTTCATACAGCAAGCAGTAATTTCTGTGAACAATTACACAAATAGCACTTAAGGTCAAAAACAAAACCCATGCTCATAAAATCTTCAGTTTCATGTCTGATGCCAAGTTAATACATTATCATAAATCACTGAATGGTTTAGGTTGGAAGGGACCTTGAAGATCATCTAGTTCCAACCCCTGTGCCGTGGCCAGGGACACCTCCCACTAGATCAGGTTGCTCAAAGCCCCATCCAGCCTGGCCTTAAATACTTCCAGAGATGGGGCCTCAACAACTTCTCTGGGCAACCTGTTCCAGTATGTCACCACCCTCAGAGTAAAGAATTTCTTCCTTATGTCTAGTCTAAATCTACCCTCTTTTAGTTTGAAACCATTACCCCTTGTCCTATCACAATAGGCCCTGCTAAAAAGTTTGTCCTTTAAGTATGCCCCCTTTAAGTACTGGAAGGCCACAATAAGGTCTCCCCGGAGCCTTGTCTTCTCCAGACTGAACAACCCCAACTCTCTCACCCTGTCTTCATAGGAGAGGTGCTCCATCCCTCTGATCATCTCTGAGGCCCTCCTCTGTACCTACTCCAAGAGGTCCATGTCCTTCTTACACTGGGGACCCCAGAGCTGGATGCAGTACCTCAGGTGGGGTCTCACGAGAGCAGAGCAGAGGCACAGAATCACCTCCCTCGACCTGCTGGCCATGCTTGATGCAGCCCAGGATACGGATGGCCTTCTGGGCTGCAAGCACACGTTGCCAGCTCATGTTGATCTTCTCATCCACCAACACCCCAAAGTCCCTCTCCTCAGGGCTGCTCTCAATCCATTCTCTGCCCAGCCTGTATTTGTGCTTGGGGTTTGCCCCAGCCCACATGCAGGACCTTGCACTTGGCCTTGTTAAACAATGCCTCTCCAGCCTGTCCAGGTCCCTCTAAGTGGCATCCCTTCCCTCCAGCGTGTTGACTGCACCACACAGCTTGGTGTCATTGGCAAACGTGCTGAGGATGCACTCAATCCCACTGTCGATGTCGCCAACAAAGATGTTAAACAGCACCAGTCCCAGTACCAACCGCTGAGGAACACCACTCATCATTGGTTTCCACTCGGACATGGAGCTGTTGACCGCAACACTTTGAGTGCAACCATCAAGCCAATTCCTTATCCACTGAGTGGTCCATAGGTCAAACCCATGTCTCTCCAGTTTAGAGACAAGGGTGTCATGCAGGACAGTGTCAAATGCTTTGCACAAGTCCAGGTAGATTATGTCAGTTGTTCTTCCCTTATCCACCAACACTGTAACCTCATCACAGAAGGCCACCAAATTTATCCGTGACTTGCCCTTGGTGAAGCCATGTTGGCTGTTACCAATCACCTCCTCAGTTTCCACATGCGTTAGCAGAGTTTCCAGGAGGATCTGCTCCATGATCTTGCCAGGCATCAAGGGGAGACTGACTGGTCTGTAGCTCCCTAGGTCTTGCTTTTTTTCCTTTTTGAAAATGGGAGTTATGATTAGCCTTTTCCAGTCAGCGTGAGCTTACCAGACTGCCACGACTTTTCAAATACAACGCAAAGCAGCATAGCAACTTAATCTGCCAGTTCCCTCAGGGCCAGCAGATGGATTTCATCAGGTCCCATGGACTTGTGTACCTTCAGGTTTCTTAGATGGTCTCGAACACTATCTTCACCAACAGTGGGTGGTTCTTCATTCTCACTGTTCCTGCCTTTGCCTTCTGCGACTCAAGTGGTGTGGTTAGAGCCCCTGTTGGTGAAGACTGAGCTGTAAATCATTGAGTATTGCAGCCTTCTCCATATCTGTGTGACCAGGTCTCATGTTTCATTCTGGAGAGGGCCCACATCTTCCCTAATCTTCCTTTTATCACTGACATAATTATATAAGTTTTTCTTGTTGCCCTTGACCAGACCTGACCTTTAGCTCTGTTCATTACTGTTTAAAAAACATACAGGGCAAAAATTGTTAGGTGTTTTCAGGAATTAACTGCCCTTGCAAAATCTGATCCTGGATGTATCAAAACCACAATACATGTTAGTCCTCACTCTGTGCTATAACACTTATATAACACTGGAAAATATTAATCTAATCTGAATTCTGTATGCAAAGCATGTATATTCAATATTATTTAAATAACAGGAAGATTTTCCAGATATTAGCTATTACTTACATGAACTTACAGAAAAAAAGATATTCTGAAAGGGTTATTTATGCACTATTTTTAATCTTTCAACTGTTATAAGATAATGAGTTTCTTCAGATTTTAAAAGCTGAATCTCCTACAGCACAAACATTATTTTTTTAATCTCGTATCCAACCTGTTCAGAAGCACATTTCTTATCAACTGAACACATACACTAGCAGCACAGGATTTTATATCGTGTTTTGCCTACACATACTTCATCAGTATCCCAAAATCAAATGTCTGAGATTGTTTTGCATCTGAACTAGTATGCTCCAAAGTTTGTATACAGTCATGTCCATTTTTTTGAGGACCCACATATACCAATATGAATGTACTTTATATATATGTATTTATATACATAAGGGGGGGTTTCTTCTTGTATGAATGAAAAAGAAACCCTCTCTCAAAAGAATGCAGTATGGTGTTTAAATATATGTTTGCAAATCAAAAGAAATGCTAGATTGTACTATGGTGNTCCATGTCCTTCTTACACTGGGGACCCCAGAGCTGGATGCAGTACCTCAGGTGGGGTCTCACGAGAGCAGAGCAGAGGCACAGAATCACCTCCCTCGACCTGCTGGCCATGCTTGATGCAGCCCAGGATACGGATGGCCTTCTGGGCTGCAAGCACACGTTGCCAGCTCATGTTGATCTTCTCATCCACCAACACCCCAAAGTCCCTCTCCTCAGGGCTGCTCTCAATCCATTCTCTGCCCAGCCTGTATTTGTGCTTGGGGTTTGCCCCAGCCCACATGCAGGACCTTGCACTTGGCCTTGTTAAACAATGCCTCTCCAGCCTGTCCAGGTCCCTCTAAGTGGCATCCCTTCCCTCCAGCGTGTTGACTGCACCACACAGCTTGGTGTCATTGGCAAACGTGCTGAGGATGCACTCAATCCCACTGTCGATGTCGCCAACAAAGATGTTAAACAGCACCAGTCCCAGTACCAACCGCTGAGGAACACCACTCATCATTGGTTTCCACTCGGACATGGAGCTGTTGACCGCAACACTTTGAGTGCAACCATCAAGCCAATTCCTTATCCACTGAGTGGTCCATAGGTCAAACCCATGTCTCTCCAGTTTAGAGACAAGGGTGTCATGCAGGACAGTGTCAAATGCTTTGCACAAGTCCAGGTAGATTATGTCAGTTGTTCTTCCCTTATCCACCAACACTGTAACCTCATCACAGAAGGCCACCAAATTTATCCGTGACTTGCCCTTGGTGAAGCCATGTTGGCTGTTACCAATCACCTCCTCAGTTTCCACATGCGTTAGCAGAGTTTCCAGGAGGATCTGCTCCATGATCTTGCCAGGCATCAAGGGGAGACTGACTGGTCTGTAGCTCCCTAGGTCTTGCTTTTTTTCCTTTTTGAAAATGGGAGTTATGATTAGCCTTTTCCAGTCAGCGTGAGCTTACCAGACTGCCACGACTTTTCAAATACAACGCAAAGCAGCATAGCAACTTAATCTGCCAGTTCCCTCAGGGCCAGTGGATGGATTTCATCAGGTCCCATGGACTTGTGTACCTTCAGGTTTCTTAGATGGTCTCGAACACTATCTTCACCAACAGTGGGTGGTTCTTCATTCTCACTGTTCCTGCCTTTGCCTTCTGCGACTCAAGTGGTGTGGTTAGAGCCCCTGTTGGTGAAGACTGAGCTGTAAATCATTGAGTATTGCAGCCTTCTCCATATCTGTGTGACCAGGTCTCATGTTTCATTCTGGAGAGGGCCCACATCTTCCCTAATCTTCCTTTTATCACTGACATAATTATATAAGTTTTTCTTGTTGCCCTTGACCAGACCTGACCTTTAGCTCTGTTCATTACTGTTTAAAAAACATACAGGGCAAAAATTGTTAGGTGTTTTCAGGAATTAACTGCCCTTGCAAAATCTGATCCTGGATGTATCAAAACCACAATACATGTTAGTCCTCACTCTGTGCTATAACACTTATATAACACTGGAAAATATTAATCTAATCTGAATTCTGTATGCAAAGCATGTATATTCAATATTATTTAAATAACAGGAAGATTTTCCAGATATTAGCTATTACTTACATGAACTTACAGAAAAAAAGATATTCTGAAAGGGTTATTTATGCACTATTTTTAATCTTTCAACTGTTATAAGATAATGAGTTTCTTCAGATTTTAAAAGCTGAATCTCCTACAGCACAAACATTATTTTTTTAATCTCGTATCCAACCTGTTCAGAAGCACATTTCTTATCAACTGAACACATACACTAGCAGCACAGGATTTTATATCGTGTTTTGCCTACACATACTTCATCAGTATCCCAAAATCAAATGTCTGAGATTGTTTTGCATCTGAACTAGTATGCTCCAAAGTTTGTATACAGTCATGTCCATTTTTTTGAGGACCCACATATACCAATATGAATGTACTTTATATATATGTATTTATATACATAAGGGGGGGTTTCTTCTTGTATGAATGAAAAAGAAACCCTCTCTCAAAAGAATGCAGTATGGTGTTTAAATATATGTTTGCAAATCAAAAGAAATGCTAGATTGTACTATGGTGCACTGCAAAAAAGGCTCGTGAAAAGGATAAGGTTCTTGTTTTCCGTAAGATTTACACCAAAAGGCTGCAGCTGACCTGCTCATCAGAAACCAGCTTTATTCTGCTCTTGTCAGTTAAAACCCAAAGACATTTCAGCCTCTTTGTGACTTATTTTAGTTAGGTATTATCTGGTGGAATATTTCCATCCCTTGTTAAAAAGGACAAACTCCACACGGAAGTTTAATAGGTACAAACTTTGCAGCATTTTTGCACATTCCCTCACCTGAAGCCAAGCTACTGTGCTGAGCCGCCTGTTGTTACAAAGGTGCACCCTGCTACCAGATGTCCACACGTAAGAGGGGTAGGACACAGTGGAGTAAGAGAGGCAGATAACTCATGTCACTGTCTGCTGTGATCAATCAGCTCAATTAATCTAGCTCTGCAACTGGCCCTAATGAAGATAAGGTACCTAAAATTGTTTTGCTCAAGCAAATAGCGACCCAGGAAATGGAACCAATTTTAACCTAAATCAGAGCCCAGTGCACTCAAAATGTATTTGATTATCTCTCAGCAGAAGCCACCAGAAACTTTGGAAGGTGTAAGTAGACACAGGAAATGTAGGATAGCAAGAATCTTGAAGAGTCTGGATATGTAGAAATATTTTGCAGTAGATAGTGAAACTTATATTAACCAGGAGAAAAAAAATATCTTATTCTGTGCTGAAATATGTCTCTGTCTTATTACAGTCTTTATCTCCCCGAAAAAAAGTTCTCCAGTAGGCACAATCCTAGTTTCTAATCTGACTGAGTCAATGACTCAGTCTGTGACCTTGGGCTAATCACTTGACCTTCCTCTGAATCAGTCAAGCCAGCTGGAGAATTGGGTGAAAACATCACGTCACTAAAAATCAGATTCTGTACCTAAAATGAGTTTTTCTTTAGAAAAAAAAAAAAAACTGCAGAGAAGAAAATAATTTATTATTTTTCCTGAACTCTGGGTTAGAAGGCCAAACCAATAATTTCCAGTGTTCACTCTGTAATGATACAGTGCTTGCCCCATAAATACCATGACACTGTGTAAGACTATTCATATAAATAAATTGTCTGCACTTACTTTGTAAGCAAAGTTTATTCATATATATGCAAGTTTTTAAAGACTTCTGTCAGTTCAACCTTTCAGCATTTAAAAAATCAGTGTTTTCAATGTCTGAAGCAACCTTGCAGAAGAAGGAGAAAAGTTGAAGCTCATTAAAATTTATGTAGTTCACAGCAAGGTTCCAAACACATTCCCATTTCAAACCAGTGAGACTAAAATGATAATAAACAGTTTTTCAAAATTCAGTGAAGCCAGAAAAAAAATTAACTTCCCCCCCAAAATCTTTTAATGCGATTATTAAAGGCTTGGAATATAATGTGTAATGTATGCAAGATTATCTGCCTTGCAGTTGTTTTCAATTATTGAACTTTCTGGTTGAAAAAAACCCAACAGATTTTAACATATTCTATTCCAAATATGCCCTAAGTTTACTTTTTTAATTTGTGAATGGAGAATTTAACGTAACATGATTTTGTTATGTGTATGTTATCTGAGACAGCAATAGTTAAGTAGAGGGGTATAATCATAGTTATAGAAAGCAAATAATATTTCAGATACCCATAGCAGACTGCAAAATGGACTGTTCTAGTCAACAATAGCTCTTTGTCTTTTATTTTGCTTCCTTCATCTGTCATACTCTTTTCTTTCATTTTGCAGGAATAAAAAGTAGCAACATTAAAATCTTCAGCAAATAAACAAAACAGTATTGTTTTTAAAATTCAAATATAAAATGTGTAATACCCCCAAAACAAGAAGACTTATTTTTGTACTGTGGACCTGAAATGAAACACTTCAATTTCTGACACTTGTATGGCAGTTAAATGCATTTCCAGTTCCTTTATGCTAGTATGGGTGCAGAGACTTGGCTAGATTATATTTCTTTTGAAGAAGTGCAGTTAAGTCACTAAGTTCTATGATAAAAATATAGAAGGTTTGTCCCCGG
>VZSZ01011272.1:257715-274749 GCA_013398815.1 Ibidorhyncha struthersii | reverse complement strand
CTTCCTTCCTTCCTTCCTTCCTTCCTTCCTTTCTTTCTTTCTTTCTTTTTCTGGGGATCTTTTTTTGCTAATCATAGTGAAAAGAAGAGGAAGTACGCATTAGGCCTTTCAAATATGAATGTTGAATCCACCTTGTGATTTTGAGGCCTATTCTCATTTAATGCAAATATGAAAATCCTAGTAACGCTCATCTGAGTTCTGCACCTGTCTGGACAGCAGGGTAGTCTTTCTTCATTATTTAGTATATGTAAGACCAGGCTCAGGACAGTTATAAAGAGCTAGAAACTTGATTAAGAGAAATCTAACATTAAAAGGAAAAAATCATGATTTTTGTATTGCAGTTTTCATCAATAAATTTTATGTTTTAACTTACTTAAAAGCTTATTCCCTTCAGCCAACCAGTGTCAGCATTATTAATAGTAATTTTTATATGGGACAGACTTACTGCAGTGACAAATTATCTTATTTATGGTAGTGTCCAGAAGTTCCCTTGTTATAAATGTTACAAATTATGCCAATTATTAACACTACCTTGTAATACCTTCCTGACACACAATATAATTTTTTTCATAAAAAATATGATTCCGTTCTCCACCCCACCCCTCCACGTTTCATTGAGAAGGTGACATGACTGTGGGTAATGGTTATGGGTCTTAGGTTTTTGCACCTTTAAAGTGTTCATACTGTAAGTAAAGCAAGGAATTAGAGCTGTGTCTGGGCAACCTATAAAATCTGCATATTAATATTTCATCACTGATTAATGCCATTCTGAGAAATGCAGATTTTCTAGTGGGGCCTGTACCCAGAAACTCCTGCTCCCAACAGAGTTTTACACTTATCTTTGGAAATATATGTATACCACTGACTAGCGTACATGTTTCTCATTCCCTGAAATAGTGCAGTGGTCTAGCTGAACCTCCTCTCTATCCCCAAAAAAATGATGTGACTGAAACAGTTGCTGTGGGTTGAGTGGAATTCAGGGAGTTTCCAGGAGGCTGAGTTTGTGAACAGATGTTTCTGCTGTTTTATGTACCAGGGTCTTCCACAAGGACAGAAAGAAGAGGCAAGGACTAGTAGCTGTCCTAATTTTGGGGCATACATGTTACAAATAAGTAAGTCAGCAACAAAAGCTGAAGAACTGTAATGATTCTGCACTTCTAACAGCAATGTCATTTTCACTGAAACCAAGAGGAGGAACTATGGAACAAAATACAAGAATAAAGGTGGCCACCCGTCACGACAATGCACACAACCAGACTTTGCCTCAGGCCATATCTCTTCTCTACCTAACACTGGTAATTCAGCTGACTGCTGAGATAAACACATAATGCACATGCACCATGCAAATAAATAGCAGAAGTTTCCCACTACTAAACTGGAATTGTGGGACCATATATGGAATAGTATTTTTTACTTATTTTAAAAGTTTTACTCTGTGATGTTCTCCTGCTAAACCCAGAGGTCTTACTTCTAGTCCCCAAAAAATTCTGCATAGCTGCATTATAGATACCTTGTAGGCAACTGTGGTTTACAGATTTTGAAGACAGTCTGTGAAAATAGCTTTCAATATTTAATCAAGAAGATTTTAACTGCAAGGTCTAAGGGTCCTGTGCTGTCTCCAAAGGTAAAATCTTTGAGATTTTAGTGGTGATGAGGTGTGCACATTTGATGGATATTTTGTCAAAATACAAAGAATGTAAGGTAAATATGAGAGCTCAAAGCAGCATGCATTTCTAAAACAACGCTAAAGGTGAAGAGATAGGGCCTGAAACATAAACTTTGGAGTACTATTAAGTGTCTGAACAGTCCCATGGCATGACCACTTACTGAAAGGTCCCAAAAGAATACCCTTTCAGGAAAAATCAGACTATACTTCCGTCAAGTATGACTCCACAACACCAGTTCTACACATGATTAAATGGAAGCAGGACATGGATAAGCTACCTATCTAGGACATCCGGTAGCAAAAGAATGAATGAAACTGTTGTTCTGAGCCAGAGTGATGTGATTTCAATATATCACAATGTTCCTTTCTCAGCTCTCCTTCACAGAAGACACGAGCTCTGTCTAATAATGTAGTGTATGCAAGTGTAATGATGCAGGAAAGAATAAATAAATTAAAACCTAGCAAGGCAAAATCAGTATGTTTAAAAGTTGCATAAAACTTTGGGGTTTATTTTTATTTTTTATTTTAAATTTACTTTTTTCTTTAATTTTACATTTACTTTTATTTTATTACCATGAACTATTGAAATAAACTTGGCACAAATAGGTTTATTCAAAAGACATTTTTAGAAAAAGCATTGGTATATTATGGTCTGATCCAATGACAACGAGGACACTGGCAAATCGTCCTTTCACTTCAGGTAAACAGGATCAGATCTCTGGCAAGTAAAAGGAAAAAAAAACTATCTATTGAAGATGATGTACTGCAAAGTAATTACATGTTCCTGTAAATGATCCAATAATTATACCAAGTAACTCCAAAAATAGTTGCAGTTTCAGATCCCACGATAAAACCCTTCTTCAAAAGCGAGAAGTAATCAAGAATATATCCTGTACTTTCATAATACTGATTGCATTGTCCTTAATCTTGCAATATATATGTCACCACAACTGAGCAGGTGCTGAAAGATAATTCCCAGGAATATTCCTTCACAATTTATTAAAATATATTCTACCACATTTATATCCCTTTCTATGTTATTTCTTATATATTTATTTTCTTAAGTAACACTCTTAATACAAGTAGAACTTTAATTACTAGCTGTTGCCACAGCTTCTTGCATTTTTAAAGGAATATGCTGCATTGTAATAACAAATATATGTTCTAGAAGTGGGTTTAATTTCTGAATTCTGAGGAAAAAAAAACTTATTTCGAACTGTTAATAAGGAAAATAGAATGAGACCATTTATCTACTGAAAGAGTTGAGATAATTTTGAGAATGAGGTATTTTATGGGTTTACAAGAGACACACAGGTTAACCTTAATACTAAACTTTATCTTAGCCTCCAACACAGGGTAAGCACATCTGAACTACATTTGAAAAGTCTCCAGACTGAGTTAATTCCAAAACTGTTCTTGGGATGCATTTGGAGAGTGCTAGCTGACTCGTGCCAAAACCCTTTAAATAATTTAACCATTTAATGGTTGCACCATTTGAATAATTTAACAATTTAAATAAGAAAGTTCCAGAGCTGGAGGCATGCCCTGATGGTGTTTAATTTGCCAGAACAGACAGAGACTTAAGGTTCACAAACCTGCGTTCACAGATGATGACCAAAGATGACCAAAGAGCACTACTGTGTATTGCCGTAGCCTCCTTGGAAAATGTCAAATGCATTTTAAAATAGAAGTGCAGAATGGATGTGCTAACACTTCACAAGCTAAAAAAGATATAAAAAGGAAGATACATAAGGCCTCCTATTAAATACTCACGTACAAAATCATACTGGCCACTCTACATATGGAAGAAAAGATGATCTCCTAAGAGATCTGAATTACAGATGATCTAAACATTGCTTTATTTGGCTGTGTAGAAGTTACCATGGATTTAGAATCTGATATTAGACTGCGGCTTCCCAAATTCTATTAGAAAACAAGGAAACCAGATGGAAAATACTCTTCGCCCTGTCAAATGTCTGTCATTGTGTCCCATCCTTTACGGAATGGGAGTCATCCTTGGATGGAAAGACATAGAGAGCAGATTACTTTAATTTCCAGAACAGAAGCTCTTACAGCTGCATTTCATTCCAGCATGAGAAAAGTATTGAAATGAAAGGGTAAGGTTTGAATGTATGTGGATGTATAAAGAACAATGACAATGTCTGCAGCAGGTGAAATGTATATGTACGCACTGAACATCCCATCTGAGCGACCACTGGTGATTACTGCTGATCACTGTACCCAGCAGCTTGTGTACCTTGACCTGCTTATTGATATACCACTGTGCTATACACATGTTTAAGATAAATCCTTGTCACCACCTGTGTTTCTGAACATCTCAGAGGACAACTGCTCGGGGCTACAGCACACATATACCTTATTAATCACTAAAAAACCCATGAAATGTCATGACTGATAACTATGTAGTCTGTACAGCCTCTCAGAAATCAAATGGTATTAGACTGTTTCTAGATGGCCTACAATGAACCAAAGGTCTCGTGCACACACCCAGAAGAAATTTGTTGCAGGAACACCAATACATTACCAGCGGGGACAACAATGTGAAAATCCACATCAATATAGGGAAGGAGCTAAACACTTTGGTTGATGAGCAGTGCTGACAAAAAAGCATGAGACTTCTTATCAGAGAATTTTATTTTCTCTACAGGGCAAGTAATGGCAGGCAGGCAGTGCTTATTTTTTTTTATTTGTTTTTGTTTTCTGAACAGTATCTTTTTTACTGCTGATTTCTTAAAGTAAAACAACTGTTTGAAGCTCGATCAGAGGTGTGGATAGACTGAAGTCTCTTCCCAGTGTGCGATACAAATAATCTTTGGAAAAGATTTTCAGTTTTGCTCTGCAGCCTTTAAAGTGAAGGCCTAAAACTCAAGTTTACTTGAAACATCTTCAGCCTTGTGGTTTTTTTCTGAGCTAACAATGAAGCATTATATGCAGTAAAATTCACCTGTCTCCTTAGATCCTCCTCTTATTCCTTTGCCCTGTTTGTAAACACAAGTAACAGACTGTGTCCATCCAAAATTTAATGTATTAATGAGAAGAAATCTGAGGTCCATTATTCTCAGCACTTTTTTCCTGGTTCCCTCATTTCTTGCTCCTGGAGCTACTTCCTGAATCTACAGGAAAAAAGATCAATATAAAGTTTGTCAAAGGGAGGACTTTGGCAGTAATAATATGAGTTTTAGAGACTTGTATCTCTGTATTCTATACTATCTTTGTGTGACTGTGTTGTTGAATGCTATACAAGAGTTCATCTGAAACTTTTTGATAAATCAGAATTACAGAAGAAAGATTAAGTAGTATGGACCTTCTGGACAGACATCACATTTGCTCTTGGTTAATCGTAATCTTCAAAATGGATCCAAATTCTTGCAGACTTGTCAATATGAGTAAATAAAAAAGACAGATGTGGACTTTAAGGAAAGTGTTGACATATCAGTAAAAAAATGGTGTATGAGATTGTAACAATGAAGCAGTGATTTAAAAAATTTGTTTGATCTAAGGCAAACTTGAAATAAAAGAGAATATCAGCTTCATGATGAACAGACAGATTTTGTAGATAGGATTAGTCTAATTTTACTTCAGGCGTTTATATCTTAGCTGTTTATTTGATGGAGATAAATATTTTTAGTGCGCAATTCATCTAACATGTCTTAGGCATCTAGTTTAGGATACATAAATACATACCCAAATGTGATTCTTCCTCTCCACTGCTATAAAGACAGTCTAAGTTATCTACATATCTAACATCGGCTTCATCTGATGTAGGTAGTTAAAAGAAGTCAGAGAGATCCTATCTCACATATCTGTGAATAAAAACTACTCAATGAGATTATAAAATACCTGACATTCAAAACATTTCTAGCAATTTCTTTAGTGATTTCAACATTTAGTGTAATTTACATTAAGATTTTTATCATCTCAGCTCAGAGAGCTGTATAAAGAAGTGGATCCTGCCTTCCTTTTTTTCTAGGGAAAGAAAACTTTTTCAATTGAGAAAATGTATATTTAGTATTTGTTTTCTTTGTCTCCCAAAGAACTGCAAGTGTCTGGCTTCTAGTCATTCACTGTTGAAGAATAAGTAATTTATCAACCTGTGAGAGGTCATTATGCCAGCAAACAATCAGAAAAAAAAAATAACAGGAAGGTCGAATGAACTGAAAAAGCCTATCAGTTTGGATAAAGACATTTTTTGGGTTTTTTTTTTTTTTCAAAACTCATTAATATTTTCATGAGATACATTTATTCTAATACAGTTGGCTGTGATTCCACCTCAAAACAATATTTTACATTAATGGTAATGTACCCTGCAATGGTGGCAATACAAGAGTTGATATTATTTTTATGATGCATTCATTAGGTTACCTTATGCATTGACATCAGTATGGAAATCAAAAGCAGCAAAATAATGTTGATCGGCTGCTTTATATGAATGTCATGCTGCACTTATGCAGAGGAACATTAATGTCAATGCCAAAGCCACATTGCGTATAATATCAATATTGATGTTCCTGTGAGCCTTGTTTCTTAGTCGTGTTGCAAATGGCATGTTCGGAAAAAATAAAATACTATTTACAGTGTAGCCATAATGACTAAAAAGAAAATAATAATGATGTGAGGATAAGTAACACAGCTGTAACCATGGTAACATTGCAGAGTGAATAATTCACAGCAAATAACATACTAGATGCAGTTAGCCTCCTTTTGCTGCAGTGGAATGACTGCTAGCAGATTGCAATTTTCTCTTCAATTGTACTTCTAACTCAAAAGTACCTGGCAAGTACATGAATATTTTGTATGTGATTCTCAATACCTTAAAATTCAGTTGCTTTGGTAGCTGCGGCTGGAGACCAAACTCTATTTTTTATGCTGCCTGATCAGATGAGCATCTATTCCCAGAAATTTAATCCAAGTTCCATTAAATTCAGCAGAAAGATACCTGTTATATTTAGTTGGAACTGGATCAATAAGGAGGAGAGTTTGAATATATCTGTTTATGATGAATGGTTTTTGCTTACAGAATTGAATAACCGTCCATAGAACTGTGGGCTCTCTATTCAGGAAAGAACTTCCCTTTATTTTTGTCTGTACATAGACATGAAAGTTATGTTCTGATTCTTTGACATAGTTAGGAATATCTTTTCAACACACCTCTGGATCCAAAAGCTGAATGTGAAGTGGATTGGGAATGGTGTGGTCAAAAATCCAGTGGCTACCGTTGACCTAACATGCATGATTAAGACACATAAACTTCAATAGCCGACAGCACGCCAGAAGCAGTATAATATCACATTCAGCTGTCTTTAAGTCCCTAGCCCAGGCAGACGTTCATTCACAGCTGGATCAGCTCAGGTAGTGGGATTTACAGCACTAGTTCACTGCAAAGTGCTCATTCACGTCTGTGGATCTTAGCCAGGAGGCTCAAAGACTCTGCTATCATAGTATCCCCCCTTCTTTAATCTGTCTTTCTGGAGACCCCCATGGTCTTGCTTGCAACTTCAAACTAAGTAGGACTAAGGCCAGCTCAGAAAGGCAAACTACTGCCTAATAGAAGACAGATGAAGTTTTTCCCCGGTTCCACCATCTGTGTCTTCTTGCCCTTCCTTCCTTCCTTTCCCCTTCCTCACCCTCCCATACTATCTCACATTCTCTATCTCACATCCTCTGCTGGAAAATGGAGAAGGGATTGGGCTTCGCTGGATACTCGTGGGAGAATCTCACTGAATGTTTCTCTCCAGCACATGCCAGAGACCTTAAAGATACAATGTGACCCAAATAAAAGTTAATTTGTTATGTGATAAGATTTTGTACAATTTCTTTTGCAGTCACAGATGAGCTATTTTCCAGTACTGCATAAAGAGATCCTCAGAAGGGTTGGGGTTTTATTTTACTATCAATGAAAACCGTTTGCGTGTTACAAGCCTAAAATAAGGGGAAATATTTTCCAAGACACAATTTCAAAAGTCAGATACTATGGCCTTGCTGAAATCACATCTTGCTTAGGTGACAAACTTGATTAACAGAAACATTAATAATAAAAGAAAAGAAATAAAAGAGTTGTAAATTGGGTGCATGAGAAGGTATATTGGGTTTGGGGATTTCTGAGTTTCTTGTTTGCTTGTATTTAACTTTCATGAACACATTTTTTTTCTCTAAAAGCAATTTTAAGTTTTCTCTGAAGATGATTTTCAGTTGGCCATTGAATAATCAATCATTTAATTCCAAATTCCAACTTATGTCCTATAGTCATATGAATCATTCTGCATACTTGTATTAAAATATAACATAATTTTAATGAGTCTTATTCTGCACTGAACTAGGTTCTCAAATGCAACTACATATGAACAGATTCTTTTTGAAGTCAGAATAATTTTACTGTTGTATATGTCCACAAAAGATTCTGGGCAACGACAAATTTAGCCCTGGTTACAATCAATGTGTTGTATTCTTTATGGAGCTTTTTCAAATTCACCCAAGATACCTACAAGCACAGTCTAAATATCCCCAGTAGTTTACATCCAGAAAATAATTTTGGTCACACTTCTGTTTTAAATACCCAAGTGGTAACTTGAGTCACAAAGACAGTGGATCTACGAATAGGAAGACAGAGACAGACTCATTTTAGCGGCATTCAGTGACAGGACAAGAGACGAGAGGCACAATCTGAAAGAGAAAATTCCATCTGAACAAAATAAAAACCTTTTTTACTGTAAAAGTGGTGGAACACTGGGACAGGTTGCCCAAAAAGGTTTTAAAATCTATGTCCTTGGAGATGATCAAAACCCACACGGGCAAATTCCTGAGCAATCTGCCCTGCTTGGACAAGGAGGGTTGGACTGAATAATCTGCAAATATCACTTCCAACCTCAGCTGTTCTTTGCTTTTGTGATTCTGTGGCTAAAAGGATGTTTGCTGATGCGTAACCAGTGTTGCTAACTCTTTTAGTTTATTCTAGCAATTTGGCAGTTCTTAGTATTATTACATAGCCTATTTTTCTTTTATTTCCTTTGTAGGATTAACAGCATTGGAAGAAATACAGCGTGCAAGAAGTCTTTTTCAATACTCACCATACAAGCAAATGCTTCCCACTTATAGAAGGTTTAGCTGGATCTCTCGGGAGAGTTTGTATAATGCAACAGTTAGAGTTCAGAGTTAATGAACCTATACAAATTCCAGGCACAAGTGCATATTCATTAAAGTAGATAAATGAAAAACTTTTAAAAATTCAAAGTCTTAAAGGGAGTATTTGCAATCTGACCCAAGCACTCCTAACTTAGACCATGGTAGACTCAACAGCAAAATAAAATAAAAAAAAGGTGTTTTTTTCCTTGTCCTGCATCAATAATATCATCATCCCTAAAAACTTCAGCTGACTTAGCCTCAATTTTGTTGGAGGCTTGCACCAGATGTTCTGTTACAGCTGTCCTGTCACTTTGCATATAGCGTGGAGCATGCCAAGGAGCACAGTAATGTACCTTACCCATGGAAGCATATGACCTTGGGAAGCAGTTCAGCTAACAGCCAAAGCACTTTTAAGCACCTTTGAGAGAACTGGCTCTGAGGATCGTAAGAAAAAGCAATTCTTTTACAACGAGAACTAGGCTAACCTGTCAAGGAGTTTAAAGGACCTTTATGCCTATTCCTCCTTTTACAAGGATAATACATCTGAGCTCTCAAGTTTGCAACTGTTCTGGTCAGCAAACTCCTGCATCTACATGGAGGCCAAAGAAAGCTGTGATAGATGGGGGACACCAGCTGGGCTAAATAAATCACAGAATTGGAGTCTGAGGGGGAGACAGAAGTAATGTTTCTAGCTATTTTTGGCTCTGCTTTTAATTAATCTACCATTTTACCTCATAAAGCACTTTGTAAAAATTTGTACTGATCACTGAATATCAAAAGATAGATTTAATTAAACCAACATTTGAGATTTTCAATTTATTTTAATAAAGAGATAGGCTGTTTACTGATTTCATTAGTTACTAAGCTCTTGGCTAGCTTAAGAAAAGACTGTAAAAATTGATTAACCTAAATTTCTTGCAAGATAGATTTTTCATTCTTTCCTTTTTGTATGTGCAGAAGGCATCAGAGAATTTTTCATTTGGCAGACTGAATAGTAGTTTATAATTAAATTTTCTGCAAATATATTATGCTTTCTGTTGCTGCACCATGTGAAATCACTGAATATCACTCATTGTGGGAGAGTCTTCTTTTCTCAAGATAGCTTGAATTTCTGATAACTAGGCAGCTTATTTTTTAGGGGTAGATACCTAGGTTAAAGAAAAGCTTACCAGAGTATTCCTTTGTGTTTTCAAAATGCTATGCAAAAGCTCATTCATTTCTGTTGCACTTGGGAACTATATTAACTAGCTTTTATACTATGCAACTCCAGTTCTCAGGTGTCATTAGTACCAGTGCTTCATTTTTATCTTCTTTTACAATAATGATAATAATGCTGAAGCTTACAAACATGGATTTACATTAGACATCAAATGAAAGCCCCCAGTGAGTGGATTAACATATCAGGACAGTTGGCTGATGCATTTCAAGCAGCCTCTGAATTATATATGGCCCCCAGTGCCCTTATCATTAGGCAAAAATGTACTTACAGTTCATTGAATGGGACAGGATAAGTGAAATAGGACAGCTTCACTGGGTGATTGGTGGGACAGTGTTATGCAGCTAGATGAAATGGATTGTTGATGACATTCTGTTTTAAAGTTCAATAAATTCGTCCCCAGAGCATAGACTGGTGTTACAAAATAATGGATTACTCCGTTGGTAGACTGTCATGGTTGTATTTAATATGGTAGAAGCCTTTATGAGACGGTCAATAGTCATAGATTTATACAGAAAGGCAAAATAGCCTTTCACTTAATGGGAAATACTTTGTCTATGCAGTATTTTAAAACAATCACAAACTTTCCTTGCCTGAACAGATTGCTGATTGCTGAAGTTGCAGTTTACTGGTTCTCTTACAAAAGCAATGGAAATGTAGATCAATTAAAGCAAAACCCTAGGCAGAGGGTTAAAGAAAATGGGCAAGAAATTTAAAACTCAGTACATGTCTGTTTGGAGTCTGCTTATGCTTCCTTAGGTAAGGTTGAATATTCTTTTGTATTCAATCAGAAATTCAATCTTTTTGTTTAATGTGACAAATACAGACAAACCTATCTTTCAGTCTCAGCATTCAACTTGTGACAATTTTTCTTTCCATGTAGAACAAGTTTCCTGAGAACTAACACGATAAACTTTTCTAAGGTCATTACCTTCAGTTTATTAGAAGTATTGCATGATGGCTTTCTCTCTGAGGTTCTAGTTCAGTCTTTTTATGTTTTTTATATATAAGGACGTATCTAAACAAGTGGAATTAATGATACCTATTCCCAGCTTTAAGAGTAAAATCCCAATAGTGATGTAAATATTATGAAACCAAGCATTTTAAATCCAAGAAATTCAATATAATTGCACACAAAAAACATCCAAACATGTATCAGTAAGAAACACGGACTTAAGGTATTCTAGCAGTTTTAACACTGTCTTATGGGACAGAAGTTAAACACAGAAGAAAAAAAGGAAAGTAAAAATCTAAAAATAATATAAGAAGCAATTTTACAATGAGAATGGTGAGACACTGGCACAGGTTGCCCAGAGAGGTGGTAGGTGCCTCATCCCTGGAAACATTCAAGGTCAAGTTGGACGGGGCTCTGAGCAACCTGATCTAGTTGAAGATGTCCCTGCTTCTTGCGGGGGCTTTGGACTAGATGACCTTTAAAGGTCCCTTTCAACCCAAACTATTCTATGATTCTATGATTCATGGGGTAGCTACAGAGAAAACATTGTGTGAGTATCCGTATACCTGAATGTTTTTGTTTTTTATATGAACATACTAGATTTTATCATGTCAAGTTTGTGGGTAAGTAAGTGCAACATCCTTTTAAGATTCCTAGCCCAAGACTACTGACATATATTTCTTTAGAGGTAAGGTCTGTATGGAGAGATAATATATTTTGTTAAACAAACTGATACACCTATAAAAATGAACAACCCCATACAAATCTAGATAGGCTTTTAGTAACACCAGATTGTCAGCAAGACTTCTGTGTCAAAATATTTGTTTTTCCCAGTAAAAGTAGTTAGTCTGTTAGAAACTGTTAATCCGTAATAAACGTACTTCCTGTACTCTTAAAACAAAAATTACCTAAGTAATGTTATTACTATATATTAGTTATTTCTGTCTTGAAAGAACTGCATTTATGACAATCATTGAACTTCAAAGAGATTCGCATTCAGCAAACATAAAATTCATCAAACATAAAATACTATTTTGTTAACGTAAGCAAAATCTTGGCTTCTGCTGATGAAAGTAGCACAACAAAAGATGCGGTAAGTAGTGGTGTCACTGCTGATAATCAAAGGACCTGAATTTTATGTCCTCACAGAATACGTACAGCACTGACTGGAACCCCATCTCCAGCTGCATGTTCTGCTAGACTTTCAAAAATGACATATGAGAAATATTAGAAAAATTTGTATGAACACAAACAACAGATTTTGAGTATATTTTTTCCATATTTCAGCCCAGAGGGAAAATTAGTCTTTGTTTTACATTAATGTTTTTCTTCACTGTTTTTCTTCCTCCTGTTTTCCTTTTGTTAGGAGAGTGAAGAGAAAATGAAGTACTGACCTTCCACAGACTACACCAAAGATGTTCAGTCAGCCACTAAGTAGTCTGATGAGCAAGGAGAAGGAAAGGCAGGAGGAAAGTCACTGTTTTCCTCTAACAGTTCAATGCTTCAATATACTACTTGTGGTATTGCTTGTTGGTCATGGAGCCTGCACCTTATACGTTTGTGTTGCTGCAGACAAAAAGAAGGGAAAGAAATGAAACTCCAAACAGAACCCAAGGCCTTCCAATGTTTCTTGATTGTAGTAGCTTGATTTTATGATTCTCTTTTATCTGAAAAATCATCATGTGATTAGTTTGTTGCTACTGCAAGAAAGGAAAGAATTTGAGATTGCCTGACTCCCGGGACAAAAGAGGCAATTATCTTCGGCATCAGAGTTGTAGTGGTAGCAAAATGGAAGAGATTTTACTGCCTTCTTCACCTTTGGCATAGTCCTGGGTAGCCCGGTGAAATTCTGTTGTTGCAAACACCAAGAGGATAACGTAGCTGTAGCAACAGCTGAGGATGGAGAGGAAGGTTCTCCGCTGAACCAAGGCAGCAGTATTACTCTCCTTTGTCCTTACCTCTGACATCAAGAACAGCAAGCCCAATATAAATGGTGCTTCTTCTCCTCCTAGCTTTGTCCTTTGTCTCTTCCCATGACAGTAGCAGCTAAGTCCCCACCTAGCCCTCAGCCTTGGAGTGACAAAATTAACATTTGCCTACACTTTTCGCTACCCGATTTAGGTAGGCTGCGCCATGGAGATGAGTGAGACACGTTGTGCATCTGCCTCTGCCTATCAAGTTGATTCTCTGAGTCCCTCCCCCTTAACAAAACCTCTCTTTTATACTGTCCTTATACCCTGTGCTCATATACCCAAGCTTTGTGCCTATGGTGAAGCTGTGAGTAGTCGGGCAGGATGTTCAGAAGAAGAAAAAAAAGATATCCTGAAAATTTTGGCTGTGTTCTTTTAAGACTGGATGTACAGTCCTGCCTATCTGCATGCTTGGTGCTTGAATTGAAGTTGGGTTTAATGTGCACATAACCGTTAAGGTTCCGACAAGCCATAACTTGTATTCCTATATGTTATATTATACACATATATGATACACAGAGAAAAATATGTTGGAAACACTTACTGCAATACAAATACAAAACTTTATTATTATTAACAAGAAAAATTAAAAAAAAAACCTCTGAAACATCCTCCAAAGTTTTTTACATTAATATTTTAGCATGTGGCTCATATCTATAAAGAAACTGAAGATGAATAGTCACAACTGACCATAAAACAATTCCAAGAAGTCACCAAACTAAACTTCTGTTTAAATGAAGCTCACCCTATTATAGACAGAAATAATAAAGCAAACAGAAACATTTCTGATGGATTTTACACAGAAATAATAGCTAATCAAGCAAACTTCATCTCACCTTCACTTAGTGAGTTTGAAAACTGCTGCAGGTATTAAAAACTTGATCAAACAGACAAAAGGGTAAATGAACTTCTAACCACTGAAAGATGAAGTGGAAGGTGATGATATGATTGGTATGTGCTAATTTTCTTAAGAGATGTGTGCAATGTGATGACTTAGGCTGCAGTTCCACAAACAGGATAATGGTTTCAGGGCATAAAAAGACGTAGCCACATGACACAGCATGCAGAACAGGCAGAATATCAGCCTGAGATATTTATGGTTACTGAAAAAACAATTGAGGGCTTCATTTAAGTTTAGGTGAACTTAAGGTTCACTTAGTTTTGCTAGGTGGTAAATCTTGTGCCTGGTCTGTTCCAGTTGGATCATCTTCAATTTTCAGTCCCATTTTCTTTCTTTTCAGTACTGCCTTGCAGGTCAATACCCTCCTTTATATTTCCTCATTCTCAAAAAGCTGTTGGTTTTGTTCACATATTTAGGACCTCTCTTTACCTTCTGTAATACCAGCTTGATTCCTGACTCATCCACTTCCAACTGCAAGCCAAAGCTAGATCCTGATGCAGTGACAGATATCAGGAGCCATCCACACTGAAAACGATGTCCCTCACAGCCATATTCTGCAGACCCTCTTCAGTACAGACATACCTGGACCAGAGCAGAGTGATCTGCTCAGACTGGAAATAGAAATGTCTGTGTGAAGGACTATTGTTGGGAAGTCACAGAACAAATGGTCACTACAAGGCTATGCAAATATGCCACAGACTTGAAAAAGCATAGATTCTGCAAGAAGGCTAGGAACGTCTCTCTACACTCAGGCTATTTCTATACGCGATAGAAACAGAGCACAGGCTTGGTCACTGTCTCGGTCATCCATACTGTTTTATGTTAGTACATCCCCTGACACACTCTTGGTGTTTTCTTCCTGAAAAGGGTCGGGCAAGACAGCCCAACTCAGTGACTGTTCCCTGTAATCAATATGAATAAGATCTTCTTGTTTTTAGAATCATAGAATGGTTTGGGTTGGAAGGGACCTTAAAGATCATCTAGTTCCAAGCCCCCTGCCACAGGCAGGGACACCTCCCACTAAATCAGGTAATGCTCAAAGCCTCGTCCAACCTGGCCTTGAACATTTCCAGGGATGGGGCATCCACAACTTTCCTGAGCAACCTGTTCCAGTGTCTCACCATCCTCATAGTGAAAAATTTCTTCCTAATATCTAATCTTCTATCTAAAGCTTCTCAATTCCTTGTTTACCCTCAGTGGATAAGAATTACATGGTTTCTTTCAGATAGTCATAGCTCTAACATTTTAATAATGCTTATAAAAACCCTAGGGAACAAACCCTAATTAACCAACTTCCTGTGTTTAATGGACATGTACTGTGTATCTGCTCTTCTTGACTTGGGAGGAAGAAGCTCCATATGGCTTAGAGTAGTTGTTAGCTACCATATTGTTCTAAAGTTCACTTATTGAAGTTAGTTGGGGTTTTGGCATTTACTCATCTCCTTTAAAATCAAAGGGACTCGTATGATTGCCTAGCTTGACTTCCTGAACAAATAGGCCTATGAAACACCCCTGGTAATCTCTGCACTGTCTGTAATTTCTATTTGAACTATACTACATCTTCCATAGATACATTCAGTTATGATGACTTTTTTAATTTATGAGTTCACCCCATCTCTTGGGAAATTGTTCCAGTTCATAAGTCTATTTCTGTACACAAGTTTCCCTTGGTTTAAATCTGAATGGGCTGTGATCAGCTTTCATCTAAAGAATCTTATGTGTGCTTTTATGTTCCTTTTGCCAAATAGGATGTCTAAGGCCTTTAGACCTGAGTGTTAATTTATTAGACCCTGATCTGTTCTCATGGCTCCTTTGGGAGCCATATCCATTTTTTCAACATTAAGTTACAGAAAGCAGTGACATCCTTGCTTAAACCCTACTTGATAACCCCTGCTATCTCCCAAGAAAGTCCCAAGACCTCTGGTTTCCAGACAGTCTTTTAGGTATTGCATCACACAGCACATATAAGGCCATGTAACACTATTCGCACTTGGACCTTCACTACCATTGCATACCGAAGTACTTTTCAACCTCAAACCAAATCTAAGTTAAATTTAGCTTTATAAGAAACAATGTATCAATTATTTATGACTAAAATACAGAGAGCGATCTCATTTATTCATTCAAACTTTGTCATTTGCCTGTCATTGTTATTTACAGTAACTGGTGAATTTTTCATAATCAAGAAAAAATACTTCCAATAATATATTTTTTTTCTTCCAGATCATTCGTATTGTTAAGAACTAAATACCCACTTAAGCCATGTTTCATTTCAAGCAATTTGCTCTGAGGGATATTTTAGTTTAGCTCAGTTTTGCTTTACAGAATTTCAATGCTATTATGCCCAATATGCTGAAAGATACCCGTTTTGTATTACAATTAGGCAATGATCACATTACATGAGAGATTATCCTTTCCTATTTACAGTAAATAGCTACAAGTTACAAGAAACAGAAGCTCTATTCATGAATGATTCACGTGCTGCTGCTTCTCAAGGTTTTGTTTTATTCAAGTCAAAATTTGTGCCCAGAATATTAAAGACATATTCTAATTTGGTGTATGCAACCAAAGCTGACTGGATGCAGTAGTTTCTTTTGAATCAGTCTTACCATGGCTATAAATTCTGCCCGCTCACTTACTCTGAGGGTCAGATAGAGTAAACCAATAGCGTTCCAAGATGCATGGTATCTAAGGTACAGTAAGATGAACATTATTTTTGGTAGACGTGAACATACACAGATGTGTATGTTCCCATGTGACAGTTTCTTTGGTATCTAGGAACGGTTTAATTTCCCTATAACTAAAGGAGCAAGCAACTGGGATCATTGTCCTGTTATCACTTCCTGTCTGAGGGCAAACTATCTTTTTGAATGGGCTTAATGACTATTTTTAGATTTGGTTTTCTATCTTTAAAACAGTCTGCTTTTTGAGGAGGTCACAGAAGGAATTCACTGAAGCCACATTTCAGGAAAAAGTAAAAGATTTTGAAAGGCACTCTGCAAACTGGTCAGCTGTAAGAACGATGGATAATACAGTCCCAATGACTTGGGAACAGAACCAGAGTACTTGTGTTTGATACCTTGGCTGTCCCACTACCTCTGTAATCCATTAGTCTGTCCATAGATGACATAACTGTTTATCAAATTAGCAAACATTATGTCATTTGGTTTTTTGCTCCACTCCCCT
>VZSZ01011272.1:245217-257705 GCA_013398815.1 Ibidorhyncha struthersii | reverse complement strand
GCAAAGGAATGAATTACCTTGGCAGAAGAAGAGAAAGAACTGTGTGATAGTGACTCACAAGTGACAGCCACACTGTATTTATTATCTCGGGATCTTTTAGCTCTCACCTACGTTTTGAGAGAAAAGATTGCAGAGGGACTTGAAAACAGAGAATAGAATGAAATATGAATTTTTATTCTCATGTCACTACACAAAGCAGTCCACATTTTTTCTCAGTCTAACAACATGTAACATGGACTCCATACACTGCAGTTTATTATCTGTATTACACCACCTTTTCACCCTGGTAAAGATTTGAAAAGTAAAGGTGAAAAAAGGTGACTAACTTGTTTCTTAAATAATCTTAGTAGAATATTTGGGCTGCATTGACCTGATATTCCATTAGGATTTTGGAACTAAATACTTAAAAGAAGAAACAGTGTCCTAAATCATGGATATTTCTTAAGGATATTTTTTCATTATAGAAATTTGTGAAATCTGAAAATTTTCTGTAGAAAAAATAACAGCAGAATCACCCCTAGGTCAGCTGATCAATAGTGTAATTTTTGAGGGGCTATTACACAGTTACCTTTGCCTATCACCTACCTTTACTTAAATGTGTTTTCCGAGTCTCTAATGTTTAACTGGTGTGAGCAGGGAAAGTGAGCACAGAGTAAGCATTCAGTTATGCTTTACTGTATGGTCAGAGATTTGCTAGAACCTTGAGCTCTCTAACCAGCAATGGGAAATGTAAATAAACTGGGTTTTAAATGGCTTACTGATGTATGATGCAATAATGTAGCACAACAGCACAAAATGATCTTTAAGGGCTTTTTTTACATCTTAGCAATGGGGAATGAGATGTGATCTAGAGAGGAAACCCATCAAAAAAAACCTGTGTAAACAACTTGAACATATATACCACAAGAATATGAAGTTTTCTCCTTGCAACACATGCCCACTTCTCATTTTTTAAACCTAAACCAGAAAAATAATTAAATAAACACATAAATAAATAAATAGAAGGCAATGTTGTAAGTATGCAGCCTCTGATAAGTTTCACAGTATTGATGGAACTTAATTTATGGCCTCCTCAAAACTCCTTACAAGACTCTTACCAAACTCAATAGTTCGGGATTAGTCTCTTGAGTTTTGACTGTACTTTTATTCCAGTATTACATTAACAGAATTTAGCCAACATAATTTTCCACTAAAGAGGGTGGTGAGGGGTGGAGGGGCAAGAGAGAGGAAGGAAGGACGGAAGCAAGCAAGCAGCATAAAACAAGAAAGTCATACAAAGGAGAAGTGTGAGCTCCGATGTATTGTAAATCACTGATAAGCCAAAGACTGTAAAAGTATACACATGATAAAAAAGTATTACAGTGATGACTGAATTACAAATGGATTTTGTTTCCCTGTATATCTCATATTTAACTCTCTAAAGAAATCTGTTAAAAAAAATCAAAGATATTTTCAGTAAAACTGGATGAAAATAAATTCAGTCCATCTGGCTTTTAACTGAATCCTGACAAATAGAAGAGAATACATATGTTTCTTTACTGTTAAGTCTCCAGGGCAGATTTTTAGCTGCTTGGAGGCTGTGTTGCCTCATACTGTTAAAATATTCTGGGTACTGATTTGTGTAACTGACCTTAGAAAGATACCATCAGGTTAAGAAACCTTTTACAGTCTCAGAGCTGGGACAAGAGCTCTTTTGGATCCCTTGGCCGTCAGCCTAATTTGGAGTAGCCTTTGTAATGTAACCTGATGACTTCTATGTTTAAACATATTTCTCGTCCCCTTTTCACTTGACTTTTTAGGCAAAGCAGCAGATCAAACCAACTGCCTGAACCCCAAATATTAGCAATCTGAAGCTGTGTAAGAATAATAAAGTCTTCCACAAAAGGTGAAAGGGGAATAAAATGCTCTTCATACGCAATAACTGCACGTAATCTGGAAAACCTCTGACAAAGAGGAGGAAGCTGAAGCTAAATTTTTGTTCATATAGAAGAATATTTACTTACTCCCAGAAGAATATTTGAAATATCCTGCAAAATGAACTAAAAAAAGAGAAAAGGATGGAATTCATATAATAATAAATATATAAATAATAAATATATGTAATAAATGCATATTGAGCATTTCTACTCTGCATGTTCTCAAAAGCTTCCTAACAGCAGTTATTGCTAAAATAGTTGTATGTCTGGCTATGAAGACTGAATAAGAGAATGAACACTTTCTCTGCTTGAAGAATTGTGTGCCTCTGTATGCCACATGAGCAAGGAAATGTCCAACAGAACTACTTTGAATGGTAACTAAGGCTCATAGTGATACTTCATGTGACTAGAAACACTGATTTCCAGAAATCTCTCAAACTACAGTAACTGAAATTTATAGTCCTGCCTTCCTTCTGAAGCAGTTATGAAAGATTAAAGTGAGGAAAAACTGAGGAACTGTGTAACCGCCAGTCGAGTATAGCTCTCTCCCTTAACAAAAAAATAAATTGATAATGTCTGTAGGCATCCCAACCTTATCTAAACCAATCTTCTCTTAATTTTCCTTCTGTTCCAAGGTTCTATTTCATTTGCTAACATCTGTTTTATATGTACATCTATTGTCTGTGTCACCACCATTCCCTATAAAACTCTTTCCTAGAAGTAAATATGGCAACAAGTGCTCATGTATATTTTTTATTGAAAAATAGCAACACAAATATGATGGAAAGTAGAATTATACAGTTGTATTTACAAATATTTTATCTAATGGTTTACAAAATACTTTTCATTGCCAAGAACCCTATGTACAGCCCTTTGTAACAAAGGAGAATAAACAAATCACTAAGTACACGTAGGAATGACATCTTTGTTGCATTTTCTTGCATGGGGGGGAGGAGTTCAAAGCATTTCTACGATCTTTAATTTGGGCTACGCAATATTTTCTTCATTAATTATGTTTATAAATGTTACTTCCAGAGATCATGTCTCCATGTTCTTCTCACAAAGAATATGTTATATTAGAAACAGACTTAACAGTGTACATCTTTTCTTTTAAAGGTATCTGACACAAAATTACCACTGTGAATAAGAGTTCAGTATGAGTGAATATTATATTGTTATTCACTGCAAGTTTTTAAAAGCCGCTTTGCAAAAGTGATTGTCTCTTAGACATTGTGTAAATACAAAATTACAATTAATTTTGAAACTATAAGGACATTTAGTTTGTAAATCATGAAATTATTTGAATCATGAAGTATTATAAATCCATGGTGTTTGCCACTAAATTTACAGATTATTATATCTCTGCCAGAGGATCTAGGTCTATTGTGCAAGATTATTATTTTTTTTAAACAAAGCTTGTTACAGCCAGTAGCAGCAAAGGTCTCACATGTTGGAACTTAAAATTATTGGTATGTGATTTCAATCCTCCACCAGGAATTTGTCCCTGATCATTATTTCAGTGCTGCACCTTAAATTTTCAGCTACTGACCATATTACTAGCTCTGTACAAAATAAAATAAAAAGACCACCTTTTCCATGAAGAGCTTCCAGTTTAAAAGAGCAATCACAACTGCATAAACACAGACTGATGAGCAAGTTGGTTTTTTTAAAAAAAAGGAAAACACCTTAGACATCTCAACAGTGCAACAGAAAATTTTATCCACATAAAAGGCACTGATTGCCTTCGCTCACCTGCACATAACTACCAAGCATGCGTACACATCTGATGAACTCACCCAAAGTTCTCCTTAAAATAAAATAGAGAAATGCATACTTTTAGAGTGCAAGTATATGACTTGGATTGTCTTTTAGATTACTTGAATTTGAATACCCATTTCTTTATAAGAAAACAAAGACAAGCAAGAGGAGGCAGCCTAATTGTTGTCAAAGTCTTTGGGGTTTATATTACCCTTTTTGTAGTCAGAATAGCAAAGGAGAGTTGTTAGGATGTTTTGAAGAGTATAATGAGTTCCTTTTCTGTATACATGCTCATATGAAACAATGAGCAAGAAGCAAACTTTCTATGCGAATGAGAAAAGTATATGGTATAAGTGGATCCTGAACTGTCTGCAAAGACAATGATTTGCATTAAATATAAGCTACTTAAGAAACAACATAGAAAGATACAAATGCATTTGCTAATGGGAATACCCAGAGTTAAAAAGTTGTAGAAGAAGTAGGCCAAGGACAGGAATGTAGAGACCTCATTGCTTACATGGGAAAAAGAGACTAACATTTTACAGTTAGATTGATCTAAGTAGAACCGATGTAGTGCAAACTGTGCAGATCTAGAATTAATGTATTTTATTAGAGTGTAGATTCACTAGAGTGTTTATTTTGCTTCTGTTCTATCTAATACAGATAAATTTCCATCTCATTGTGTGTTCTGGCATCTTCAGGTTGGAAGGACACTAAGCTTTTCCTGTACTATTTTATCCTAAGTTTATCTCATGACCTATGAGCTCTCTAGTGTCACCACTGTTTGTATAACATACCTTGCACTGGGCTAATCTGTTTGTCTGAAAGAATTTCCCACAGTGAGATAGTGTTTGATTTATTCCCAATGTTTATACTAACGAGAAGTGACCTACACAGAACTGGGGGCTAATACTAGAAACTTTATTTGACACTAAAAAAAAATACATAAAAATTCACACTTATTTACCTGCATATTATTAAAGACCTACCCAAGGTCTGATAATATCATAGTAGCAAATACAGCATGTCACTGAACTTAGTTTTATCCTCACCAATCATACCAGGCTTACACAAGTCTATTTTTGTAATCTGACACTTTTTCCTCTTTTTTTTTCCCCTATGTTTCTATGAAATTAAAAGCCTATTTTAGGCTTCTAGGGTAAATCTATTTCTTCTGTCATAATTCTCCCATCAGAGAAATATCTTCACAACTTAAGACACAAAATAACTCTCAGTTGGTACTGACTTGTAAACATAGCACATTGCTCTTAGAGATCCAAGGAAATATCATTTAAAATTTTTAAAGGGTTTTCTTTCATTAATTGAGTTTGAATTCAGTGACTGGGGAAAGCACCTGATTTAGCAAAAGATACACTACTCAAGATGAGCTGCTAGTGCAATGCAGTGCCCAAAATATTAAACAGCTTATATGCTGAAAGATTAAGATCATATGCCTCTGCTATGTACAAGCCTCATAATATAAATTACACTCGTTCAAATTTATTAGTGTTTTAATAAAACTGACAGCCTGTTTCTTGGGTTTTTATTGTGTAGAGGCTCTTTCTTTTGACTTTTAGTTTCTTGTTTATTTTTACCCAGTAACACTATTAACTTTGACTGAGTTATGTGATGTTTCTAATAAGTATAGGTGGGATAAGAATAAAGATGCCCACTGTAACATAGTAGTTATGCAAGTAGTTTGTGCCCACTATAAATCAACCACCATTGTTACATAAAAATACACAATCTGATTTGCAGTTAAAGATTTGCATTGGCAGTGCAGCTAGCAAAAGCTACTAGCTGTATTTGTCTTATTTTACTCAGCAGCTTCTTCATTTAAACTTCATCTAGATGTTGAACACGATGTTTACAGTTTGAAAGAAACAAATCAGAGAATAAAATCCTAAGATTCATCTATCCGCTTTTATGCACCTTGGTAGCCTATGTTTTCAAATTTTGAAAAAAATATATATTAAAAAAAAAAAAAGGAGAGAAAAAGTAATATGTGGTTCAAAAACACTTGGTTTTAGCTCAATTCAGCAAGACAAAACTTGACCTAAAATTGATCTTGCTGCACATAAAATGAAAGGGACCATTATGTGATAGAATACAGCTCAAAAAAACAGAAAAGAATGAAAAAATTAACAGATGAGCCAAACCAAGAGGCATGAATCCTAGCCAAATTAGTGAAAGATGCAGTTATCATTCTATTAAAGATGAGTATCATGCTGGAAATACTGAAATAGATTCTGAAGAATTTTGACCACTTTAGAATTTAGAAATCCATACAGCCTCCCCAACGCCAGTTGTTGACAAAGATTCTTACTAGTTTACGATTAAAGTCACCTGTTACTTAGATTGCTTTCATAACTCAGCCTTGGCAGGTGGCCGGTGGTCCCAAAGTCCTGGATGAAGCCTAAATAGGAAACTTCATGAAGACTTCTAAGGAAAAACAGAGAATCTTCATCAAGCTTGAAAAGCACCATTGGCTCTTCCAAAGACGAAGAAGAGGTGGGAATTTCCCGCACTGTCCAAAAGATGTATCTGAAAGCTTATACTGTAATTAGGTCCATTTCAATGAGACACATTTGACAACTTTCATGTGATTACACTGTCTCTTTGTGACTGCATTGCTACGCTTCAGATCCGTTACAGATGAGAATTTCAAGGTTTTGTATAATCCAGAGTGCAACAACAGTAAATAGGAACATAAGTCATCCTTCCTTTTAGTGATCGGAGCAAGTACAGATCTAAGCAGTTGTCCATGGAAACTGCGAGGTTTTGCAAGTGATGGAGCTTGTCTTTTCCAATGGCTATGCTTTGGACTTCTAGCTTTTCCACATCTCAGCATTTCTTCTGATTATGGTAATTTTCAAAATATGTTTGGTCCATTTTTTCCCATTCTCACCCATACCTGTTTATTTAGAATTTATTTTATGCAGAATTTGACCCTGAAACGGTGATTGGTCACTAGGCTGTTCTCCTGAAACTGCAAATAACCACATCTTCAAGGAGAGCGTGAATCTTAGTATTTTGATGCATTTTCTCAATGATATTTAGAAGTGTCCTTTGCTTTCAATCAGTATGTTTTAGACTCCATTCATTTTCTTGTTTAATTGTTATTTATATTTTATGAAAGGCAAGATTGGGTAGAGTTGTTAAGGTCTGCTCTTTAGTGACCTCATACTCCTGAGAGCTGTTGAAACATAGTAATATTTAATATATCTTCACATATAACCAGTTTTCTAGCATGAGTACACTATGGATTTTACAGTTCTATCCTATGAAACATACCTTTAGGTTTTATTATTAGCAAGTTGTTTGTTTTTTTTTTACCAAAAACATCTATATAAATGGACATATCTAATATTACTGACTTTGATGAAGTGCAGCTATTGTCACTGTCAACATTAAAGTTTTCCTTTAAAAGTGAAATTAAAAACGCCGTTTGGTTAGCAATCTGGTAAATCCTCTTCAAAAAGATTTGTCCATTTTTCCATTCTTTCCTTCTTTTTGGTGAGATTTTCCTAACATTTTAGGAAATTAATCATTCTTCCAGCAGTTGAGATATTATTTTCTTCTTAAAAATAGTTCTTACATGTAAACACAATTGTTTCATAAAGGCTGAAAGCATTGGGGAAGTGGATTGATTTAGGGTTTTTTTAGCTTGCAGGCCTATATTATGACTTTGGTCCTTTCTTTTTTATCTGATATATATCCATTCAAAAATGAATATGGGGCCCTCCATGAATGTTTTAGGAATACTGAATATACCCTGAATTCCTACATTATTTTATATTTAAGCAAAGGTTCAAATGAGTTTTAGAGTTTTCATGAAAGTTCAGGTATTTATCTTGAACTACATGTTTCTTGATTGTCGTGTCTGTTTTTACTTCTCTCAGGATGAAAATAATTTTCTCATTTCTCATTTTCTAAGTGGGTAATATGTGTTGGGGGAGGGGAGGGAAAGCCACCAAACCCAGAGTATTAAGGTGGAATTTTAAGCAGAAATACTGGACAACATAAATAAAGAAGAAAAATCATTTATGAATCTAAAATGTCTATCCTACCATCAATATCTTACTACTAACTTATATAACATATATATATATTTACTAACCTATATCCTACTATCAATATCCTACTACTAACCTATATTTTTAAATTCAGTTTTGCAGACGATGTAGAGAAAAGTGCTATAAATAAATAGGAAGTAATTTCAATGAAGTTTTTCATTAAAAAGAAAGTATATTGGGAGACATAACATATAGACATAAGAAGACCTGTCCACTTTCAACCCATACATTTAAGGGAATTACTTAAAACATATTTATTAAACTACTAGCAATTATTTTGGAAAAGCCATGGAGGGCTAAGGAGATGCAAGGAAAAATTGCAGTAATAATGTTTAAATTATGTAAATAAGACAGGCAATTACTATCTAAAAGTTTCAACTGAAAATCCTAGTAAAATAAATCTTCTACTTTTAAGAGAGAAAAATGTATTGGTACCAAAGATAGTAATGAAACTTTGATCACTAAACAAAAGAATAAATCTTGCCATTCAATAATTTCTTTGATCAAATTAAGTAATCAATAAGCGAAGCATAAATTAGTGACTAGGATAGAGGATTGTACCCTAGTTGTATACTTTCAAATTGCAGCTCACTTCTGTGTGACAGAAGTTATTTAACCTTTTAAGTCAGGGTATACTCTGTCTCCATTCTTACTGTTTTAGAGTGTGTTATGTCCCTACCTTTAAGGTGCTTAGTGAAGATAAAACTCATTAATGATTATAAAATGCCCAGATACAACTCGGACAAAGCCATAAAAGTGCCCAGAAAGGTAATTAGAAGGGAATGCATTATCATGCATTAAAGTTGAATGTAATATCATATAGACAAATGTAAACATAATGCCTAACCACAGCCTAATGTTTAATTTTGTCTCTATCTTGCCTTTTTTAAATTAACTGAAAATTGTCTTGTGCAGCAAACATAAGTAAATACACCTTTGGCCTCTAAAAATTCAAAGTTCTCCATGAAGGTGTGTTTGCTAATATGTCAGTCTTATTGGGAACAACAGGAAAGAGTACAGAAGTAAAATTTAATTAATTTGGTCTCTAGTTCAGACCATAATGCAGTATGATGAAATGCTCAGTTGTATCAAATAGCCCCTTTTGTTTCAGAAGGGCTACTTGTGTAAAGTAGAAAGCATTTGTCTGAGAATAAGATGGAATCAGGGACACAATTATTAATGATGTCAGGGGAAGAAATGAGTGTCATATTACCTGAACTGACATCATTCATTCAAAGGTTTTCAGTGTATTAAAGGAGATCATGTAAAGCAGAATGGAGCTAATGCATTTAAAAGCAAGATCAAACATAAAAAATAAAATTTGTTGTTTGCAAATATAATTATACTCCTTTATCCTGCCTATACTTCTGTGTATGCTAGGCATCATAAGTGGTATATTTAATTTAATGGGTCATAAAACATGCATGTAAGAATACAGCCTATTTTGTACAATATAGAAGTATGGTTAAAAATTATTACTAAATGAGCTTTGAAAATTATTATGAAACTAAGATTAATTTTCAGTATCTTCGGGTAAGTCTAATGCTATTTCAAACAAAACCCATTTTCTGTATTGTTTTTCTTTAAAACAACACTAAGACAGTAATTACTAAGCAAAGAGAGGGGAAGATGCAGCATAAGAGATGTAGGTGCATGCACACTGAGCTCATTTTACTTCCTTATATAACACTTTAAACATATTTATAGATCACAGACAGGATGCTCATCTGGAATTTCTACTACAGGAAACTGAAATTCAGACCCAGACAGCATTACCTTTCCCCTGCAGAATAACCGATCTTTTCATACGGTGACTAAGAAACCAGCTATTTAAACAGTAATGATTGTTCACACTGAATCAACATGTTTCTGTAGGCATTCAAAGAAAAACATTAGTGACTTTGACAATGATACTTCTTCATTTGATGTGCTTTCCATAAATATCCTAGCAATAGTTTACTGATCAGAAACATTGCAGCAGCAGCAAATATTCTAAAATTGCTGAAAAATATCAATGGCAGATAACTTTTGACCTTATAACTGAAATTATTAACAAATACTCTCACTCACCAAGTTCTTGTTCGCAGGCCTATATTAACAGAGATAAGAAGAAATAGCTGCATATCCAACCAGAAACAAGGCACCCCAAATAGCCTCAAAGACTTCGTAAATAAACTATGGGCCACGACCTGTTCTGGAAAACCAGAGTCAGTCACAAAATGCTCAAGGTTGGAAGGGACCTCTGGCGGTATCGTTAGTTCCCACATGGAAGAACAACATGGGGTAATAGTCAATAGTATCAGAGAAACTTTGATAGTATCTCCCCAACATCCCAGATTCAAGACCTCGGCAAGGAGCAAACTTCTGTAGATGACAGGTCAGGTTGGCAGATAAGTGCCTCTGTTCCATGCAGCAGGGAGTCGCCCACTCTGCTATCACTCTCCACTTCTTCCTGGTGCTCCTACATGGCTCAAGGTAAGTCAGCCCAGATCCTACACTTGAAAGTACCCCCAGCTCCTCCTCAGCTTTGAGGGCAGTGAACCTGTCCCATAGTTGCAAGCTTTCAGGTGGAGGGGGAGCCTTCCTTCTGGTGACAGAAGTTAGTAGCTTCCAGCCTTTGCCTTCCTCACAAAATGTTTGACAGATGCTTTTGAATAGCAAAGGCAACTGAGATAATCATAATATGCTGAAAAATGTGTAAACGAAACCCAGAAAGCTCTCAGTTCTATAGGATGTTGTCTAAATATTTGCTTCAAGTATGTTGCAATTTCATGCATATATATGGAGAGAAAAACAGGGAAAGAAGGAAGGAGGAATGGACAAAGAAAGACTTTTAGGTAGCACTGGAACATCCGTAACCATGCCTAACAAAAGGTCAGAACAGCATCAAGGTCACCTGCCTAAATGTCAAGGACTGCTCACAAGAAACACTCCATATAGAAAGTGTTTGTAATATAGATCCCAAATTTGCACTTGAGTATCTCACATTTTTTTTATCTCACAATATCCTTGGGATGGAGGTGCCACCTCACAGGTGGGCATATGTGCCGTGCAGTGGTTAAATGACTTCATCCAGAGGGGCGTATGTCATGATGTGGTATGAATAAAATTGCTGACTACCCAAAAAGTAAAAAATAATTATTTTCCTCGAAAAAAAATATTACTATCTTGCTTTAAAAATCTGCAAAACACTTTACCACTTCTAAAATACCCAGGCTTAACACTTTCTCATGCTGAAATATTTAAAATTAATCTTTCATATTTTCCTACAGATGTCCCAACTAATTTTCAGTTCAATTCTGTCTAATATACAGCATCTGAATAGATGGAAAAGGATTGCCTTTAAAGAAGGTCTTTAAAACCTTTCAGATCCTGGGATGAAATGCTCTAAATACTGCAAGCGTGAGGTGTTTTAATGCTTTTACTACAGCTAGAGAGTCATCGCTTTGTGTTTCTAGCAATATCACTTATTTTATTTTTATTTTAATGTCTTCTTAATCAGTCTGGTATATCTATAAAAAAAAAAATTTAAAAGTGGTTGGTCAACCTTAAAAAAAAAAGAAGGTTAGCTGGAGACATTACATATGAAAATATTAAATATATTTCTTTACAATGAGGTTTTCTGAAAGGACTTGGGAGTCTTGGTGGACAGTAAATTGACCATGAGCATGCAATGGCTGTCTTGCAGCAAAGGCCAGCAGCATTCTGAGCTGCATTAGGAGGACTGTTGCCAGCAGATTGATGGTATTGACCCTTCCTCAGAGGCCATAACCCTTCCACAGTTAAGGCCATATATGGAGTGCTGGGTCCAGTACTGGGCTTCCCAGTACAACAGAGACGTGGACATATTGGAGAGAGTCCAGAGAAGGGCCACAAAGATGATAAAGGTACTGAAGCATCTCCCATTCAAGGGAAGACTGAGAGAGCTTGGACTGTTCAGCCTAGTGAAGGTGTTGTGGTTTAACCCGAGCCAGCAACTAGGACCACCCAGCCGCTTGCTCACTCCCCCAAGTTGGGATGGAGGAGAGAACTGGAAGCGTAAAAGTGAGAAAAAACCTCATGGGTTGAGATAAAGACAGTTTAATAGGTAGAGCAAAAGCTGCACATGCAAGCAAAGCAAAACAAATTAATTCGCTACTTCCCATCACAGGCAGGTGTTCAGCCATCTCCAGGAAAGCAGGACTTCATCACGCGTAACGGTTAGTTGGGAAGACAAACGCCATCACTCCGAATGTCCCCTCTTCCTTCTTCTTCCCCAATTTTCCATACTAAGCATGATGTCACATGGCACGGAATAACCCCTTGGTCAGTTGGAGTCAGCTGTCCCAGCTGTGTTCCCTCCCAACTTCTTGTGCATTCCCAACTCCCTCTGAGCCCACTGACTGGCAGGACAGTATGAGGAGCAGAAAAGGCTTTGACTGCTTAGCAACAACCAACACTACTTTTACTACTTTTTTACCAACACTATTTTCATCCCAAATCCAAAATGCAGCACTATACCAGCTGCAAGTAAGAAAGTTAACTTTATCCCAGCTGAAACCATGACAAGAAGGGAAGGTTTGGCAGGGATGTTATCAATATATATGTTATAAGCTCAGCTAGAGCTCAGAGGGTTGTGGTTAGTGGTGCAGAGTCTAGTTGGAGGTCAGTAACAAGTGGTGTTCCTCAAGGGTCAGTACTGGGCCCAGTCCTGTTCAATATATTCATCGATGATCTGGACGAAGGGATAGAGTGTACC
>VZSZ01011272.1:444-244964 GCA_013398815.1 Ibidorhyncha struthersii | reverse complement strand
GTTCAAGAAAGACAGGGATCTGCTGGAGAGGGTCCAGCAAAGGGCTACAAAGATGATTAGGGGATTGGAACATCTTTCATATGAGGAAAGGCTGAGGGATTTGGGTCTCTTTAGTCTAGAGAAAAGAAGATTGAGGGGGATCTTATTAATGCTTTCAAATACTTGAAGGGAGAATGCCAGGGGGATGGGAGCAGTCTTTTTTCAGTGGTGCCCATTGATAGGACGAGGGGTAATGGGCACAAACTTGAACATAGGAAGTTCCATCTTAACATGAGGAGGAACTTCTTTACTCTGAGGGTGGTGGAGCACTGGAACGGGCTGCCCAGAGAGGTTGTGGAGTCTCCCACTCTGGAGACATTCAAAACCCACCTGGACGCTGTCCTGTGCAACCTGTTGTAGGTGACCCTGCTCTGGCGGGGGGGTTGGACTAGATGATCTCCAGAGGTCCCTTCCAACCCTGACGATTCTGTGATATGCTGAAAACAGCAAGGCTGTCTATACAAAACTGTAATATCACCCATAGGTGATATTTTCACTTGTCATTTGTGTGAATTCTGTAATTCTGTGGTATTAGCACAACACAGGCAAGCATGGTATAACCTGTTGATAAATCTATTTAGGCTGGATATCACAAGATCACCAGTCAGGATAGTAACATTGTAAAAACAGCTCCCTAATAAGAGCAGTGAAGATTAACAATACCTGCAGATTTCAGGGAAAAAAACTGATAAATGTATGAAAAGCATTATATGGGACTGTTGCTCATGAATATCCAGCTTAACTCAGGGGTACAGAAGGTCCCATCTAGTCTAACTTGCACTGTATGGAAACATTTTATACATAATGTTGTGGGGTTATGTTTATTTTGACTTTTGGGGGTAAGAACACAAGATTAATCACAGTTTTAGTTTGGGAACTCAGACATAAACCTGGGATATACCTCATCTAGTTTTACGCATGCTGAAGGAATAAATCTAGACCATGGAATATGTTTTTAATTAATAATCACTCCATGTTTAATATGCTGTTTCTTCTGCCATTTCGTACCTTAAGTATCCAAAGTACAGCACTTACTTAAGCGTATAAATAATTTTGAAGGTGTGAGTAGTGCAAGTATTCTGCAAGTAAACATGTTATTGTTTCAAACTATCTTCCTAGCATTTCTTCTGTAAAACAATACTGAAAAAACTCTTTCAAACTGGTAAACAGCAAGATTACTTGTTTAAATAAATTAAGCATGTCCTTTGAAGGTCAGCGTCTGATATGATTATAATTTGCAGATATAAAGAAGATAAAAGGAATAATTCAAATATGATATTTTAAAATAACACCATTTTCATGATAAAAAATATAATATAAACCATTTTTTTAATATTCCTTTTCCTGTCACAGAAATAAATTACTCGGTGCCCCTATAATGCCAAAAGTATACATAACAAAACCACACAGTTGCTGAAATAAATGGCTATCTTATAAATACACACAGTTTTACCTGTACTTTGATTTTCTTGGTAAGCTTTCATCTACCTTTTTTTCTGATTTTTCCGATATCACCATCAAAACTGTGTTTACCTTCTATCTCTCTCATACATTTGATCTAATTCAGGCTAGTTCTCTTGGTTAAGCCAAAAGTTTCTGTGTGGGAAGCGGATGAGTTTTATACAGAGGACATTCACCCGTGCTATTAATTTTTTGCAGATATTGTGTTGGATTGAATTATCCAATATTTCCAGGTGCAAATATGAGACCTATGAAAATGTACATCTGTCGGCAGAGTAGATCATCAGAGTTTACTGTGAGCCATAAAATAGTTTGGATCCATGGCAATACATAAAAGACATTATAATAAAGCTCAAGCACAACTTTTGTGGTGAGGGTGTAAGGCTACATTAAAACAGAAGATAAATAACGTTTCTTTTCTCACAGTTAGCTGTGTACTTGAGGTACAGCCATTCATCGCTAATTCCACCCACTGAACGTAAGTCACCATTCAATGTTCTTCTCTCATCTATAGATGAATAATTGACTCCTTTGCCTGAAATTGGGTGCTGTTTTAACAAAGGAACAGTGGTACCAAAATGCTTGGTACCTCCAACTCACACAGCTGTTAAAAGTTCCTTTTCTCCCCCCTTGTTATGTCTCTAGGAAAGAACAATGAGCCATTGGCAGTGTTCTGCTGTGCAATGGGTTTCTTTACACTAGTAATCCTTGAATAGTCCCTATTTGCTGAGGTTAAAGAGAAATTTTTCATGTGTATTTTTTGGTTCACTTTGTGTACAGGTGTTAAAAAGAACTGCAATGAATGATGGTCAGTTTACAGGCGTAGGAGAATCTGAATTACATGCCGGATTTCAGAATGTTTAACTGTGTTTAATTCCATCACACAAACATTGAGCATCTTTTTGATCATTGCTAATTAGATCTCTAAACACTCTGCCAGGAAAGGCATCCATGTCAATGCAAGCAGAGAAAAACTTCTGTTGTACACTGGTTTTGTTTTCTCTTCTTCTGCTGTTCTCAATACAAAGGAGTAGTCACCTACAATCAAAATGTTGATTCTTCTTTATATTAGTTTCATGCTGAAGTTAAAATAACATAAAAAGTTTTAAAAATAAAAGTATGGTAAATTAAAGTGCAACAGAAAGAGCTTCTGTGTGACGAGTGCTGAGAAACTTTGGGGAAAACTCAACATAGCTCAAACTACAACAGCATGTAACCTGGAAGGAATCGTCAGCAGAGAGCTCAAGATCAAAAGTGCATCAAGGCACTGAGAACAAGAACCTTTCCAGTTTGATCCTAGTGCTAAGGGTGAGAGGCTATATAATTTCTTCTTAAAACCAGTCTACAGGAGATGAATTAAGCTAACTTGTGTCTCCAGAAAAGAATGGCATATGAATGCAATCATTATGATTTCATACCAATCAATATGGTGTCCACGTGGTTACTGCTATGGAAAAATTCCCGTCATGATTCTTTTTGTCCATATTTTCTGAGCTGTTCCATAATTACTAGAAAAAAATGCTGTTTACTTAAATGTGAAATAGTGACAATGATGGCAATAAAACAGTGAAGTTATGCTAATAAAAGTGAGACAGACCCGTATTATCCATCAAATATTCACACTCTGTCTGGAAGATAAGCTGATTGGCCTTTTTCTGAGAGAAAGGGAGAGTGTTAGGACTTTTCAAACATGTCTGAACAAATACAAGTGGTATCTAGGAAAAATACAGTACAAATGGAATATGACCCTGCTACCCAAAACTGAATGAAAACTAGTTTGAGTGGATCACTCCTCCACTACAGTCTTCTCAGAAAAAGTCAGTGTATTCAGAGTGCAACATTAACTAAAAGATCTAGCTCATGGTGTTCCATAAGGGCACCTTGACATTTTGGCTCTGAAAGCTTTCATGAAGATTAAGGTCCATTTTTAAGGTGGAGACATTATCTGTCCTCAGAACCACTTACAGAGAAAATATTTCTAGTCAGGACACTAATTTAATACACTGAATTCAGTTATTGCAGTACAGTGTATAAGGACACACTGAAATGTCTTATTTGCCTTAGATAATCATGATTTAAATATCAGTTCTCAGAATACAAATAGGATGAATATACTCGGACATATCTTTAATTTTCATTAAACACAGAATAGCCCCAGAAGTACTGGTAAAAGCATGAGTATTTTTATCAAATTTTGTGCAGAAGTCTATCGTGAGGAGGAGCTTCATTAAATCTACAGTGTTATCTTCACAATGCCCTCTTCTGAATCATCAAATGCAAGTAGAATTGTCCATGAGGAACAACCATAATCTGGCCAAAAATATTGCAGTAGTGAAAAAACAGCAGTTCACACCTGAGAGATTTTATTATTATAATTCAGATCAATTACTTTTTTTTAATCTAAGATTCCTCATTGCAGTTAACTGCATCTCTTGGTTGTGCACTGCTGCTAAGCAGCTTCTCAGTCCAACGCAGAAACACCAGGCCCAGAGAATGAGCACGTTCTCCCATAGAGGGGGTTTCTAGAAGTTTGTTTAAAGGAGTAAGCATATATTCAGCCTGTCTGACCTGACTCAACAGTACCACGTCACCAGATAGAAAATGCTCTTGCCTTGTCTTGGAGCTCAGTAACCTCTATACTCAAAAGAAAACCTGAATTTGGGCTTTCTGTATCTTCTATCAGCCTTGGAGATGTCAAGAATGTCATGGTTGCCTTTTCTACCCATCATTAGCAATATGACACTGACACAAGGACAAGTTAGGTATCTGATGGCAGACTGAGTTGACACATGCATTGCAAGGCCCAAGTGCGTGGACCTCAGCAGAGGAAACCTGAGCAGAGCAGGAACCATGTTTTGTCCTTTGGTGTAGTAAGGAGCTTTCAGGAAGCCCGTGCCAGAACAGCTTTCATCCAGGGTAAGAGTCAAAGCACAGTTATATGGTGACAAAGTCAGAGTCTCACAGGAACACCTGCAGATGGCTTTCCAAACCTAGCCTTATTTTCTTAATACCATATCTACTTTTATTAGTGTCATATAATTGAGATGGTATTATAAAAGTCTAGATGCTAATTAATGTCCTGAAATTTATGATATTTCCAGGAATGTTTTATTATAAGCTTTCTTAATTTTTTTTTTCACTTTTCAGATGAAAACAGCAAGAAAACTGGTATTTCTTTATATTCTTCTCCTGATTTATAACACTTCTGTGAAATGCTCTTCCGAGAGCACCTTCTTGTACTAAAATAATTGTACTCTTGAGAAAATGTCTTGGAGGATGTAGACGTAATAGGGATGAGCATTGAAATTATTCACTTTCAAATGCCATGCTTTCTTTCTCCATCCAGTCAGGACAGTTGTATAACTGGTTTATTCCACCTACTCATGCCATTTCAGAACCAGACTTCTTGTCTTTCGTAATCTGTAGCACCAGCTGTCCCCTTCTACACAATGACTATCAATCATCTGTTTTATTAAGGTGCCACCTCAAAGTTCAATCCTGCGGAGTGCCTAGACCCTTGAAATATCTTTTTTTGTTAATGTATTGACATGCATTAGGTTGAACATATGTTTTAATGCTTTGGAATTAGAGGATCCTGTACCATGGAGGACTGAGTCTCTATGCTAGATTGGGGGGAGAGAGAGATGTGACAAATATCTCTTTGCTATCCTTCCCTTTGTGCAAGAGGGACACAATGAATTTTTAGGAGAATAGTTTTTAATTAGACAGCTTTCTTCCTTCGTGCTAACTGAAAGGAAAGAAGACACAGAAGCAGCACAGGGAGAGCTTCTAGGATTACAGGTTGATGTGGTATCAGCACTTTGCTCAGCGTAATTAAAATGCAGCGGGCATTCACAGGGAGTGAAGCCTGGAGGTGACAGATGACTGAAAGAGGGAGTGGATGTTGAAGTTACAGAAACATGGTCATAGAATAAAGTCTCCACCCCCACCAAGGGACAGACAGATTTTTTTTTGAGCTGTTTTGATCACAAATTTGAACACTTGAATTAAAAAAGTTAAATTGGTACATGCAATAGAAATAAGTAATTATATAACGTTATATGAGCATAGTTTATCTTGCTTCCCATGTGGGAATTGTTATACCAGTTTCTATCTAATCAAATATATCAACATTAACATTATTTTACTTGGCTAACTAAACAGGTTCAAGTCCTTGCATTTCAAAATGATCCAACTCTTCTAGCTGAATAAATTTAATATAAAACACTACTTCACAACCAGGCAGGACAAGGGACACAGTAAGTCATCTAATATATGATAACTCATTAAGTGGCAGTAAATCTGACCAATTTCAAACACGTCACTGTATCTTTAAAGTGACATAACTGTATAATAAGGTTGCTCACTTCGGATATAAATAGGTACTTTCAGTACTCTTTATAAATATCCATATGTCACATTGTGCAACAAGCCACAGATGAGAGAAGATGGTTGGCAGTTGTGTGAAAAAAGTGCCAGTTTTAGAAATATAAAAGATGGCCCCAAAAAACCCAAAGAACTAGACACTGGTAGTGGACAGATAAAACTGCCATTACAAGTAGAACAAACAGAGCAGGAGAACCCTTGAAACTGAGAAAAGATAGAGACAAGCAGAAATAGAGAAGACTGCAGATGAAGAAGTTAGGTCTCAATCTACTCTTAGTCAAGCAAAAGGCATAATTCTCAGCAAGCAAAATGAAATTCTAACCAAAGAAACCTGTGATATACTTCCAGTTTTTCAAAGTGCAAACTGCAAACCAAAATACTTAAAATAAAGCATATATATTTACTACAGTCAAGTCTAAGTATTTTCACCTATTTATAGAGAAAAATTGTATGTATCTTCTTACATACATGCCAAATCTGCAGAAGTCTGAAAACTTTTCCAGGACATCCCCCAAAATCTGATTTTTCCCAGCTGTAGATAACATTCCATTTGCATGACAAGAAATCAATTGCTAGCAACAAAGCAACCGTGAAAGCTGCCTTATTCAAAGTGTTACTTCATAAAAATACTCAGATGTCACCTGGTTCAAATATTTGGCTTATCAAACACTGAATACCAGGGTTATTTGCTAACAAGATAGTGACCTGGTGTTAATGTGCAATGAGAAGCCTTTATGTGAAAGTCAGGGTAACTCGTGGACACTTAGCTGCCTATCAGCTTCAGAAAACATGACAGCTCCTGCCAGAAAGTAGTGTGTTGGCCCCCTCCAGTGTCACAGCGAACCAAGTGTGTCAGCTGTGATGTGTCACATCAACATGCCTGCTAGTGACTCGCCATTTTACATTACTCTGAACTTACGGTTCCACCACAGCAGATAAAAATATTCTTCAGCGGCTGCCAGACTTAAAGAAATAAAAAATCCATGTTAAAAATAGTAGACAATATTCAGGGGTCGATCTGCTCTTAAGAAAGGAATGTAAAAAATAATTATTCTTCAGGGAGCAGATTTAAATGAGAAGCTGGTAAGTGACATGCAAGATCTGGCTAGTGTTTGAGTAGTTCTTTCTTTCTTGTCTCTTGTCCTTCTTCCTTGCTTCTATTTTACAGTGAAGCATTTTCTTCTACATCTGAAAACTTTTTTAGAAGATTTTTTTGTTAAACTTAATAGAATCCATTCGTTTCAGCTTGCTACCTATATAAACTGTTCTACATACTTCGACTGCCATTTTCCCCTGTACAATGAACAAAGTACTAAATTTTGAAGAAAGCAGTGCATATCTTGATGAAGAGACAAGAACAACGCATTGCCAAAGCACTTCCCTCTTAATCTCAGTCCCAATAAACTCATTTCACACAGTGAAAAAAACAGTGGAGGTTACTTTAAAATACCATGCTACTTCTCGGACCTTACTGAGCAAGTTATCATTGCAAACTTCAGGCAACTGAACCTGCCTCAGTAAGCTGGATTTGTCTCCCTGAGTTCAGTGCACCAAGGCTTTGAGAAGAACTCCTCAGAAAAAGGTAAATATGGGTCCTTTTGTGCTCATTTTTCTCTGAAATTCTTGCCAAAGACTCAGAACCAATGCTTAAGGGAGACTGCAAATAGGGTCTTACACTACCCTAAATAAAATACATACACTACCCTAAATAAAATACATTCCTCTTATTCAAGGCTGGGAAAAACGGAGGGCTTTCCCACTGCTCGTAAAAGGGATGGCAGAGTTGTGCTGAACAATTTTTACAATATCCTTCTCTATTCCAGAGCTGTTATTGCTGACTGTAGCTCCCAGTGGATGGAGTTTGCACTTCTGGAAGTCAAGAATCATCCAAACTCAACTGGTTGCATATCACAGTTTGACAAACGACTCTATTACTCTGTACAACCTAGAACATTTCCCAGCACCGGGACAACCTGGCCAACATATGCAAAGTAGCAACTGCAGAAAACAAGATATGGCTTCCCAAAATCCTCCTAGCACGTCTGCAGGCTGACAATAGATTTTTGGGGGAGCTTTAAAAGGCTCAAACATCTGGTCAAAGATTGGAAAGGATTGTTTTCAAGACATAACACACTGGTGCAGCTTCAGTAATGTCACCCAATAAACTTCTTCCAGAATAAACACTGTGTAAAGTTTCAAAGGATTTTCACTTAAGTTTACACTCCAGTCCCTTGCCTTGCAATAGGCCACAAAGTCCAGCTGTCAACCTCGTTCCAGAGTGAAGAACAAGACAGACACTTTTTCCACAAAAAAAAACAAAACCCACCCTTAGTGTAGTTACAATAATGTAGGAACTTAAGCCACCAGCAAGACCCTTGATCTCCTCTGTTCACTTCCTCTGACATAACTATGGCTTTTGGCTTTTCAGTTACAAATTCAATATAGGTGCCGGGATGACTTTTGTGACTATTGCTGCGTTGTAATGGTATATGAAATGGAGGCCCTACAGCTCCATCTAAGCTAAATGCCTATTACATGGGCACCCTTTATCCCTTCCAGTCCTGTGGTCCTAAATACCAAACAGGTTTTTGTCAGTAGGGAGTGGGTGAAGTGAGGATGTCTTTAGAATGTTTCAAAGCTGTACTGTTTACAGCTGCAGCATTAATCTGCACCACGTGCAGCTCTGTGGCTGCCTCCCAAAGGAGCTGCTGCCAGACCTGGTAGGAGACACAAAATGAGGTGGCCCAAAGTGTATTACTGTTTTGTTGGTTTGTTTAGTTGGTTTGCTACATAGGTTTTAACTCAATAGCAGCATGAGAAGAGAAGCGAAGCTCGTAAGCAGAGTAGCAAAACTGAAGCCAAGGCCAAACTTCAAAAGCATCAGACATCTCTGGTGACTTGACTGCAGCTTTTTTGGTCAATATCCAAAATATTATATTCAATTGATAAACATTCAATCTCTCTTCCAATGTTATCCTGGGTTTTGGCAGAGGACCTCCCTCTAGGCTGATATTTCCTCTAGATTTGAATGGGTCTTTCCCAAGATTTTGCAGAAAGGCATAAGGTGTAGAGAACACAAAGCATTTGTCTGATACGGAGTTTCCCTCTAAAGATTTTGAATGAAGAGGATGTCTAAAAAATCCTACCAAACAGTCCTGTAGGAAACAGGGATTATACCTGACTAAAAGAGTTGGCAGGCTTTCATTCACCGAATGATGGACTAGTTCTGCAGTGCCCATTGATTGACCACTGCAGCCAGATGGATACCAGCACTGCAGGCAAGAAACTGCTAGGTTCTGAGAAATACTCATAATTGGCTGACATCTGCTGGCTGCAACTGTGCATTGGCATTACAATCCCACCACTAACTCCATCAAGTGTCAGAGAACATACAGCAGACTTTGTGTATGACAGTTATGTAAGGTACAGAGTTCTTCAGGGAAAGGTAAAATGCTATTACTTTTCTAAACAAGTGTTTTAAATTCATAAAAAAAAACCCTCCCAAACCAATTCTAGCTTTATAAAAATCATATAATTGGCTTTATATTTTCTCATTATCCAGAAACTAGTGATTTTTTAAAAGACACTAACAATTTAAGGGAACTATAAAGCACAGACTGAATACAGAAGTAGGTATCTTGGCAGAAATATGCAACTTCTCTAGCACTTGAACTGATTAATTGGCAATAAACGATCTAACAAAAGCATGATATGTCCAATAATATAAAAAATGTTCTACACAGAAATGTAAAAAGTAGGGAGAAATTGAAAGTCATACCTGAAAAGAAGCAAATATGCATTTTAAGACATGGGGTTTTTTAACAGTCTGCTTTCTTTTGATTGATTTATTATTATGTTCAAATACTTCAATATTATCTAAGTTCCTGCGGTAAGTAAGAATGTGCAGTATGTTACATAACTGATTAAACCCATTAAAACATTGTGGAATAGTACTATTTCAGTATATTAATTTCAGTAGGTTAGCTGCGCTAATAGTGCTTTGACGTTGATTTTTTTTGCCAGCGTCTCCCCGACGACCCATTCACAAAATGCATTGAGCCATCATCCTAATGAAAAATCCTGCAAACAATAGGAACACATATCTGATTTAATTCATTAATATTGCAACTATTGCAAAAGGTAAAATGAAGACTTTACCTTATGCCTTTAGAATACTTTTACTATATTTATTACTGCTATTACTCACTGATGGGTTACTATTATTCAGTGATAGTTAACGTGATTTAAGATAACTTCCATTCTTAATAGCATTTCCTAAAAGAACCATTATTACTATTAATGTCTTAAATAATACTTAGCCAATGCAGTTCTGTTAAGTGAAGAGCTACAGTAAGTTGGGAAAGGACAGCTTTGAATGTTTTACAGTTTAAAACAATCTATAAGGTAGACATATTGAGACCTAACATCAAAACACCTTTTAAGAAGCAGAAAAACTGATAAAATCATTTGTGAGAACATCAAAAAATCTTTTGAAATGAAAATCTTTTTGTGATTATGCAATACTTGCATAATTAAGCATACAGTTAACCTTGGCACATTATAATATGAGTAATTTAATTATGTCTGCCTGAATTTTGCCTGTAGTTTCGTTGCCTGTAGTAGTTTAATGATACCATTCTTTAGGCTACTTTCCACCAGTGGGTGATTTTAAGGACGTAAGAAACAGCTTCCACAGGGGTGATGATAGCATCTATCCCCAAGCAGCAAGAATGTTCATTCTCAAAGTCTGTTTTACAGCACTGAGGTCATAGTCAATAAAACACACTGGAACCTTTTAAGAGGAAATATGGACTGCAAATATAGAAAGGTGTGGTATAATACCAGGATTAACATCTTCTTAATGCTTTTATTTAATATCAATGGAGGAGAATTATAATAGATATCCAATGTGATTTATTATGGTTTATGATCATGGACAGACTTCACCCTCAGGCTTTAGCCACTGCCTTTTTGCATTTGTTCCCATACAAGAGGCAGGGAAAAAATTGCTACTTTTGCTGTACACAAAGATCTGCCAAGTCTCACATATGCAGTAAGATACTCTTTCTCTCAGCCCACTCTTTTCACGTCCCCGATATATGCCTTCTGCACTGGTTGTATGGCACCATCCCTCCCTCCTGCTCCATTATCCCTTGTGCCAGTGGCAGTTGACTGGCAACTCCCCAGCTGGTAACATCTAGTACACAACGTTAAGGAGAGGTGAAAAAGGCAGTGAGGCTTGTCTGCATCCCAGGTGCCACACACACTCCTCTGCAGCAGAGTTGGACCACAGATCTACCAGTGTGGAAGTCCCTCCTGTCACATGACTGTGCGCTGTTGGGTTAGCCTCAGCCACTGAGAAGCTGCCAGCTTACAGCCCTGCAAAAAACACAGTGCTGTTGCGGATATAGATGATTTTGCAGATTTTGTCATTCTTTGTACATTCCACATCCGTATATTTTGATGACATGCAGTGACCACAGAAGCCAAGGCACAGAGCTACTATTTCCTTTAGGCAGGTAGCCAGTGAGAGCTCTCAGTCTCAAAGACGAGCACTACAGTAACGAAGGAGCCAGCCAAGCCATGCCTGCACCCATCCATCCTCCCCAGACTTGACAGGCTGGCCAGGGTGGCCCTGGCCACCGCCAGTGACCACCCTGTCAGGCTGCCTGGGCCGGTGACATGCCAAGAACCATTGCCAAAGGATATTTGGCCACAGCCACGCTGAAGAAGGACTGAAAGACTTTAACTGTATGGACATAAGTTGTGTCGTGCCTCTTTGCCCCACGACCAGAGTTTGGTCTGCAGCCTGTTTCATTTACTAGTAGCCAGCAGAAGGTGTGTCCTGTTTTTTAACCACAAACCCACTCTTCTGCCAGGCGGAGTATGACTAAAGGCCAGCGATCGCTATTAAAATATTTATCCTGCTGAAAAAATTCAAGCTGCTTTAGGTTTCTGTTGTTCCTTTTGAAGGCAGATCTTCACATAAGGAGTTGTGTGCTACTGCCTTTCCCCAGGCAAACCACGCCAGTGCTGCTTCATCTCTGAGCCAGCAGCCTGTCTCTTGTGTGCCCTTCAGTGCTGCTCTCCACTGATATAGGGAAGCAAAGTCACCTCCCTCCTTCTGTCCCCACTTTTTTGGTAGTATGATTTTCATTAGCGACACATGGGAGAATTGAAAAGAAATCCTACTGGTAAACAACAGGATCGCATAATACCCTTCTTAAAACTCTCTGGCACACCCAGAGAACAACTGCTCATATGCCAGGTTTTTACCAAATATCCAAGTTCGGTATAGTTTGTCCCTACTTGAAATTAAATGGATGCATTTACTGTTCCAAATTTTCCAAGGGAATCTGGATATGTAAGCAACTGAAATAATGGCAAAAGTTGACCAACATGAAGTGCTCAGGCCTGAGGTGTGCTGCAGATGAATATTGCTATCGAAGGACATTGAATATCTGTCCTTTGGCTAATCAGACAGACAGAGGACAAACCCAGTGCAGGTGGTGTTTGACAATTGAATGGAAGGAGAAAAGAGAAGAAAGACAAAAAGTCTCACTCAGCCTGGTACTTGCTGAGAGCCACATGGCACAGCTTTGGTACCAGAGCTGAAATCAGGAACCAGTACCAAGAACCAAGATAAAGATAGCTCAGGAACTGGCCCTGTTGAGCAGACGCTCAACTACTTGCAAAAAGGAATTCGATGAATTAGGGGAAGTGGCCTAAGACGTGCTAGAACAGGGTGGAAAACAGGCATAGCGTGTCATCAGTGAGAATATCTCTTTTTACATACAGTCATTATTGCAAACAGGCTTTACAGTAGATGCAAAGACAGAAAAATCCACAGTCACCTGAGACAATAAACTGTGTGTATTCAGGTGTAGTCACTTCCAGGACATTTTGAATGCATGAATCTCAAGGGTGTAGAATTTTATGTACAAAAATGTTTTCATACTTCAAATGATGTTTCAAGGTACCTCTGTGTATCAGCTTTTAGAATGTAACAGGTCAAATAATGCTTATTACAACTCAGTTTGCTTTCTCTTTTTTGTTTGTTTTCTTATGTCATGAAGTCAATATTCATTACTGATGTGTAATAGGAGTTAAGCTTTTCGCCGCTTCCTCTTTCCAGCACTAACTGGCTTCAAATACAAATTAAGTGCTATTGAGTTAAATTGTCCTTTCAAATTTGCTATAAGGCAATTTGCCATTATCCCGAATCCGGAACAAAAATAGAAACAAAGTTTGTCTTTCTTGCAAATAGACTTTAAAAAGTCTATTCTAGGCTGAGAGGCATGTGCTGAGAGTTCCTGTGTTTTATAGCAGCTCTTGCCAAATCACAGTAGCATCTCAGAAGCAACCTTCCCACACTTCCTTAGCAGGATGTATTTCACATTAATATAGAATAGTCTGTATGAGAACTGCAACTCTGCCAAGACAAAATAATAGAGACTGACACAGTGGGGCAAATATATTTTGCTTTCATATTAATATACACTTGTTCACTTGCTTGCTTTGCACATGACCTAGCCGCAGCCAAATACATCGAGAATAACTCATAATGAACTGATAGAGTCCTCTCCTAACCACAAAAAAAATGAAAACTTATCATTTTCCCTTCATTATGAACATTAGATTTAGCTTTTAAAGCCTAGATAAAATTACATTCCACTTAAAGGTCATACTAAGAGTCCGGCAGAAATCCTTTCCTTTTAAATTTACGTTAAATTTTTACACTTACCAGACTGGAAGAAATGTTTGATAATTTTTAGTAAGAAAATGTTCAAAATTCTCAATTTAAGCCTACTTTCCTGAAATACTGATCTTCAGAATTTTGGTTTTTTTTCTTGCAAAAAGAAGTTTTCATTTGTTAGGACTGATCACATTTAGGAATGCAGTACATGTTCAGATAAATAACAGTTACTAGCAATACATACAATAAAAATAGTGGAAGAAAATAAACTTTGAAGTCATTTGCACAAACATATTTATTCATAAAATGTGAAAAATAAATTTTCCTATTAGTAATAATCTTCCAAGTACTCAAAACATTCTTCTGGATAGATTATTTTAGAAGACAGTCTATTACTATAAACAAACATTTCCAGTATTTGGAAATCAAGGGTGTCATTGCTTTCTTCCTAAATTGTTGGTGATTGATTTGAGAGCTGAGGTCACTATCTTGCCATCAACTCATGTCTTCTAGACAGATGGCAAATACAAATATTCTTGGGATGAAACAAGGCACTGATGTAAGGCATAATGAATATGTGACAAGAATGACACTAGGTGCCAAGAAAATTCACACAATATAGTTCTAGAACTGTTTCTTAGGGAAAATAAATTCTCTAAGTAGTTGGAGAGGAGACTTTGCTTTAAATCTCATCAAAATCCCAGATGGGGTGGCCAAAAAGATTTTGTGCTTCATTTTAGCTCATGGGAGAGTTTTCTGCTCAGGCTGCTTCTGAAACCAGGACGAGCTATGATATAACAGATGAGTCCACAGTGCAATAAGATATTCCCTTTTGAAGGCAGAAGGTCCTCATCTTATAATTCACTGGCTTTCGGGGCTGCTTCACATGCAGTGAACTGTCAGACTGGGGCCAGGGAATGGGAATACATGAATTTGAGGGCTGCAGTTCAACAGAATGGCTTCGCTTTACCTAGCCATAACATATATTGGTTAGCTTTTCTTTCTAGCCTGTCTCAGTCTTGCTTAGTCTATATGTGTACTGAGGTGTAGTTTCAGTGCTGTGAACACATTTTATCGCTGTTATCCCCTGGAGCTTCCCTTAGACTCCTTTATATAAAATCACTATCACTCTTGTAAACCAGGATGAAGTCGAACATACCCAGCTTCAAAGCAACTGGGGAGATGATCTTTAGGCCTAAAATATTTAAACACTTAAAATAAAGGTTAATTTAATGCCTGAAAAACCTAATTCTGACTAATTTATTTTATTTTAATGCATGCCTGGAGGCTAAGCCCAGAGCTAAGGGTGGCACAGCCTCTGAGTCTCACCCCTTCCTTGCTTTTGTCTTGCTGCAGGGAGTCAGTAAGTTACTATGTGCACTTCAAAAAGTGACTTGCCGAGTGGAGTGTCATCCTACTCCTTAGGACAGGGAACAGGGGGGCTATGGATGGAAGCAAGACTTATCCCATTTTTCTCTGCCTCTTCACAGCCAACTTGACCCTAGTAAGAAATGCCTTGAGAGCGTCAAGACCCAACAAAAAGCTGTCAGTGGCAAAGAGGTCCTCAGGCTATTTCACGATTTCTGACTTCACTTACTTCCAGCACAGCAATAGCATGCTAGCATATGCTGGGTGGCCAGCATACACTGAGCGGCAGCAACCTAACACAAACAGCATGAGTGGAAAATGAAAGAATTTGTGGTTCAGCACATTTGAAGCATTTTCTTTGTTCACCAACAATAAAAGGAAGAATAGTTAGCCATGATGAAATTTAAATAATTCTAATTGCCCAGATGAGTTTGAAAACTGTTTTGAGCTCTTTACCAATATATGTTTGTGTTTTCAATTATTTAACTCGGATTTTACAACCTTCGCAGAATTTTTAGGAACTGGAAGGGAAAGAACATAGTGATACTGAGACCTTATCTTCATCTAATAAATTTCTGTCCTTGCTTTGATTGCTGCTGTTGACCTTCAAACATCTTTTATCACATTATATCCATAAGTTTGTTTTATTATCTTCACTTGGTCTAATTACCTGAATCATTCTATACTGTTCCCTACAGGGAAATATACTGCTGAAGTTTGGGGTTTTAAATACTAATTAAAAAATTCATTAGTGTGTGAATTAATTTCCACTCTTTGTATTTTGCTCTCCCTCTTGATAGCCATCAGAATCTGATAGCAACGTAGTTGTTGCCATACTTTAATTCTACTGGTAGGATTCCTTTATGGACCTGTGGAATAGGGAAATAAACTTTGTTACACCCAGCCTAAATGCAACACCATGTGAACTCTAGATCTAATAGGTTTAAATATAAATATAATTTATTCATGTTGTATAAATAGTTCAGACATATTCCTAACATTTCATTATGTATTTAGTACATGGAACAATATTTTAAAGCACCCTTCTTAAAAATGTTCTTGGTCTATATATTGAAGGCTTGGTTCATAAATCTTATTTGTTGGGATAAGTTATATAAAAATGCACTGCAAACGAGTGTCAAACCACTTCCAGTTTCTTACTTGAAGCTGGTGTTCATTCAAGTTTTACATGCCCTGTGCATACACAGTTCCATGAAAGTGACTTTAAGATTGTGGGTACATTGTAGCAGCTTTTTGTTCCTGTAAGTGATACATGCAAACTATTGTTCAGTGACTGAACTAACTGGACAGGTTTTAATGACATAGGATTCAGATTTGTCATGAAAAAATTCAGGTGTGGCACATTTGCTGTAAAAGCAAGATCCAGAGAAAGGCTATTTTGTAAAATCACAGAAAAATACTGTAACGATGAACATCCATGCCTGTTGAGCCTCAGAAACACCAATACATCCTGTTGGTTACTGAGGAACACCTGTTTGTGATGTTATTTAAAATGCTGTAAACTACAAAAACAAGCATCTAATCAGTTATGCGTTCATCTTCCACTGTTTAACTCAACTAGCCATGCACTGCTTCATTTAGCTTTGTCTTTTGGTTTTCCTGTTGCAAAGTTGAATGAAAAAAGCATCAGAAGAGTTCCTTTGTGCTGTAATTCATTAAGATCTTGCCCAGTTGACCTCTATCAGTCTGTATTAAATTTAATAGAAAAAAACGTGTCTTTCTAGATTAGGTCCTCGTTTATCATGAAAAAGATAGAAATGGCTGTCGTAATTCTTGTCCCACTAAGGCTAAAGCAATTTTAAATTACAGCCTTATATATTGCAGAATAGAAAAGCTCTTCGAAACTCACCTAGGATGATAGGGTCATATCGGTGCAACAGAGTCTAACAGTAGTAACTTAGGTCCATATTATGAACATTGAGATGCTATTGTTTCTGAGTTTGATGCGATAAAAGTGTGGAATTGCTACTGCCATTGTTTTTCTTACTCTGATTCCTGTTTCTTGAATTGCTTTCTGCACATTTACAGAACCTTAATAGGAGAGGTTGAAGCTGCAGATCCATTGTCCTGAGAAGTACAAAGTAAAGACATGTATCTCTGACTGTGAAGGAGGACTAGAGCCTGGAGTTTTACATTCCAGATGACAACTGCATTTGTCAGGATGTTATAGACACATAATTACAAGAGAGGGTTCCAGGCTGCAAATCTCAGAACAAATCTCAAAGGAGCAGCATTCCAGTCACGTCTCTTTTCTCCTGGCACCTCCCACGGGCAGTTTAGGGCTATCTTTGCCACTGCCACCTTTTTCAAGTGCTGGCTGAATTCCCTTTGGACGTCACTAGCTTGCTCTATGAGACATATTAAGAATTTAGAGAAGTAATTTGCATTTTAAGTTCAGAGCAACCTAGATGAGAAGCTATCTAGATGTTTGAATGTTATGTATGACAATACTAAATGTCAACCTTTCCACGTTCCTTTGTATAAGTCACTCTATATTCTTTTATATTTGTGCTTCAACTCTCCCAAACAGACCACCATTTTCAGAATTAAGCAGCTTTGACGTATCTCTGTTTTTTCAGAACCTGTACTAACAGTTTCTGAAAACCAGCTGGATAATTTCTATTATTTGACCACAAATTCAGAAAAGTCAAGATCACTGTTCATTTCTGAAAAACTGCAGATATATGCATATATATACACATATACATCTGTACAAAAAGATCCCCAGGTATACAAAAATATAACATCACATGCTTACCTCACCCTTCCTAACATATAAAACATTCGGTGATTTTTAATGCCAGTACATATCGTTCAGAAGCCCATGAGGAAACAAAGTGAAAGATCAACAATGTGATCCTTCACACTCTTATTAGCAAATTACAAAATGAAGGTTTCAAAGGAGCAGACTGTCAATGAAACTCCTTTTTCTGCTGTCTCTGAAGTACAGAAAAAAAATTAACTGTAAGAGCACATTTGCATTCATTCATATCAAGTAGCATTCCTGCTATCGCATACAAGATACACAATCTCCACTCTATGCTGAACACAAACTGGTACGGTTCAGTAATGAATATATGCAAGTCTAAAGAGGTGATTCCAGCTGGTTGTTATCTGGCTGGGTCAGAGTTTAGATAGGGAGGCATAAAAGTCAAAAGAGACAAGCAGCATAGGTGGCCTGCGGATAAAGAGGTTTATTCTTCTGTGCAATCAATCACCTTCAAGGGCAAAGAGTTTGCTTCATGAGCAGGGAAAACAAATACATATATGACTGAGAGAGTGAACCAGCTTTGAAGAGACATGATTACATTTGACTGAGCAGTGGCCCACCAATTTCATCTTAAACATCCAGTTTAGATTACACCACATAAATACACACTCAGGGTACAAAGTATGTGCTAATTTCCCTTAACTTTACACTCCTGCTTTTCCAGTTTCAGTGAAAAATCCTATTTACAACTAATTAATATCCAGGCAAAAAAAAATCCCATTCTCATTATAGGAAATTAATTGATAAAAGTTATGAATGAAACAGAGAATACGTATTACATTGTTCTATTTGCAAAGAATATTGAGTTGGGTGAAAGAAAGCCAGATTAAATTGATTAACTAATGGCCAGATTTTTACTGGGCCTTGGGTACAGCATTGCATTTGAACTTCATGAGAATAAAGCACTGAAACAGGTTTTTAAAAAAGGACCCCAATACTAACATTTTCAAAACTGATTAGTTAAAGGTAGAACTTGTACTGAGGTCCTAAGCTTGCACTGACAAATGTGTGAACAAGCAAGCCCCTCTATTTTCTGCAAGATTGGAGTCAGAATTATCTATTGCAGAATCGCAGCATGGCTGAGATTGGTAGGGACCTTTTGGAGGTCAGGTAAAGCCACCCAGAACCAGTTGCCCAGGACCATGTACAGACGGCTTTTGAATATCTCCAAGGACAGAGACTCCGCAACCTCTCTGAGCAACCTGTACCAGTGCTCAGTCACCCTCGCAGTAACAAAGTGTTTCCTGATACTCAGACGGCACCTCCTGTGTTTCAGTTTGTGTCCATCGCCTCTGGTCCTGCCACTGGGCACCACCAAAAAGACCCTGGCTCCCCAGGTCCTTTTTTTGCAAAGCTGCTTTCTCGTTGGGCAGCTCCCAGCGTGTACTGATGCCTGAGATTCTTTCGCCCCAGGTACTGGACTTTGCACTTTCCTTTGATGAACTGCATGAAGTTCCTGTCAGCCCATTTCTCCAACAATTTATAAATGAGTGCGAGGACTCATCCCGCTAAAGAACTCCTGGATTGGCCAACCCTTCCATCTGACAAAAAGTGAGACGAGGAAGGATTTAGAAAGAGTTTATTTGGGAAGAAGCCACTTTTATATTTGAGTGAAGACTGTGGTACTCTTTTTTTAATCAGGAAACAAAATCTCGATCCATCATTCCAAAAACAGTAGTCAAGCCTATGTCCAAAGAACTGAGAAGGAGGAAAGTAAAATTATTCTAGTTGATCTTTATGTACAATTTTAACTGTTAAACATCTGCAGCTCCAGTTAAACACTTGGCCAGGAGTTTAAAATGCAGTATTGCATTGCATGATCCGTAGCTGGGGTTGCTGCCATTTTGTTCTGTTGCAAGTCTGGAAGCCCTGAAGAAATAAATAAGAAAAACAGAGAGTACATAATTTTTTTAACTTCAGAAGCTGATTACCAAGCTGTACTGTTTGTCAGAGAACTGGTGGTATGGTTAAAGAGAAAAAAAGAAAAAGGGAGCATGTGTTTTTATTCTTATGTTCACCGTGTTCTGCCTGCAAAGATGCACAAAAGGTCACATATATCTTTGAGCAGAAAATGATTGCTTTTGACATATAAGTCAATATAGCTTCTAAAGCGTAAGGAAGTATAACGTGACACAAAGCTCACCCTGCAAGTCTCTCCCTCAGTTCCTCTCTAGTAATGTGAAGTGAATAAAATTTCCTTCTCTTACCTTACACCTTTTGTCTATTTGAATATTAGGATCTTTTGCCTACCACAATGGAAAGTATCTTACTTGCTTTCTCTCAACATCAGTAGTGAATACTCGTTCTGAAGTGACAGCCTTCATCGTATTTTTGCTTCTCAGAATATGAGTAGATCAACTTTGTAGCCTATCTGGGATATTTTGGTTATTTCTGAAAATGTATTTTCAGACTTAAGATTTCTAACAGGAAAAATTCTGCTGGAATGCCTCTCACACTTATACCAGTGGCAATATGGATCTTTCCTAGAGCCAAGACTTAACTGTCTTTTATATTAAAACTAGAAAGAAGAATGAGGGTGTATCTAACCTAAAAGGGAAGTGGCAGAAAAGTTTCTGTAGGTGTCTAGAGTCTAAAACTTGAACAAAGAGCTAACTTAATAATACCAAGATTTTCCTCAGTCATTAATATGAGGGCACTTGGAATGGAATTTTTACTGACTACAATTTTAAATAAGCAAACAAAAAAATTGCAATCAAAAATAGAATACTATGTTAAATGTAGTACAAAACTTACTGGCAACAAGTACAGTCCAAGTAAAATCTTGGCAGCATGAATGGACAATTTGATAATTGAGTCACCACTTTCCAGACTAGGATCCAATTTCATACTGACTTAGAGTGTTTGCCAGTTGTCCAATGCACATAGTCTCCTGAATGCCAAAAGGATGGATTTTACGATAGCCAAGTTCCAAATAAACCAATGCCCCTTCCTGGCCTACCCGGGATGGAAAACAGCTTTTTTGATTATTGCTGCAAGACCATGTTACAGCATGTGACACCACAATATCACCTAGAAATAATTGCTTTTGCTTGTATATTGCATGGAAACACATTAATAAAAGCGGGCCCAGACATAATCCTTAATAGATTTTCCAGTATTAATGTAGTTCCGTTGATGCTTGGTCCTCCTCTGTGATCTCATCAAACTGCACATGGCTACAGCGTTCATAACAGTGCCAGGGTGGATCAGGATGGAAACAAAAAGGTAAATGTTAGCCATACACCAAACCCAACACCTTAATAAATTAGCATTTGAAGAAAAGTTGACGCATAAAGTCAGTAAAGGTATCCCATTCAAACTGCAAATTGAGGAAGGTTGTAAGAAAACATAAATGCAGTACATAAAATGAAATTCCTTTCTTAGAGTCAACAAGAGAGTCAAAAATCCAAACTTCAGATCTCTTCAGATATCTCACTGATAGTATAAACTGTCACATTATGATTTAAGAACCTGGTTCTACTTCAGTTACACGAAATCCTTTTTCATTTTCTAGGATATAAAATATAAAATTATGTCATAAAGATCTATTGCAGGAGGGTCCTATCAGCCAGTCATTAAAACACAGAACATCTGAAGGGTAAACTAGGACCAGGAGTTTTCGCAAAAACAAAAAACACTGTGAAAAAAATCCATGCAGCTATAGAGAGAAACATTTAAATGACTATAAAACGATTATAATTTGCTTGTTCTGAATATAGTTAATATTTGATTAGGTAGGTGCTTGGAGTTAATGTCCTTCTTAATTAAATCAGACTCCTCCTTCCCTAGCCCGAGAGAAAAAAAAAATTGATCATGCTTTTTTAAAAAAATGCTAATTAGTATAAGCAGGGAAAGCCTTAAATCAGAATGCTTTATTCAGTCCTGCTGCTTCATCCATTTGGATCCTATTCACATTTCCTTGGGAGGCCTGCTCTTTTGTATCTGTGAAAATAAGCACAGATGTTGGCTCCACCTTCCTCAAAGCAAGTTTTGCCTAATGACCATTTTGAATGTATCCCACTTGCACCTGTTCAGCATTTTAAAGTAAAATAGAGCACTTGATTGACTCCAAATATCTTGTCCAGATTTTCTTAACTTGATTATGTTGCCATAAAAGCTAAGAGATGATTTAAGCAGCAGCCACGGTATCAGCTGGAGTAGAGCCAAGTTCATCATTCCTGGAAGCTTGCTTTGTTGCTGTGGAAAGTCTGACTTGGAAGCTATTGCACATTAATTAGAACATTAGATGTCACTACTACTGCACTGAGGTACAAAGAGAAGCAAAGATAACCATATGCAAGTATTTATAGTCCACTGAGTATACAAAAATGCTAATATCAAAATGGTCACATTGATCTCAATATGACATTTCTGCAGAACTGCTCTTTTCTTTAGCAACATAGTGCACTAACTCTCTTATTTGCTACCTCCTCCTGCAACAGAAATACTCACATTTATTTTCCTCTAGTATACTTCCTTCCTCTTCCATTACAACTGTCTGAATTGAAAAATCATTCTCTCACAGAATTCACCAAATCCTACAATCATTAAATTTCTTGCCAGTTTCCTGAGGTTTTCAGCAGTCTGGAAAAAATACTTTCATTTACACTTTCATAAATATGTAAACTTTTCTGAAATCTGTAGATCTACTTCTGTTTTCTCAATGCTAAATCAAAGGGAATTTGGCCTAACTATGTAAACTTTCAGGTCATTATTATCACCATCTAAATTTACACAAAATATGGCTTCATAGCAAATGAGACATCATCCTATGAGTATTTCCTTTACTCCAAAATTGAATTTCGTATATGAAATGATAAAAAAAAAAGACATGATGAAATGGAAGAAAAATTCAATTTGATGTTTTAAGTATGTATGCTAGTATGTGACACAACATTTCAAAAAAACAGAACCAGAAAGCCATTTTGCAAAGAATTATTGGCAACTGAGATATCTTCTTATTACCAGGAGGTATTTTCTTGACTTTTCTTCGCAGTTATTTTGAACCCGTGCAAAATTGTGAAATGTTACTATTTTGTCTTTCCAACGGAAGATAGTTTTGTAAATTGGTGGTGAGGCAACAGAGTTGCTTGACTTTAGATTTGACACGTCTAATTAGAAGACCTTGATTGCAGTTGCTTAAAATTTCGTGATCACATTTTTTCCCCACAGCATCTCAAATATAGGAATTGTGTATCCATTTCTTGATTTTGTAATGCCAACCGTTTTCTCCTAAGAGTCCTGTAATGTGAATTTTATGTTGCATAATTTTGCATGTATGTACGAATTCTATATATGTATGTATGTATGTATGTTTCCTATGTATGTTGCAAGGAAAGAAAATGATTCAATATTCAATTCAATTCAATTCAAAAGTCAGAGGAGGATTATTAGTAGATAGTAAGGTATAGACTACTAAAAGATTCACAGCTTAATTTGCTGATTTTTTTCCTCATGGGAATTGAGTAAGGCAGAATTCGTAACAATTGCATAATTAAAAATAATATCCTAATACAAACATACAAGGACAATAATGAAGTCCTTACAGAAAACCTACATTGTAGCATTTCCTGACTTGGTGCTTTCTTTGTTTTTTTAGCATCCTCCCTAAAGTAAAATAAATGCCCATTGGTACACACCAATGTAAATTATCTAGTATTTCATAAGGCATCACACATTTGAATTAACTGCTGACATCTCATTATTTAAAAAAAAAAAAGAAAAAAGAGAAGAGATGCTGTTCTTTAGGTGATAAATGGATAACACTAAGACACTTCTGTGTGCCCCTCTAAGTCATGTCACATCTTAATGCAAGCCAAAATCAAATGGCTTACATTATAAAATGGTATCATAATGCAAACTATAAAAATTAAAAAGATTTGTTATTGGTATCAAATGCCTGGTAACCAATGCTGTCACTTGTTATAATAAAATATCAGACTATCACATTCCTACTGATCTTCTCACATATAATGAAAGACATAGGATGTGTTGTGATTTGGTCTTCCTGTGACTGTACATAATTTAAAATTATATCTGCTGAAAAATAGTAATGATCCCATTAAACACAGAATAAATGCATTATACTGGCTAACAGTCATTCAAAAGTACACTGATCCAGAAATTAAATTGTCACTGACAAAATATCAAGCTGCACCTTAGCCAGTCAGATGAACATAATGTTCAGTAATACAGCACAGTATTTCATACTAGAAATTTCTTTGAATTAGATATGTTGCATCTTCAATCCTCTGTTAGCTGACCTGACAATAAATATGATGAATCACTAATAGTACATAAACCCAAGATTATTACACTGTTACGCAAAATTTTTGTCCCTTTTTTTTTTTTTGTCTTCATACTTACAGAATCACAGAATAGTCAGGGTTGGAAGGGACCTCTGGAGATCATCTAGTCCAGCCCCCCCGCCAGAGCAGGGTCACCTACAACAGGTTGCACAGGACAGCGTCCAGGTGGGTTTTGAATGTCTCCAGAGTGGGAGACTCCACAACCTCTCTGGGCAGCCTGTTCCAGTGCTCCACCACCCTCAAAGTAAAGAAGTTCCTCCTCATGTTAAGATGGAACTTCCTATGTTCAAGTTTGTGCCCATTCCCCCTCGTCCTATCAATGGGCACCACTGAAAAAAAGACTGCTCCCATCCCCCTGGCATCCTCCCTTCAAGTATTTGAAAGCATTAATAAGATCCCCCTCAATCTTCTTTTCTCCAGACTAAAGAGACCCAAATCCCTCAGCCTCTCCTCATATGAAAGATGTTCCAATCCCCTAATCATCTTTGTAGCCCTTTGCTGGACCCTCTCCAGCAGATCCCTGTCCTTCTTGAACTGGGGAGCCCAGAACTGGACGCAGTATTCCAGATGCGGCCTCACCAGGGCAGAGTAGAGGGGGAGGATGACCTCCCTCGACCTGCTGGCCACACTCCTTTTGATGCACCCCAGGATGCCATTGGCCCTCTTGGCCGCCAGGGCACATTGCTGGCTCATGGTCATCCTGTTGTCCACCAGGACTCCCAGGTCCCTTTCCACAGAGCTGCTCTCCAGGAGGTCGGCCCCCAACCTGTACTGATGCATGGGGTTATTCCTCCCCAGATGCAGTACCCTACATTTACCCTTGTTGAATTTCATTAAGTTCCTCTCTGCCCAACTCTCCAGCCTGTCCAGGTCATGCTGTAAAGGCAGCACAGCCTTCTGGCATGTCAGCCACTCCTCCCAGTTTAGTGTCATCAGCAAACTTGCTGATGGTGCACTCAATCCCTTCGTCCAGATTATCAATGAATATATTGAACAGGACTGGACCTGGTACTGACCCTTGAGGGACACCACTTGTTACTGACCTCCAACTAGACTCTGCACCACTAACCACAACCCTCTGAGCTCTATCTGCTAGCCAGTTCTCAATCCACCCCACTGTCCATTCATCTATCCCACACTTCCTAAGCTTGCCTGTGAGGATGATGTGGGAGACAGTGTCGAAAGCCTTGCCAAAGTCAAGGTAGACAACATCCACTGCCCTCCCCTCATCCACCCATCTAGTGACCTCATCATAGAATGCTATCAGATTAGTCAGACACGACTTCCCCTTAGTGAATCCATGTTGACAACTTCTGATAACGTTCTTTTCATCTTATATGGACACAAACCATTATAATAAATATCAAGAACTTTAAATCAAGATTTTCAAGTTATATTTCAAAATTAGTTTTGAGTACAAATTGTTACAGTAATCCAACAACTGCAGCTAGCAATTTAAACCTCAAAGGTGAAGCAGGTGTCATACCACCTTCCTAATCTACACAGGCAAGCACAGAGGGCTGCCAGATTCTCGACTAGAGTAGGTTGGCATAGCTCCATTTTGGTCAAGAGGACTGAATAGCTTCACAGAAGCTAAGTGTCAAACCCAGAAAACAGAGGATTACTAAGCAAAGGAAATATAATAGTTCCCTTACTCAGCTTGGGTGAAAGATAGCGTCCAGAACTGGTGCACCTTTTGCATTCTTATCTCTCCCCATCCTTCATTTCAGTGCATACCCATTATATTTTCTGAATACAGACAGCTTCCTCCACACAAATACAAGTTTGCAGATGATCATATTCATAAAAATGTTTGATAGGCAGGGTTACACAGTAATCGTATCAGGTTATATTCTCCAAAGATCTCTTCTCTGCAAAGTGAAGTAATTTGCATCAGCCATTTGTGTTCCATGTTCTTTGGCAGCAATTGATTCCTAGTTCTACCCAGTTAAACTGCACATTCCTTGAAGAAACTCCCCTTTGGTTGGCTTTTTAGAAAGCTGACATGTTAGGAAATGTCTAAAGATAATGAAGCTATTCATACAATGCAAGCAAAAGTTGCATGTACTTGCAAAAGTTACATGTACGTAGTGGCAGTTAGATGTGCAGTTGGTACAGCCTGTGATTCCTGTTAGCTGGCTTGCATATGAAATCGCCATATTAAGGGTCTGATTTTAGAAACATGACTTTGTATTTTTATTTTTTTCTGAGATTTTATTCTGATTATTCATGGCCCTATAGGATTCTGAGTGCTGTTCAGAGCATCTTAAATTTTCCTAGAAAGAAGTCTTCATGTGTACGTGACAAAAAATCTATATCCTTGCCAAGAAGGAATCCCTACATGGGTAGTGGTCATATCCACAATTTATTACTAATTGGTACAACTCCATTACTGCGATTATTCATTACAGATAAGTTTCATACCTTAGTAGAAACTTCTAAAAGAACACTTCAGCTGTGATCTCTAAGCTGAAATGAAACATTAGCTGAACAGCTCTTGAAACAAATAATTCTAGGTGCATTTTCAACTAATTGGATGATAGAAAGATAACTGAAAATAGATCATCCTGTTCACTCTAAAGCAACCTTTACAGAAGTAGCCAAAAAAATTCCTTTCAGATTGTACTGGGATGCCTTATCAAGATAGGAACACCAGTTGCTGTTATTCAGTTTATCAGCATTGACCAACTAAACCAAAAATGCAGGTATTTGATGAATAAATAAATAAATGTAGATACTTAAAACTTAATGGACCTTTCAGTCATCTAGTCTGTCCCTTTTATATGCCATAAAGACTGAATTGTATCCAGTAGTTTTTGTACTGAAAGTAATACTTTCTGTTTGCAAAAGCATATCTTCCAGTAGGGTATTCAGGTTTGGTCTGAATTAAGAAATATAAAATGCAAATACAAGCTTTGAACTGTGACACAATAATTTCTAATATGTTTTCTTCTGCAATACTCTAAATAAGATGTTTGCATTTTGTGGAGTTATCAAATGTAGTGAAAAATGTACATATAATTAAATTATGCAAGCATTTCCAGAGATCTTAGATTTATAAATTCTTTGTGACAAAACAGAAAAATCAGATCTGAAAATGGAACGTGTAAGGAAGAAGAAAGATGTATTATTGAGCCAAGACAGTCTTTCAGCAAAGTCTTAAGCAAAATATAATCTCCACAGCGTAGCTGGTTAGGTGAGCATAAATACGAAGAACAAAAAGTCTGTGATCCCCCAGAAAACATGACTGTCAGCTATGTCTTTCTTGTCTCTTAAGAGCTTTTTCCCAGAGATTCCTGAATTACAAATCCTAATTAGATATGTTATTAATCTTATTCACATGGGAAAAGTTACATGTGTGCACAAATATTTGCTGGATTAGAGCCATAATATGCTTCTGGTGGCTTTTGGAGCATAAGCTCCTTTTAATTTTCTAATTCATTGAATGCACTCCATTTCAATATTAAAAATCTGTGTTCATACATGGGTTTATGATCTTTTTAAAGTGTGTTTATTTTTGTTTTGCCCATAATTCAATAAATATGTACAATGTTGCCAAATGATTATGAAAAAAATAAATTTATGTTGGAACTACAGTAATAGTGCCAAAACAGATGCTGCTTAATAACTAAGAAAAGGTGTTCAGTCATAAGGGCTGAGAAACTTTTGCTTTGTACAGATAGTAAAACATTTCCAGGTGGAGGTGGGAGAGTTTAAAAGCTAATCAAATACTAATGAGAAAAGGGTGGGTTTTAATCATAAAACTAAAAGAGACAGCAGTCTCAGGGTCTGCACATGTGAGAAAAGTAACATTTAAGCAAGTAAAATGCTGAGACACTGCTCCTGAATTCCAGTGTGTGTACTGGCTTCATCCCATGCTGTAATAGGACAAAATCTAAAATGGCAGCACTCAAAAAGCCTTCATTATTCTGTGTGCTAATTTCCATAGAAATTAAACATTGGAAAGAAGTCATGGTGAACCCCAGTCATATCGACATGGACAACCAGGAATCAGGACCCAAGTGAGACTCTGACGTGCTGTGAAGTCCAGTTGTATCCAGAGACACCTACAAACAGAAGAGATCATTGTGATGGGACAAAATGGAAATGAAGGAAGTATGATGCAGAAGCAGATGTGTACTTTTTATAAACTTACGGTAGTAAACTGGGAGTTCTTGTACTGGTTGTTGAAATCAGGAAGGACAGAGATAAACCTTTTGTAAATTACCTATCCTTATTTGTATGACAATCTTGTCCCCTTTAATACTCAGTTCTGTTTTCAGATACTTGTACAGATCTTCCTTTCACTCTGCTGGGAGTGGCATATGACTATGTGAAGAAAGAGATACCATCAACTATGAGCAGCTATTGTCCTTTATAATTAAAAACCTTTACACTGACTCATATCTGAATTATGAGTTTCAGCAAAAATCCTACATTTAAATGCATTTCAAGGCAGCAGTGGATTATTTTTTTTTCCATGGGAAACTTGAAATCAGCAAGCACAGCATTTAATGTTTTGAAATAATTAATGTAAACCCCAGAAAAGGACTATTCATAAGAGTTCACAGACAAGAAATATGTTCTAAGCATAAGCAAACTTCAGTAGTCTAACCTATTATAACAGAAGGGAATGTTTTTCATTTTCTGTTTAAGAAAAGCTTAATGCTAATATACATGCAGCAGAAACATTTGACAGGGATCTAGTTTTTGTGTCAACAGGCTTCCGTCAATGCATGTTGTTATTTTTTCTTACTGTGCTTTCCTTACTGGGGAAGCCCTGTAGGCATGGCCCAACAAGAGTATAATAAGATGGTGGTTGTTCAATGGCTTAAGTATCACAAACAATAGCACCAGATGGACATTTAAAAATTCCATCCACCCCCTCTTATTTTCTTCCTTTTAGATACCACTTGCTTTCTTTCTACCTGCTCCAGTTCCCACAGAAACAACATGGACAGCTTCCCCCATTGTGAGCTCTGTTGACCCTGACATTTGTGCAACGGGTCAACAGTATCCACTTTCTCAATACAACTTTTCAAGATCCACTTCTGCCACCGTTTTCTTAGAAGAATTCAGTAAAAACCCTTTTCACACTTAAAATTTCTGCCCCTTCAGGCAACTTTAGAGAAGAACAGTAGTTCTGTGCTATTTGCTTGTTAATGAATGTGGCATTTAAACCACAAAGAGTGAAAACTCAAAACATAGAAATCAAGTAAATGTTGACCACGGTATCGAAAATGGAATGTAGACAATTTGCTTTATATCTGTTACATATATATATGAATTTATACGTACCACATATCTTTCCAATACTGAATATGAAGAAAACCTCTTCATATTCAAGATCAAAAGGGTGCTAGCAAGACTGCAGAATCTGTGCTGTAAGAGATTAGATACATATTTGCAAATACACACACATCATTCCTCATTTTTCTATAAATACAGCCTTCAAGCCTTTTGTGGATTAGAAATTATTTTCCACATGTTTCTGCATATGAAAATTGGCTCAGTCTTTCTAATCTTGTTAGCATTGTATCATTCCATTTATTGAAGCTGCATTTTAATTGCTAAATTGCTTGTCATTGGTTACTCTAAATACATTCTCAATTCCATTATAAGCATGAAAGACTTCCAAAGGTGTGATGAAACTTTCTCCAGGATAAAGGTATTTCAAAGTAAACCTTGTCTCTGTATTTCACAGGACATACAATGTTAGCTGAGAGAAAACCGTTTACTATGTGTGATACAGTAAGGCTGATATATGAGTCTTTGCTGTCAGCCTGAATTTTATCTACCATGTATTTGTCATTTTAATGTTAACTTTATGTATAGCCTCCATTTGCCTCTTTATGTCTTTCTCAGCTCTTGCAAAAGGCATGATGAGGCACCAAGTAGAACCAAGCTGGGACACCAAATGGGTATTTCTGGTAAGACAGATGTCAGTGCTACAGCCTTAAGGATTTGGCTAGAGATGCACTGAGAAGAGCAAGGTCAACGTATCCAAGGCATGGTGTATCATCTGCTGAAACCAGATTTTGAAGCAGCCGTAACTCTCAGACGGAAGACTTCGCCAGCATGCTAGCAGGCCAACTCTTTCTTATTCAATTTTCCCCTTGACTATCAAAATACCTAAGAACTCTGTAATGTTAACGGGGAAGATTCAGCAGCACATACAAGGCCTAGACACCCAGTTTAGACTCAGGCATCATGGTGCTTCTCACTACAGTTCTTACTTGTTAGGTAACACTAAAGTTCACATCATCCAGACTGTGCAGGGAGCTGCCTAAGGCAATAGGAAACAACCAAGTGTCTTCAGTTTCACATGTCTTTTCAAAGTAAGTGTCTTATTAAGCTGAATGACAATTTCTCGTTCTGTTCAAGGTACTCAGCTCAAACAGTTGGAGGAAGGGCCTATTCTTTCTTTCTCAACATGGCCAGAAAATAAACTTGCTCTCTTCCTGTCTGATAGCTCAACACTTTTGGAGATCTAGTTCAAATTTCTTGTCACACTCAAGGACTTACGACTTGAATCACCAATCTTGAAGGAAAGTAATGAAATGAGATTATAACATATATTGAAATGTGCATCAGCAAGCAAGAAGCTTCTGCTGAAGTAGTTTTACTTCATGGGGAACAATTAAGTATTCATGGAACTCATTTCAAAGCTTTTGATTTGCCATACTAGACTGAATAAAGAGGATTGTCCCATCCCAGGAAATGTTCAAGGCCAGGTGGGATGAGGCTTTGAGCAACCTGGTCTAGTGGAAGATGTCCCTGCCCATGGCAGAGTGGGTTGGAACTGGATGAACTTTAAGGTCCCTACCAACCCAAACCGTTCTATGATTCTATGACTAACACCCATTTAAGACTCTTTCCACAGTCAAGCTTCAGCTGGAATACTTTATCTGATTTAGTCAATGCTTTTCAAGAAAGGTGTGAAGATTCTGGAGATACTCCAGAAAAGGGCAATGACAACAATCAGAACTTTAGAAAAGATGGCCTATGGGGAGATGCTAAACAAACTGAGGTTATTTAGGTCATAAAAAGTGAACTAAAGATAAAAATTGCAACAGTTTTCAAATACGTAAGAAGAATCAAAAGTAAATTATTTCCCATGGTTACTTTGGGTAGAACATGTAGTTTAGAAATTTTCGGAAATGTGAACTTACGTGAGATGTGAAGGGATATGAACCAGCTTCAGCTTCACACACTTAAATGTAAGTGATGAAAACACTGGCGTCCACATCTAAGCTAGGTATCTAGGTTACCATCATATTCAGTGAAGCTAGAGAGCTGTTCATCTTGGCCACAGCTTGACACTGAATGCTTGGTCATCTGAATAAGTCCCTGGACTTCAGTGACTCTACTGACTAGATTTTCACTGAATATAACAGCAGCTCAGATGCTGAGCTCACATATAGTGGTTTCCTTTGTATATACCTAAATTTACATTTGAAACTCAAGATGAACCCAGCTGTAAGAATAATTCTGTGGGGATGGTGAAGTTCTGGAAGAGATTGCCTGTGTATGTTGTCTCAACCAGTAACAACGGAGTGGTTTATACAGAGCTGATCTTTCCTTGGGGCAAAGGCAAAGCTGTTCTATAAAGCGGAATAGCCTAGCTCAATAAAACTTGAAATTATATCTTCTGTACTGCTGTTAAACTCTGCCTACAGCAAGCTCTGCTCACTCTTTCTACTCTGGGGAGCCACACAGCATGTGGCAGAAATCAGAATTTTCTCCCTGTGCATGGCCAAGCAGGCATAAATGCAGATGACACTATGTCTCCCATTCCTGGGACTGATTGTATTAACTAGGCAGAAACTCTCTGGGCAGAGGAAAGATTTATAGAATCATAGAATTGTTTAGGTTGGAAGGGACCTTGAAGATCATCAGGTCCAGCCATCAACCTAACACTGCCAAAACCCACCACTAAGCCATGTCCCGAAGCACCATGTCTACCTGTCTTTTAAATACCTTTAGGGATGGCGACTCCACCATTTCCCTGGGCAGCCTGTTCCAATGCTTGACAACACTTTCTGTGAAGAACTTTTTCCTAATATCCATCCTAAACCTACCCTGGCATAACTTGAGGCCATTTGGCTTGTCCTATCGCTTGTTACTAGCAAGAAGAGGTTGACCCCCACCTCTCTACGACCTCCTTTCAGGTAGTTGTAGAGAGCAATAAGGTCTCGCCTCAGGCTCCTTTTCTCCAGGCTAAATTAGGTGAGGTTCCTTCCCACACTTGTCTCTGAAGGGCAGTAACGGCATCATGTGCAATTCTCTTTCAGCAGGATCCAGTTCCCAAATCAGGAAACCCTTAAATTAACTTCTTGTAGATGTAGCTTGTAGAAAGAAAAAGTTGTGGATCTTGGTAGAGTTTAGACACATACTCATTAACAAACTACTCAATACTGTTAAGGTTGTTTGGTTTATTTTTTAATTAATTCATCCAATGTAGTTAGGTATGTTCTACAATTTCACACATATTATTAATTTTAAATTGTCCTTATGCAACCTGCTGTCCGTACTGTGTTACAAATCCATTTCCATAGTCAAACACAAGCTATATGAATCTCATTTACATTTTGTCAAATCTAAAATCATTTATAGAATCATAGAATAGTTTGGGTTGGAAGGAACCTTTAAAAGTCATCTAGTCCAACCTCCCTGCAATGGGCAGGGACGTCTTCAACTAGATCAGGTTGCTCAGAGCCCCATCCAGCCTGACGTTGGACACTTTCAGGGTTGGGGCATCTACCACCTCTCTGGGCAACCTGTTCTAGTGTTTCACCACCCTCATTGCAAAAAATGTCTTCTTTACATCTAGTCTAAATCTTCCCTCTTTTAGTTTAAAGCCATTACCCCTTGTCCTGTTGCAACAGGCCCTGCTAAAAGTTTGTCCCCGACTTTCCTGTAGGCCCCCTTTATGTAATGGAAGGCTGCAATAAGGTCTCCCCAGAGCCTTCTCATCTCCAGGCTGAACAACCCCAACTCTCTCAGCCTGTCCTCACAGGAGAGGTGTTCCATCCCTCTGATCATTTTTGTGAAATGGCAGACACCACCTTGAAATGTAAATTTTGCCTCATCTAACTTGGGGAAATGAGACTAAGAAACCCATTTGGCTTTACCCGTCATCAGTCAAGAAAGATAGGTCTCTCGGCATCCATACTGAGTGTTTAAGATCAGTGGGATGAATGTTACCAAATCTGTTCTCTGCAAGTGGAACAGGAGACTTGGTAAATGTTGGGAGAAAATTTTTCACTGAGGCTGTTCAAGTGCATACTTGAAATGCGCAATTGCCAATGGTTTTGGTGAAAAGATCCTTTGATACACTAACTCTTTACTGCTAGATGGAAGAGTTTATATATTTTTGCTTTGATAGTGAATGCCAACCTGTGGTAAAATGACTGATGACTGTGGGTGGAATTATAGACACACAGATCTGTGTATTATCTTGTCTTGAATTCAGTCTTTTCATATAATTATTGTATTGCGGACTGCATGCCAAACACAGTGGTGTAACCTCCCAGTATGAATAGGTGTTGAGTCAGAAAAGTGTCTCTACAAACACTGACATTAACACTGTCTTCTGTTCTGTAGTGATATACTGTACGTCATGATTTAGACAAAAGGAAAATCATAACAAGTTATTTTTCTGTGGTAACTTCCTTTTCAGCTGATGGAATGGGTTTTCAGTAGTCTTTCTAAATATAATTGGGCTAAAGAGGATATCTTTTCCTTGGTTAACTTTCAAAATATACTATCAGTTACATAGGGAAACACAAACCAAATCTTAGTTCATTAACTGATTCTGCACAGAACATCTGCAGTTCAGCAAAGTATATTCCATTGTTTTTACTTCTAAGATGCTTTTTTAAAAACTGTAGATAAATGGATTAAAATAACATGTTAAATATCATAGTTGTTTCATGAATAGTAAATTAAACAGTAATCAAAGCACATTTTCAAAAAAAAGTCATTTAAAATTAAAAATGTTAGCATTTATTTTGCTTATATTCTCTTACTTTGAACAGTCAGAATACGTCTATTAAGATTTTCCTTTTTGTTCTTTTTTTCTGTCTTTATCCTGAAAAGTTAATATATATAATGAAAGAAGAAACAAAGCATTCAGATACAGCTGAATTTTCACAGTAAAACATTCTGTCAGTAAATACCTTTATGTTGCTTAAAATGTGTTGGTTTGATAGTATTAGAGAAAATTGGGGCTAAAATACACTTAAAAAATAAAGAAAAAAGGCCTCAAGTAGTATATAATTGCTGGTACAATAGGCGCTGAGTCACCAATTAGCACTGGGGTTCTTTGTTGTTTTTTTTTTTAATTATTATTATCACAGGCTTAGTCTATCAACTGGACAGTAAACAAGACTTTGCCATCTCTGTCTACTGTCCAATCTAGTTAAATCATTTTCTAGAAACAACCTGGCCTGAAGGTCAGGAAGGACACTCATTCCAAGACTCTAAGTGGGCTAATTGAAGCTAACTCCAAAGAAGAAAGATCCTCTGTTAATTTGGTGTGTATGGGTGAGTGCACATCAATACCACAAAGGGCTCCATTATTGCTGTATCAAAGTAAATAGCTGAAAAAAAGTGACTCAGGGAGATGAATGATGAGTTAAGTGTTAAGCAGACACTGAGTGCAAACAGTAAGTAGCACACAGTTGCTCTCAGAAGGAATGTGGCATCTGTTAACTCCTTAATTTCCTCCTCTGTGTTAGATCTGTTTTTCTGCAGGTCTTTTTTATCTGGCAGGTCCTTTATTACTGAATTCAAGGAGATTTTGCAAAACCTATTTTAATTTAACTTGTGGGGTCTGGAAAAAGCTTTCCTGGATTAAAACCCATTTAAATAGTAAGTATTTTTGCACTTGAGAAGTTATATTAATTGCCAGAAGATAACGTGTCTTGGACCACAATCTGCCTACTCTCTGAATCTTGTTGCCTGTTGGCAGCATGGGGCTGACAAGAACTGTGCCTCCAGGAGTGCTTGGGAAAGTTCTGGATCCTGACAAAAAACTACCTCACAATTTCCACTTGCACCACCTTCTTACCTACCACCTTTATGACTAGGTGAAATACAGAAGAGAACATTTTTGTCCAAAAGGTACGGGAATTACAATTGTTCCTGACATTGCATTGCTTTTTCACTTTATTTCAACATGCTCAGCAATGAAGGGCCAAGGACAATCTATCCCTTGTGACTTTTCTAGAGCAGAAAATTAAGCTAAGAAAAACTGACTCTAGTACTCGCTAGCTCACATTTTCCAAGCGTTTACCACAGCCAAGGTAAAACAGACGTTAATCTAGTCAGGGCAAAAATCTATAGAGCCCATTGAAAATTTTTATATGATGGTTGTCCCATGTAAGTGCATGTGCCCTGGCACACTTAAACACTGTATAGTTCAGCACTAAAGCTAAATATTCTATAATTAATACATTAAGATAATAAACATTAGGAAATCTAAAAGACCTGACTTTCAGAAAAACAACAAAATAATAAATTATCTTTGAGCAGGTGTGTATCTTTCTTTGGGAATATAGTTGATCTTTAAATGACAAAAAAGTAAATCTCACCAGTTTGAATTTTCATAAAACCCATAGTATGGGGCCTGAAAATCATTAGTTAAATATAAAGAATGCAAGAAACACAAACTGAGTGAAGAGCAGGATAAAAGGCCTTCTGTAAAAGAAATGTGAAGTGAGTGAAGGTAGGGTAAAGGAACACTATTTATAAGAATTGAGATGGAACAGTTAACACTGAAAGTATTAAAGAATTATATTTAGGATTTAGCATACTTAATTTTATCAGTATCTATCTTTGCAGAAAAAGGGAAATGTACTTATGAAATACATTGATAGCCTACAGTGTAATTAGTTAAGACAGTTAAGTATCACCCAGGGAGAAACCTGATGTTGAGAACTAATATAATAAAAAAGTCAGAAATGCGCTGGTGTGCACTAGGGACTAAAGATAAAACTTCTGTGTTAAGTAGGGAATTTGGTCAGGTGCAAAGGCAGAAGGGAAAGCAGATCTGAGTGCATGAATTAGTCACTGAAAACACCCGTGAAAAAAGGCAATTTTTGCTATGATGCATCAGGCGAGGTATTTCTAGCCGTACCTAGTAGTGCCACTTTACAAGGGATAGACAAAAGATATATCTAGCAAGTGTTGTTGTACACATTTGATCACAAATATTGAAGAAATATTTATACAAATGAAAGTGATAAAGAAAAGGGCTACTGAGATAAAATGCAGAATGGAATGCCTGTCATACAAGAAGGACTGAAAGAGCTTGACTTCTTGAATCTAGACAGATAAACAGTCTGTGACTATCTTCTTCAAGCAGTCAGGATGTGCAGTTTAACACGGGAAAAGAGTGGAAGATAATATTACACAAGACAGTAAATTTAAAGAAATAAACAATACAAACCTATACCAGCAATCCAGCAATCCAAGAAAATTATTATAAACTTTTAAAGCTTTAAATTATATAATAATTAATAAATATTTGAAAAAAATCTTAGAAAACACAAAAACAGTCAAAAAAACCTCCAAGCTGATCCTTTTCAAACAATTCAAAATTATGCTGTATGGATGTGTGATTGCTATCTTTAAATCTTGTACTTCAGATAAAGTAAAGAGTTATCAAAAGTGTCTGTTAATAGAAAAAGCGGTCTCAGAGGTACAGTATCCCTTAGGGGACATATGCTGAAAGTGAAGAGAGACAGATTGCAACAAGTAATACTGTACATACCTTAAGCAGTGATCTACAAATTATAGCTGGATGCACTGATATAGCGTTAACACTTCCAGGCAGCTTACGGGTACCTCAGAGCTCTGTTCACATAATTTTTAGTAAGACACTTCAATTCTTTGCTTTCAGTGCTCTGCTTCAATATCAGAAAGTGAATCTATGATAGTTGCTTCATATTAGACTAATCACTGAATCAAAGAATAATTCCCTTTGGAAGGGACATAAGAAAGTCTCTAGTCCAGCCTCATGCTCAAGGCAAAGTCAGGTCTGTGATCACACTTGGTTTCTCAGAGCTTTATTCAAGTTCGTCTTGGAAAATCTCCAAGGACGGAAACGGCACAACCTTTTGGGGCAACCTGCCCCACTACTTGGCTCTTGTTATGGTGAAAAAGTTTCTCTTTATCTCCAGTCTGAACCTTTCGTGTTTCAACTTACACCTGATGCCTCTTGTCTCCTGCCACGCACTGCTGTGTGAACAGCCTGCCTCCAACTGCGCAGTCACCACACTGTAGGCACTGGGGCTGCTGTTAGGCTCCCCCAAAGCCATCTCTGCTCCACCCTGTGTCTCCATTTTCTCACAGGGCAAGTTCTCCAGGCCCCCAACCATCTTGATGGACCTTTACTGAATTCACTCCAGTTTATCAATTGCTTTCTTGAATTGGGAGCCCAAACTGGATGTAGATTTCCAGATACAGTTTAACAAGTGCTGACCAGAGGGGGATAGTCACTTCTTCACTGTGCTCCTGCTAACACAGCCCAGGACAGTTTTGGTTTCTTTTCTTCCATGACCTTCAGGGCTTCTTCAACAGAGCTGCCCCCTGGGCAGGCTTCCACCTGTGTCGTTGCCAGGGACTCTTCCTGCCAACGCACACAAAATTGCTTTTTTTCCTCATTGAATTTTGTAAGGCTCCTGTCGGCCCATTTTTCCAGCCTCTCTGCATCCCTCTGAATGGCAGCTTTGCCCTTCAGTGCGTCAGCTGTCCCCCCACAATTTGATGTCATTTCCAGACCTGAGGAGCACGCACTCCATCAGCTCCTCCAAGTCATGGATAAAGATATAAAATAAGAAAAGTCCCAGCACACACCACTGTGGACTCCACATTTTTTACCAGTCTTCTGACAAGCCATCAACCACTAGACTTTGCTGAAATAATTTTTTGAAATTATTTACTTTCATTTTCTGGAAATAAAATCTGTTTCTGAAGGCAAATCAAAGTAATTTACTAAAAAACTGAAAACTCCCAAATGAGGAATAATTGCATTGTGGGTCTAATTTTCTGATCTGCCACTAAACTAGAGACTTCAGCAGAATATTTCTACCTGAGCAGTGAAGAGTTTTCAATCTAGGTCCAAAATTTTAGTCTATTTCAAATTAAAGCTGAATTTGCAGTAGTGCTAGACCATTGCCACAGAAGTAAGCTGATTAGAAAATGTGGGTCTGACCCTTCACTGAAGCACAAACATAGCAATAAAGGATAAGAAAGGAATACATTGATCATTTTATTTAGGTTAAAAAGAAGTATGAGAGAAGGGGAAAAATATAGGAACTACCTATTCTTCATTATGCATAAAGGTAGTAACATCTGAACAAGGTGACATCTGGATAAGGTTGGCTATGCCGTATTCAGCAGATGTTAAATTAAAAGGTATTCTGAGAGAAAAGGGCAGGTTGGAGACCTGCTCGTAAAGGTCAAGCTGGTGTAATCACTGACAATTTGATCTATTGCTCGGTATAACTGTGAAAGCTGGATCCTCAAGGCAGCAAATGTGAAGTCATCAGAGTCCTTTGAGATTCTGTGTGGCTGATATACATTGAAGACATCAGAGCAGGAAAGAAGACAAATGAGCGTATATTGCAGCAGTGCAGAAAGAACCATTTACTGCTCCCAGAACATCAAGGAGAGCAAGCTGAAATATTTCAGGGACGTACCAAGGAGAGATGGAGATCGATCAGCAAAAACAATAGGGCAAGGCAGAACAGCAAGCAAAAATGGAAGCATGGATTGGGTCAGCAACATAACAGAAGGGAAATTTCCGCAAGCAATGAGGGGATGTCAGGTCTTCTGAATCATAATGCAAAGGGCCACTGACCTCCAAATTTAAGGCAGAGCTTTATAATGATGGATATAGGTAATTTATCAAACAATAAAGTCAGCTGGTAAGCAGCCTAGTTAAAAGACATATGAAATGTAGCCTCATGTTTCTGACCCCTCAAGCACCATATAAATAAGATGATGTTTTTTTCTAATGGAAGTTGTAGTTTTCATATATCAAAATTCTACTCCATATGAATTCATAAAATATATCTAGACACTCCTTATATATAAACAGACATCATAACCATTCTTATGCTATAACAAATACAAAATTATATAAATTGTCTAGAAAATTTTTGTAAATTCAGTTTAAATATTCTACTAATGAATAATTCTTTTGGCATTTAAAGTTGCATCATCATTGCAATAAACACATTTAGCATGGCAAACTATCATTAGTTGTTCTACAAGGTTTTCTTCAGGATTAATAAGCTATGACATTTTTTGTGAAATCCTCGCGTGCTTTTAAAAGAGATTTTTCACTAACTTTTTTTTTTTACTTCAGACGCATAGTAATGCTGAGACACGCTGCAAGAATACCTTTTGAAAAAAATTATAGCGATGAAAAAAAGGGAAGAAAAGGAGGAATTCTTACATATGTGTACTCATGAATTTTTCTACACATCTATGTGTTCCTGTATCAGGAGTATAATCATACAATATATCTGGAACAAAACCCGTGTATTGCCGACTCTTTGCAAATCACAGCTATCCTCAAAGTAAAGGAGACTGTGAGAAGTACTCAATGAAGTGTTTCCCAATGAAAAATACCAATGCTAGGACACAAGTCTGCTTAACTGAAATGGATACCCTCTGAATGAGAACCAACCTAGTGAGCTGGGATCTTAGGCACTTATTCTAGAACAGCTTCACTGAGCACCCAAATTGTAAATGCAGGATAGATACCTGAATTAAACAGAATGAATACCACATACTNAAAAAAAAAAAAGGAAAAATACAATCAAAATTGTAAAAAGCATCAATGAATGCTAATTTATCAATAAAATTGTTTGGTTGATGAAATGCTGGAGGAAACAAAAATGGCAAATCTTTTTGTGTACAGTGCACTTTCTAGTAGTCTGGAGCCCTTTCAGGGTTTCTGTACAGACATTGGTACTTCACTCTGCCTATTATTACATTTAAAACATCTGTTACTTTGCCCTAAGCTGGGCTTTTTCAGCTTAATGTTTCAGTGTCTGTCTGGACCATGTTCACTCCCTTTGCACCATTCCAGTACCTCTGAATTCAGTGTTTCCCTGCATGATCAAAAATGGGCTTCTTCACACCATCACAAGTAGCGTAATAGCTTTAAATAGAATTTAATCCACTTAAAAGCCTGCTTATGTAAACCTTAGCTAACACCAAACTTCTTTCCACACCGTGTTATTATTACTTCTTTCTGCACCACAGACAATCAGCAAGGCATATTCTTGTGCTGTATCTGTAGAATATCTGTTCTTTGCCTAGAATAATTATGGTTCTACCAAATTTATGCTTACTTTCTTCTGCAGCCTTCTGAGCCATTATCACACCCAGCATGAAAAAAGATCTAAAACAATAAATGGGGTTATATATGCACAATTTCCACACTGAAATAATCTTCTCCTGTGATCAGATTTGTTACAGAAGGGTTATGCAGAACAAAACATAATGAATTGCATTAGGGAAAAAAATGCAATTAATTACTTACAGGAAATAAAAATAATGCTTTATTATCAGGCTGAATAAACTGAAAAAGGCCTTTATATGCGTCTAGTTTTTCTTCATCCACAATCTGGTATTACAGCTCTGTAAAGTAGGGTCAGTTTTATGAAGAAAATAAACTTTTTCGATCTGGTGTGCCGACTGCAGTCTCTGAAATAGGAAAATGCTCTGGGGATGTGCTGGTTCCTCTTTTCACCCAGAAGTGACAAATTACAGATGCAAAAATTGCTGATGCTCCCAAAATATTGTAAATCTGCAGCTATGAGTTACTGCTGTACATGCCCTTAGTTAAAAGCAGCCTGAATGGAAGAGGGTAACATTCGGTTCGGTGCATTAGCTGCATCAAGCTAATTTGTCTATGTACATTGCCCTTGATAAATTACAGCTTCTAAATCTGAATGAACCGTTAAGCTACCTCTGTCTACATGTCATGACTCCTTGAAAAGCAAGATATATTACTGCAAAGACTTTTGTGTGGTTATAGATCAAAAATAAATAACACTATCTCATTTAGTTAAATAAAGTTGAGTATCTATATAAATCAAGAGTCCTCCAATCCTTTCAGGATACAGGCTGGCAAGGCGTATATAGTCCTTTATGATCAGAGTTCGTAAGTTCATGTACTTAAAACAAGCATGTCTTGAGAAATACATAAAAATCAAACTATGTATTCTGTCTGGAAAATATTTGATATCACATATTTGTCAATAAGCAGCAAATCAAGTTTGTGAACAGGTGAAATGATGTGTTTTAAGCCGTGTTCAGTGTTGATCACAAGACAATCACCGAAGTTATTTACATTCATTGCCAGCCAGCAAGATCTAACTCTCCCAACTCTCAGTACATAAGACAGCTTTAGCCTTGAGAGCACTTCTAGCCCATTCATTCCCAACAGCATATTTTTAAATCACATTGCAAAACAAATTGTAAGGGGTTTTGGTTTTCTTTAAGGAGGAAACTGTAACTAACAGAGAATTCCTGGGAGAAACACGGCTATGTTGTCTCGCCTTGCATCACTTCACCGTCAGCATCTTTGAACAGGTGAAAAAAGAATACAACAAAAGTAGTCCTAGGTACTGTAACAGTTGGCAAACAGAACAAAGACATGGATAAGGTGGAGCACTGTTAGATTATATGAGTGAACAGCCTGCAGTAACCTTTGACATCCATTTCCATATTTTTCATTTCCATATCTCTAATTTTCTTTTTGTTCTTTGCATTGAGTGACATTGTTTTTAATGTAGTTTTAACTCATAATTGGCTATGCAGATACATAATTACTGTCGGCCTAATAACATAATTAGAGCACATCTATTTACATAATTGCAATACTTTATTAGAAAGTGTAGTTACAGTGTTAATGGAATTATGCTTGATGTCATTCTAAAAGTCCCCATGAAACTCTGTGGGAAAAAGACATATAAGACCCCACTATAAACAGTGTTTAAAGTTTTCTACCTTAACCCTCCCTCTCAGTGTTATATCACCAAGTATACATTAATTTCAGTTTTATGAATAGAGGTAGGCCAAGACTGACACCATTTTTAGAAGTCCAGGTCTGAACTGTGGAAGTTTGAGATAAAAATAATTTAATACCATCTATTTATTTTACTACGGATTATTCTTTTGAGGTGGAAGAAGAACAGTAATAACTCTTTATATACAGCTCTAGAAGATTCTGCCCTTAGTATCTCAACACAAACCAATAAGACAAATTGAACTCAGTAAAGACATCCTAAGTAGAAGAATCTAATAAACTGAGGACTGCTTTGATGGATTATATTGATTGTATTTTATTTGAAAAAGGAACCTAAAATCCTGTTGGAAGCCCTGTAATCAGCTCAGGCTTTCCTGCAGTGTTAATAAATATTTGACTTCTCAACTCTGGATACATTTATACTGGTTTCATTCCTCCATTGACTTTAAAGGCAAATAAAACCACCTTTGACTTTTGCCATTGATTGCTCAAACAGTTACTGGACAGAGTCACACTAAAGCTGTCTTTCTCTCTCCTCCCTTTATATTTTTCTGGAAAACACAATTGTATGAAATGTGTAACTGTCCTGATTTTCAAAGAATACACTTGGAAAGAAGATGCCCTAAGATTAAAAACAATGTGTGTTTGGGTGGGGTATTTTTTCGTGGAAACTTGGTGCTACTGAATTAAATTTAAGCATAGCAAGGCATATGACAAATACAATTTTTCCTATTCAAGTATACATGTACAAATGTTAATTATATTCAAGCAAATTTTGTGGTTTATCCCTAAATTTAAAACATGAATTTAAAAGTGGTATTGTTGTACTAAGTATTTAGATGCAGTCAAAATGCTTTTAGAAGAGCAGGTTGGGCTGAATGCACATAAAATATTTTCCCATATGACAGTACTTTCTAAGTTTACATGCCTGTTACAAATATGTTAAAAATTACAGCATTGCAGTGTGACTCCTGTGACCTGTTCACTGAAGTGGCTATCTGTGCATATCCAAGAACAGTTTATAATGATGGGCTTTGTCTTCAAGAAACCCTATAATTTGGCCACTCCTTATCTGAAGGATTCTCATCTTGCCCTGGAATGAGAAAGATGATCCATTAAAGCCATTGTTACTTTCTTAAGCAACTGAAGGAAGTGCTCGAGCCATGTTTCAAAGCTGAAGAAGATAAAAAAGCATTTCCTGAGAATACCATCCTCTCTCATGAGGAGAGAGAAATGATTTTTTGAGTTTGCAGAGATGAAGATCTACAGCCTTATATTCCCTGAGAGACAAAAGCAGGAGACAGAGTGAAAGTTCGAGGAGGTTATACTGCAGTATATGTAGACACTATAAATGGATGCTGAAATGGCAAGTGTATAAACAGTGGGAGGCTGGTAAATGTGCATATGAGATCAGTGTTTGAATTAATTTTTTTTATGTCATGCAGAACATGGGACAGGACACTTGCCAATGCAAATGTTTATTTAGCAGATTAAATGATAAGATTCAGGCTTAGGCAATATTACTTTTCTTGACTACTTATACACACTTGCACACAAATCACCCAAGCTGTGATTTGAACTGTGCCTCTGGCAGGGCACAGCATCACACCTGTAGCACGAAAACTGGGACGGTCTGAAGAGTGCAGATGACTCCAGCAACTACTTTGCAAGTGGTGACACCAGTGAGAATAAGACTGGTTTTCCTTCTTCAAATTTGTTATCCTGCATTTTAAAGCCTGCAACATTGATCAGAAAAACAGATAGAGCCTTTCTGATCTTTACAGGTCGCCTGGAGAAGAGGAGGCTGAGAGGAGACCTTATCACTCTCTACAACTACCTGAAAGGTGGCTGTAGAGAAATGGGGACTGACCTCTTCTCCCTAGTGACAAATGATAGGACAAGAGGAAATGGGTTCAAGTTGAGTCAGGTGAGGTTTAGACTGGATATTAGGAAAAATTTTTTCACTGGAAGGGTTATCCAACATTGGAATAGGCTGCCCAGGGAGGCAGTGGATTCTCCATCCCTGGAGGTGTTTAAAAAAAGGGTAGACGTGGTACTTGGGGACGTGGGGTAGAAGTGATTTTTATCAGGTTAGGTTAATGGTTGGACTTAATGATCTTAAAGGTCCCTTCCAACCTCAACAATTATATGATTCTATGATTCTACAGTAGATGAAGTCTCTTCTGACTGTTTCAGCATGTATAAATGGATTAGCTTTGAATAAAAAAAAAATATCCTGGATATGAATGCCTCAGTCAGAGATCAGCATGGTGGGGCTGCTCCCAAGGAAGAAAGAGGCAGGAGCGGAGGGTGACCCAGCACAGGCCATACAGTGTCCTCCCTGACCAGGGCGCAGTCCCACAAGACCTGAGCAGGGACAGGCTGGTGGCAGTGGCAGATCCCATCGACAATCCCAGACAACAAAAGATGGCAAGGCAGGTCCAGGGTTCAATTTTGGGAGCCCAGTCAAGAGCAGCAGGAGGCAGGGCAGGAGGTAAGGCTGCCCATAACACCAGACTGAGGTCCAACCAGGAGACAGGGCCAGAGAGAAGACTGGAGATATGCCTGGAGACATGGTACCTGTAGCATCGCCCTGCAGACCCTCCAGGGAGGCCAGTCAGGATGGCAGGATGGCAGGGACAGAGCTGGGCTCAGACCTGCCTACAGCAGTGCTCAGGCCACGGCTGAACTGGAGATGTTGGGCTCATGGGGAGGGGGTTTGTGGGAGGATCCTGGATGTGGCTTCTGGGGGAAATTCACCATCTTGGTGCATTCTTGGGCTTGACTATCTTTTTTTTTTTTTTTAAATCAATGGCATTAATTAAATATACATGTGTTCTTACCATAGTTTTTACATTTTAATTACTCCCCCTTTTTAAAAGCAGTCTACTTATGATATTGTACAATCCATGACCTGAATTAAGAACTACATTTACTGTAATCAATTAACATTATTTACATTATTTAAGACTATTATTCAAGCAACATTTCTTAAAAAAATAAATGACTGCACTTGAAGCTGTTACTGGTCAAGTACTTGAAGCACAAGTGTGCTGAAATTCATCTGAAAGCATCAACAGCAGCAGCAGACTGTCCTGCCAGGAAGAAGGAATACCTTTTCCACATATCCTACAGCTACTCCCACAGCACTCCTGGGCTACTTCCATGAGATTCCACCATCTCACTGAAGAACACTGGCCAAAAAAAATCTTTAATTTGGCATTAAAAGGCAAGCATGGGCAAGACACTATGCTTCTTGTACCCTGAGAGCTCCTCAAACAAATGTTCCCTATCATCTTGGCATTTAATTGCAGCTCTGGGGAAGTGTTTCTTGTACCATGCCTGACAATATTTTTTGGCTCATTCAGAAGAAGCACACAGTCTGCTGTCACTAGATGATAAACCACACAAGACTAGGAAAGTGGAGGATATTCATAGATTCCAGTGGTCACTGGTTCAGCTATCTGAGATCCTAAGCACTGGGTGTAGTCCAATTGATGAAGTTCAACTCTGGCAACTTTGGGTCCCATTTCTTTGAACTAATGTGAAATAGCATGAAGAGCTATAAAAAGTGCTTCATCAAAAGTAGATGCAGACAATAAGGACCATCCACCTTTAGGATATATATCTGCATATTCACTGCAGCTATGGCATTATCATTATGCAGATTGCCAGAAAAAAATACCAATATCTTATTCAACCAGAACAATTTAAGAAATAAATATACCTCTCTGATTATATTTTTTGCTGTAATACCTTACCTTGCTTAATTGCTTATCTCGTCAAAAATAAACTCATATATCAAGTGTCTGTATTTAAATGTTTATGGTCATACTAAAAATGACTCTTCATTGTTTTTTTTATTTATTAGTCATGGTCAGTGCTACAAATCCAAATTCATGTTATTATTTGAATGTATCAGATTTTACTTTAATGTATCATATATCATTCAAGAAGCAGTCAATGGGGCAGAAGCCATTTACATAATGATTGCATAATTGCATTGACCAAAGCTTTTGTGCCATAAGAATGAATGTTGAACTTAACTATTTGCACCACGAGTAGAATCTGAATGTTTCTGGAAAAAATCCTTTAATTCACTCAACATATGTGTATTGTGTTGAGAAGGAGAGGACCTGCTCACCTAGGAGCATGGTCCTTGTTAGGACTAACAAGGTCTAACAAGACCATGATGTCTTGTTAGAATATTAAGCAGAAAAGAAAAGCTTATGGCATGGTTTCAAGTGATCACAAAATTTTTCTGGACACAGGCAAAATGTAGATGCCTGAGACTCAGACAGACAGGATTAAGAATGATTCTCTTTGGATGTTCTTTAATGCTGGAGGTAATTGACACCTCCATTTTGAACCAAAAATCTCTCTACTTGACCACACTTGCACAGAAACACATAGCCTGAGTACCCAGCTTGTGCTTAAGCTTTGCCACCATTCGGCATTGGAAAACTTCTTGAACTTCAACTCCAAATGTCATGCAGATATTTGACATAGCACAAAAGCTGCATACCCCTGTAGCAAACACTAAAGACCTCTTTGTTTCAGGAGCGTTGCTCTAGTATAGTGTGAGTACCTTTCTCACAACAGCCTAGTGCCTAGAACAGCTTTCGAGGAAGTGGGGAACACGGCTTGCAGGTCTCTTCAACGGATTCATACCTGCAGGCACTTCAACAAAAATTATCTGAACAGCTTGGCATAAGGGAAATATTTAGCCACATTCTAACTATTGCATTTAAGCTGGACACTGTAAAAAGGAAAGCCTGACTGTAATTTTGTGAGAAGGGCAAATCAAACTCACTGGGCAAAGTGAAAAACTGCAAGTCATGGAAAGGCAGTAAAGTCACTTATTCCAATAACATATGGCTTTTCACAAGCTAACTAGTCGTCAGAAATTGCCAGTCAAACACTAGCATCAGTGATGTGGCTTTTCTAATACTCTAATTTCTATTCTGTCTTCACAAGGCAATTCTGCTGTCTTAGTGTAACTACAGAGGTAAAAATCCTTCCAAATTACAGCACTGCCTAACTCAAGAGATCTGCAAAGCAGCATCAGCCAGCCAGCATAACATTCCAACTGAAATAACTTGGGTCATTGGGTCAGCGGTAGCTGTGAGGCCAAAAATGCAGTTTTAGCTTCTAATGGCTTCTTTCTCCATATGCTCCCTGGCTTGTCGATGTTTTGCTTTTTTTGACTTTTGCCAGTGTCCCTGCACAAATACTCTGGGAGAGAAATTAGACATAAACTTTTACCAGGTGTAGCACATATTTGTCATATCATACATTATGTATTTTAGATATATCATATATATTTCTTCTAGGACTAAATTTGTTCTATTTGGACTTCTAGCAGAGCACAGTGCAGTATAACTGTACAATGCAAGTTGCAGTTGCTATTTGCAACCTGCTTTTGTAAGATCAATGCTGCATTTCAACTTCTAGATATTATATATGTAAGTCACCTTATGCCCATTCATGCATAGCAGAAAATGCTATTCAACCTATAAAATACACAGATGAAACTCAAAAGCAAGCATTCACCTAATTCAATGGACTTTTTTCATAGATCCTAATAATTTCAAGGAGGTTTTGGCTACTTCTGAAAATATTTTACTTCAGTATTGTTTCAAAAGAAGATTTAGAAAAAAATCTGAATATTGCCAGATAGAAATAAAGAAATTCTTCACCAATGTGTAAAAGTCAAAATTGGGCAGTTTGGGTGACCTGAGGCAAATGAAAACCAAACAAAAATTTAACAAATATTGAAAGAGAATAAGACTGTCAGCTTGACAACACCATGACCATGAGATTATCATCATGTTCTTCTCATTATGCCAACTCAGGTATGTGATTTACTCAAGTATTTGATTTGTCACAATTCTTTTTTGGCCAAAGAAGAAAGTTATATCAATGTAGTACAAGTTTGGCACGTCTGATGTTTTAAGCAGCCAGAGTTTGAAGTGTTGGATGTCAATTGACTGTGTACTCAGTAAGGATTTGTAAACAAGTTCTAAATCTGCACATTTTGCATCTAACCATGTAAAAAAAAAAATAATGAGAGCATATGTTTTCATGTCACAGTGCTCCAGGTTAGGATTTGTAGCAGTATTATTTCATCAGAAAGAATTGCACCACCAGAGCCCATAGGCACAGATTTAAATATTTCAAAAAGTCTTAGGCTAAGACATGCCACCACCATCACAGTATATCCTGAAAGAAGAACTGCTTCCTCTACTTCTCAAGTCCCTTCTCTGAAGGATGTTAGAAAAATGTTAACATGGTAATGAGATTCAACTACTTTCATTCTAACAGAAAATTTCTGCAGATAGTTTACACAGCCAACTGGATATCAATGACCGATTTGGCTTTGTTGTTTCTGTGGGCGACATATTATATAGAGGATTCATCAGAGGGTCTGTCTTGAACTGAAGTTTCAGTTGAAGTGCAGAGTAGGAAAAAAAAGGCAAAATTAATTGTAACTCTTTTCAGGAGTAGGAACTCCAGGATGAAATACTTAAACAATAATGCGCAACCTTTTCTCTAATACTTCCTTGACACCAAATTCCTGGATGGCAACTAATTCATAGAATCATAGAATCATTGTGGTTAGAAGAGACCTTTAAGATCATCAAGTCCAACCCTTAACATAGCACTGCTGAGTTACTACTAAACTATGTCCCTCAGCACTACATCTGCACGTCTTTTAAATACCTCCAGTGATGGTGACTCAACCACTTCCCTGGACAGCCTGTTCCAATGTTTGGCAACCCTTTTGGTGAAGAAATTTTTCCTAATATCCAATCTAAACCTCTCTTGGCACAACTTGAAGCCATTTCCTCTTGTCCTATTGCCTATTACTTGGGAAAAGAGACCAACCCCCACCTCACTGCAACCACCCTTTGTAGAAAGTGATAAGGTCTCCCCTCAGCCTTCTTTTCTCCAGGCTAAACAGCCCCAGTTCCCTCAGCCGCTCCTTATAAGACTTGTGCTCTAGACCCCTCATCAGCTTTGTTGCCCTTCTCCGGACATGCTCCAGCACCTCAATGTCTTTCTTGCAGCGAGGGGCCCAAAACTGAACACAGTACTCTAAGTGCAGCCTCACCAGTGCCAAGTACAGGGGGATGATCACTTCCCAAGTCCTGCTCACCACTCTATTCCTGATACACGCCAGGATGCTATTGGTCTTTTTGGCCACCTGGGCACACTGCTGGGTCATATTCAGCCGGCTGTTGACCAACATTCCCCAGTCCTTTTCCACTGAGCAGCTTTCGAGCCACTCCACCCCAAGCCTGTAAAGCTGCGTGGGGTTCTTGTGACCTAAGTGCAGGACCCAGCATTTGGCCATGTTGGATCTCATACTGTTGGCCTCAGCCCATCGATCCAGTGTGTCCACATCCCTCTGTAGAGCCTTCCTATGCTCAACCAGACCAACACTTCTGCCCAGCTTAGTGTCATTTGCAAACTTATTGAGGGTGCACCCGATCCCCTCTTCCAGATTGTTGGTAAAGATATTAAACAGAACTGGCCCCGATACTGAGCTTTGGGGAATACCACTTGTGACTGGCCACCAACTGGATTTAACTCCGTTCACCACAACCTTCTGGGCCTGGCCATCCAGCCAGTTTTTTACCCAGCAAAGAGTACCCCTGTCCAAGCCACGAGCAGCCAGTTTCTTCAGGAGAATGCTGTGGGAAATGGTGTCAAATGCTTTACTAAAATCTAGGTAGAAAACATCCATAGCCTTTCCCTCATCCATCAAGCAGGTCACCTTGCTACAGAAGCAGATCATGTTAATGCAGAACCTGCCTTTCATGAACTTTCATGCTGACTGGGCCTGATCACCTGGTTGTCCTGTATGTGCTGTGTGATGGCAGTCAGGAAGATCTGCTCCATAACTTTCCCTGGCACTGAGGTCACACTGACAGGCCTGCAGTTCCCCAGATCCTCATTCCGGCCCATCTTGCAGATGTGCATCACATTTGCTATCTTCCCATCAACCAGAACCTCTCCGGTTAGCCAGGACTGCTGATAAACAATGGAAAGTGGCTTGGTAAGAACTTCTGCCAGCTCCCTCAATACCCGTGGGTGGATCTCATCCAGCCCCATAGACTTGTGCTTGTCCAAGTGGTGTAGCAAATTCCATCAATCTTTAAAAAGAGTTTCGGGGCAATCTGTAGCTAGTAAGCTGATTTCACCCCTGTCCACATTAGGTGAAACTATAATAAAGAACAGAATTAGTAAGATTATGGATGATATGACAGAAGGAGAAAAAAATTAAAAAATCTTTTCTACATGAAAGTTACACCTCAGCAACCTACTTGAGTTCCTTGAAAGAGTCAATAGCAAAGAGACAGAAGGTGTCTGGATTCCAAGTCTTCCAAGAGTCCTCGTCCCTTCCCAGCCTTTGAAGAAAGTAAGCTGCTGTACAAGAACAAAGAAAGTCCACACATAACTAAAGACTTAGTTAAAAGATGGGAAGCAAAGAACAAAAGTAAATGATCAGTTTTCACAGTAGAATTATCAGGGATGTGTGATAATATTAATAATATTAATTATTGATGTTACTCTAGAAATCCATGAATGATCCAAAAAAAGTGTAACCAGTGACAAAGTTTTCCAAAGTTATTAAACACAACAAAGGCAAGGTACAATGGTGAAAAGTCATAGCAGGACCTAACATGAGTGACTGGATGAGAAAATGGCAAATGTAATTCAAAGTACCTTAATATAAAGTAAAGTACCTGAAAGAATAGATCCTAACTTTGCATATAAAAGGGAGTGACTGTTGCCAGTCAGGAAAGAGAGCTTGGGACTAAGATGCATGAAAATGCCAAGTTAACAGCTGTCAAATAAGCAAGTCAAATGCACATTTTTAGGAAACAGAGAGAGAACCAGAGATCATTATTATACTAATATATAAATATACAGTGTATCTACATCTTAACTACAAATAATTCTAGTTCTTCCCACCAAAAAGGGTACAGGGATGGTCAAAGACCATCTATATGAGGAATAGATAGTTTTTTTCAAGCTGAGAAAGACTGTGATAATAGTCCATAAAACACTGAATCACATGTGGAAGGAGAGCAAGAAGCAATTGTTTCCTGTTTCATCCAATAAAAAACTAGGAAACTTCAAATGAAACTAACAGGACACAAGCTCAAAAACCAAAGAGAGGGCATTTCACACAATGCTGAATTAATGCTGATTTACTAAGTTGTTTGTTTTTTTTTAATCCAAAGTAAATCATCAATATTTTTGTGCCAAATGGTATGCGCCTAACCAAGAAAATGGCAGCTCTCAAAAGCTATCTCCAACTGAGCAGCAGTCATTCAAATTTATCTCAAAAATAAAATACAATCCTTTAATAGTACTTTATAATAATTTAAAATTTGCAAATAAAACTTGACATAAGGAGTAGGCATTTCAGTTCTTTCCAGATTCAATTCAATTATCTACAGCCATTTTTTCACTCTCATCTTTCAAACCATTTGGATCTTACATATTTTTGCCCTCCACCCTATAAGAAAAATAATTTAATTTTACAGCAAATCTTTTTGAGAGAGAGGGTTTTTTTTCATTTGGATATAAAATCCAATATGTTTTTTAAAACATCTTATTTTACAGTAAGGTCCCCCAAATTAATGAAAATTCTTACAAATTTATTGGTTAGAACTGCCTACTTACTCACAAAAATTAAGAAATATTTAAAAGGCTAGAAATGGTGTTGCTAATGCTCTTTATGAGTACATTAATTCTGTCATCGCTTATGAGCTTATCTGAAATATCAGATTTCACTCTGCAAGCTTTCTAGGTACTCAGTATACTACTGTAAAAGATTTTCAGAAATATGTTGTGTTTGCATTTCCCTCTCACACCAGAATAGATTCACACTGCACAAAGGGGAAAAACATTTCTCCAGAAGACATATCCACAAAAAAGAGCAGAGTTTTTCCTCAAACCTGATTCATGAAGCAGTACGGTTCCTGCTAGAAACATTCTCCACTTTTCAGCAAAAGAAAAAAGACAATTTGTGTATATATATCTTACAAATAACATAGAGTACATCTACTACTAATATGCAATTTCTCTTGAGTTTCCCAAGCCTCAAGGTAAGGAGTTCAAAAGTACTGAAGTCACCTGTGCCCTTCTTGTAGGTACTTTGAAGCTAATAGGTTATAAAACACAAATAGGCCTTAATGAGCGAATCAGGTGTGGAGAATGGGTTTCCTTAGATAATCGTCAAAGATTTTACCATCAACAATAAACCTACACTAAATAAAAATGTATTTACATTAAAACTTTGGTGTTTGTAATCATTGTGTTACAAGCTGGAATTTTTTTCTAACGAAAAAAATTAAAACTGGAAAGTAAAAACAGGTTTATTACCCAGTAAGGAACACAGGATACTTAAATGAGGTAAATTTATGCTCAAGGATTTTGAAAGATTAATTCCAGTGAAATCTAGATTTTACCATTGTTACTATCACAGGATAATCACTAGGATACTCTATGCATCAGATACCATATGAACAACAAGGTAGACCAAGTGAAGATGTGATCTACAATATAAGCAAAACATACAGAATTTGGAAAATGGAAAAAAAAAAAAGCAAAGCCTTGAAATTGTACAGTATTATATTCATCTGCATAAACACGTTGAGATATTTTGTAAGAAATATAGGTATGTACCAAGGACAAACATCACTGGGGCCTTCTCTAAATTAATTGGCAACCAGTTTTCAAAATGTAAATACCTTTACACTATTTGGGTATTTTCTAGTAAATACCTCATCGATCTCATTAATCTAATAAAACTAAACCCTAATATTTCTTTCCTGTTCTTCACACCTACAAGAAAAGGTGTATTGAACCAAATAAAAGGTCCATTCCAGTCCAGTAAATTTCCAACAGCAGGTGCTTAAACAAAGCTTAGAACAGTGTAGCAATATTTTCCCTTCCCTCACACCCTTTCTACATCATTATGCAGCAGTGGTTTATGGATTGTAGTTATTGGTGGATGGAGCACCTAGAACACCAGCTTCATGGTTCACTCTTAAGAAAGTGCATTACTGACAGTAATAAAACCTTAGATTCACTAAAATGCATCCATTACTAAACACTTTGTTAACACTTCTGTGCACACATTCATATTTTACTATATGGTTAACTAGTCAAATTTTCCTTACAGGAAAGGATGGCTTAAACAGAATTAATAAGAAGTCTTCAGTTATTTGCATACTCCTCAGATAGTTTCAGTTATTCTTCAAGCAGAATAAAGGTTCACAGAAATGGGATGCATGTTTCCCTCCATTAAAAGCATTGAAGACAAAACACCCTTTGCAACAACAGGCAAATAGCAATTCCTGAACATACTGTAAACCAATATCCATTTGTGTTTCAATAACCAGGTGTGCATTTTGTTACATAGCAACAGTACACAACAACCAAACACTCTTCATCTTCCACTTAGATTATTGCCAGAAAAAAGTTGTATGATAGATAAATTAAGACTGAAATCTAAGTGCAAAGATGAAAGGATGGTTGCATGCTTAACGTATCTAGGACTTTAAAAGTTTATATTTAAAACCTATCTCTGCAGCAAGCCTCCTGTGTGAGCTTGAGCCTAATTCTATGAAGAGGACTGGAGTCATTATCAGAGCTGCAACATCTCCTGAGAGAACAGACTGCAAAGCTTGTTGGACGTTGTGCTCTTCTGAAAATGAGGGCAATAAGCACCAAAATGAAAGGCGTTGAACACAACACTATGCTCAAGAGACGTCCTGCGTCATCAGCTCTAGTCATCTGCTAATGAAGGCAATCTACAACACAAACTTTTTTATAAACTGCTACAGTTTCATTGACACAAATCAGGATTTTTTCTTCTTTCTAGAAGGCTGTTCTAAATTTTAACAGCATTCACGGTTCATGAAAACCCCAGGTTTCTTCTAATTTCCCATTTAAATTAATTTATGTCCTTGTGCCAACATTAATTTAACTCAAATACATTTTCCCCCTTCCCCCCACTGGTGATTAATCATACCTTTTTCGATCTCGATTTTGCAAGACTAAGCGAGCAAGCCTCCTTTTCCATCTTCTCCTCAAAGAGTGGTTTACCGACATTTGACAATCTTTCTTTCCACCTGTTCCAATTTTATGGATTTATCTTTCTCAGTCCTGAGTATCAAGGCTCAGGTGCCTTATGAGACAAGTACCTCTCTACGTCCACTAGAAATACCTTGCTCAAAATGTTCTTGGGCAGGATTTGCTCTTTCCATGACCACATATGTGCATGTTGTATTCTTTGTCTTGTATAAATAAAGAGCCATTACCTTAGCAGATTTCAGTCTCTAATTCATGACCACGTTCCCTGTGCTATTAATACTCTTTCCTAATAATAATATTACTCTCAGTTCTCATGGTCATTCAGTTTTTCTACCAAATTATATTCTGATTCTCCTTTCTGTTAAGGTTATTTTGTGACCTTAGTCATTTTTACTAGCATGTGTCTCCCTCTGCCCATTTTATTTATGACAATATTAAATGAAATGGTCCGAAGATGGATCTTTGAGAAATTTCTATGTAATGACTTCCTTCCAACCCAACAGTTCCCCTTTCAGCTTCACCCGACATAGCCTTTTTTTATCCAGATCTCCACACACATAATAGTATTTGTATTAATCCTCAGCTTTTGCTGTTGAACTAATAACCTCTCATGAAACAGTATATTCAAAGACTACGTTGTTTTCTAGATAGATGAGATCTGCTGCAGTTCACTTGTCTGGAAAATCAGTTATCTTCTCTTAGGAAAGTATCGCATTAGCCTCACACATTCTGTATTTGGTAAAACCATGTTGTACCTTACCTCATTTTTATTTACTTCCACATCTCAAGCTCTTCATTTCTGTTACTATTCCAAAATTTTGTGTATTATTAAGGTTATATTAAGAAGTCTGTAGCTAGTAAATCAGGTTTTGGTTTCTTAAATGTACGCACATACATGTGCCACATTTCTTACTTTCCAGTCATACTGACCACTTCCAGTTCCACAGATACTACAGTAGATATTCTTGACAGCAAATGAGCAATTTTACATGCAAACTTCTTCAATGCTCCAGCCCAGAATTATGACTCTAAATCAGGTGTGTAAAATAGATGTTCTTCTGAAAATCTGACCTTGAATATCAATCAAAGTTTCCAAATCCCCATGTATAAAGGATGGTAGAAATATTTCTCAAATGGCTTCAAAAATTATTTAAGGTTTGAAGAAAATACCTCACAAAACCTGAATGAACTCAGTCTATGCATTATTTAAAACAAACAAACAAACAAAAAAACCCAAACACAACACCCCAAAAGAAAAACACTGGTAGAAGACCTGATTACACCATTGAAGTACAGGAAGAATTTCAGACATTTAAATACTTGAGCAAAGTAAAAAATAGCAGCAACTAAAAATCAAAGCAGATTAATTTAAATTAGAAACAAGATGCACATTTTTAACAATGAAGGTGGTTAACGAATGGAACAAAGCCTTGAAAGAGGCAATGAATTTTCTGTCTCTTAATGTCATCAAATCAGAAGCCTCTTGGTATGGCAGAGCACAACAGCCCTGTCTCTAACAGCATGCTGAAATGATTATACAGCTTTGGAGTCCCTAATCATGTTCGCAGACTGCTGGTGCCACAGCTACTGAGTTCTGTCACACATTTGGGGAGCAAGCAAGGAGAGCTGCAGCGATCAGCACTCTCCAACAGACATACCTACCTACAAATAGTACTAAAGAATATTGTTCAAGAAAATCAAGGCAGAAGGGATTTCAGACTAAGTAGCGTAGGAGCATTTCTCCCTAAACTTTTCTAGATAAACTGCTGAAAACTTATGGCAAAGCAGCGCTTGCCTTCAATTAAATATAGAATAACAATCTTATTAAATATACAAAAAGCTGAAAGATCAGAGATTGCCAGCACTGATGGAAGAAAACAAAACAAACAAATGCAGTCTCAGCTGAGTGTTTCAGAAACAAAAGAATCCAGTAAAGTACAGGTATTTCAGAAACAGCATTATAAAAAATTAAATGTCCTTGAAAAAAGCATCAGAGAGCACGAAGGAAAACAAAACTCAGATCTTTATGAAATACAGGTCCTTCATGTATCAGAAAATAGATACAGTTTTTAAAAAGGCTTTAAAAATCACAGTGCGTATTGGCAATGTCTGTCAAGGAGAGTGACGTTTTAGAGTATTGTGTTGTCAGCCTGAAAGAGGTTCTCCAAAGCACAGAGACGTGATGGAAAAAGAACCTCATCTACAGATGCATTTCAGCCCATACGACTACATGTGTGCACATAAGATGCCACACCTTTTCTGTTTTATGAAGATGCAAAGGATTACCTGTCATAAATTTAAACCATGCACCCACCCAAACAATTCTTGGGCACAGCTCAATATTGTGGGCCAGGGACTATTTACAACCAGGGATCATTCTCAATTGGTAGTCTGGAGGCAGAAAACTTGCTTTGGACTGACAGAGATTCTGACAGTGTGGACACAGACTTTTCCATGCCAGTTGGTCCCAGTATCTTTTCCTTAGTGGTAAAGAGACACCTTCATTTCACTGCAGAGAAACTAAATACTTTGCTTAATTGCTTCTAATTCCTTTTCTGCTAAAAGATAATAAATAGGATTGAGCTGGTCTTAGATATAAACATCTTTAAAACACAAAGCAAATTCAGAGTAACATCTGAACTTCACAGAAATAGCTGCTCTCTAAAGCAAAAAGCAAAATAAATATATAGACACAAGTAAACAACTCAGAAAACAGACTCGGCAAGAAATTGCTACATTTTAATATAAATGAATCTAATAAATACAAGTGAATTTTCTGTACTACTGCAAGAAATACAGATGAAGATGCAAGATCTAAGATACATAGGAGGTGTGTACATTTATGTGAAATGGCATAGTAATAAAAGATTTTCAAACTATTAATCGCACTTTACTTATGCTAAGGGGGTGCCAAATACCTGATGCGCTTAATACCTGAATGAACATCTTGAACACTGAAAGGGATGTACTGAAAGCAGTAACAGATTTTTGATCATTTTGATGTTATGATTTAGGTTCCATCTGTTGATTTTCCTCCCTATGTGATTGCTCCTTTAGTTATTTAAAAAATACTCTGTAGTTCAAGTTAGATACTTTTAAAATATGTTCAGTTGTTCTAATTAGAAGTTATTCACTTTAATCATATACAAAAATATCTCCTCAAATAAAACTGCACTGTATCAGTGGCAATATCTTAATTCATTTCCAATTTTTGCTTATTCTACCATTCACCACAGTTTTTATTCAACACACAGAGGCTTTCCAGTGGTGGAGTTTAGTGTTTGGGATGGAGAAGGCAACACACTGTTGCTAAGACTCTGCTCGAAAGTGATAAAACCACATTCGATCACACAGCCAGCAGAAATCAGTGATCTCCCCATTTTTATTTTTTTTTTAACCCCTGAAAACTACATAGCTATGGCAGCTGCCCAGGTCAGTTGGGAGCCCCCTCTGGGGAGGGCTGCTGGGGTGACGCAGGGCACAGGGAGCAGCAAGTGCTAGAGAAGGGACCCCTGCTGGCAGGGTTCTACTTGTAGCTCCATCTCTCAAATTCAAGAGAGTTTGACACTGAAGGTCTCTAGGTCATCCATGGTGTAGTAAACAGTGCCAAGTCATAGATTTGAGCCTTATTTTGCAGTCATCTATACTATTTAATTGTTAGCAGGCTTCATTGCGTAGATATGGAGCATGCCATGTCAGGCACTCAGGAATAGTTTTTGAAGTAGCAGCAACAAAAGGCTCATCAGGGAACAATTTGCAAGAGGCAGAGTAGGTGAATTCACCCTGTTCTGGGGAGGAAAAGATTTTACACATATAGGTGTAAGCCTGACCACAACGCTTAATCTTAGGGGCAGAGAACAATCCCTGCCACACTCTGTCCACTGCCTTACGTGCAGTCCCACTGCTTACAGCTGCAGCGGTTCGACCAGGGGGAAGAAGTAGCCTCACTGCAAAAAGAAAAGGTTTTCTGCATGTTTCCTTTATACATTGCAGCTCCACTCACTAGTTTGCTGCTGTTCTTCCTGGTGCTGAGGTCTCTGGCTGCCAATCTAAGCATAACCGCTATTCACAAGGACATGCTGGCAACATATGCAGAAAAGTAACCATATGGCCAAAAGCTATAAATTTATATAAAGAAGTAAAGTAACAGGAGACAATAGGTGTTTCCATTGCTTCAGACCAATGTTTTAGCACAGCGCTACACTGGATGCAGCATTATCTAGAATACCGTGTCTAGTTCTGGACCCCCCAGTTCAAGGACAGGGAACTACTGGAGAGAGTCCAGCAGAAGTCTGCAAAGATGATCAAGAGAATGGAGCACCTCTGTTATGACAAAAGGCAGAGAGACCTGGGTCTGTTTAGCCTGGAGAAGAGAACACAGAGGGGATCTCACCAATGTTATAAATATCTAAAGGGTGGGTGTCAAGAGGATGGGGCCAGACTCTTTTCAGTGGTGCCCAGAGACAGGACAAGGGGCAACAACCACAAGCCGGAACACAGTAAATTCTGGGACAGGCTGCCCAGAGAGGTTTCAGAGCCTCCTTCTCTGGAGATATTCAAAACCTGCCTGGATGTGATCCTGTCCAACCTGCTCTAGATGAACCAGCTTTGGTGGGGTTGGTGGACTAGATGACCTCTGAAGGTCCCTTCCAACCCCTACCATCTGTGATTCTGTAATTACCACAATTATCATTCTTCATCGTGTGTATCCAAAATAATATTTATGCTGTGGTAGACACATCCTTCTATGTAAAAGCATCAAATTAATGCAAGAATAGTACAAAGAGTGGATCACCCAAGACTGTTGAGGAAAGAAGGTAAACAGTCACACACGCCAAGACACCTGTGTTACAAAAATCTATACCGAAAGAAAGAGAAAGGGAGAGAAAGAACTGACCGTTAGAACTGACCATTCTGTCATCACAGAAGAAAACACTAGGCAGGGTTCTGATATGGCTGATTGAGTGAGAGGAGTATTCAATACCAACATAAAACCTAAAGCTTACTATATTTTCTAGATCTGGGCAATATATGTAATTTCTGAACTGTTGTAGTGTCAGCCTCTGTGCCCTGTACCTGTTCTTCCAGTCTGCAATTTGGTAACTTCCACTGCAGTTTACTTAATTGCAAATCTTCAAAGAAAGAAGGTTCTTACACAGTGCAAGCCAAGAGGATGCTGTTGCTTCACTCTCCAACAAAGTTGACCATTCTCATTCTTTCCAGTAACAGGAGAGGTACATCAAGAAAAAAACAAACCCCATAAATACCCCATGCCCAGGAAAAAAAAAAAAAAAAAAAAAAAAAAAAAAAAAAAAAAAAAAAAAAAAAAAAAAAAAACACCAAAAAGCTATGAAGAAGGTCTCAAGAAGAAAGTAGTAGAAAGCAGTCTACATACAGCTTCAGCAGCAACTGGAGATGAGTCCTTGACAGAGAGGCACAAATTACAATGAGCATACTGTCTTCCCCAGACAAGGATACATCTGACAGCTCTGACTCAAATTAACAAAATCTTGCAGGGAGCTGAAAAAAAAAAAAAAGATAAAGAGACTTTCATAAAGGTAAGCCCCATGTGAATTGGTCTGTGTTCATTTTATCCCCTTGCTCCCTGTTACAGAACTTCTTCGATGAATAAATAATATTTTGTTTTGAAGATTTTAGCTTGGAATCGCTTTAATCAAGCACTGTTGTGGTCTCCTGGAAGAAAGGGATTTGCAAGTGCACGAGGCATCTAGGCTTAGCAGGATAACAGACGGCACAGGCTGCAAGAGCAAAGCTACCTGTACTTTGCCTGCAAACACGATGTCACTTTGTGCATACGCTGAGCAGATACATGCTTTCATTGACCATGCCCTGAGCTGTGTAGCAGCTCTCATGCAGGCCTGAGCTCCAGCTTTTTTCTCAACTGTGACACCACACAAACCCTGTGTTTCTGCTGGTGGTGTGAAGGACAGGCAAAACAAGCTGGTGTCTGCCTGCAGCGCATCGATGTACCTCAGTAGTGACCGGGACATATGCTTTAGCTCAAAGGGGAGAGAAGATAGGAAAACCTGCCCTTAGATGCCCTAAAGAGATGCCCTTAGAAGCAACCAAGAGGAGTTTAAAGTGTTGCTGCTGTTTTCGCTATGACATGTGAACTTACAGTCACTGTAAAGAATAGACTTACAAGGTCCAATCCAGTAGCAGAAGGAGGATGAGGAAGAATGTTCTGCAGCAAGATCATTCACTCTATGGAAAAGGGATGTTCCCTGGAAAGGGAAGAAGCAGGAAGGAAAAGGACAAGTCAAGAGCACTGTTTCCCAAAAGGGATAAGTAGATTTCCTTGAGAGCTAAATAATATGGTTATAAGTTAAGTGTAGGGCATAACGGAAGGGCTTTGCTTAAGACCTACTTTTCATCTTTTGAATAAAACTCCATATTTAATTTTTTCCATCTGTACTTCTGCCAGGCCTGAAAAGACAAAGATGGTTTGTTCAAAGATGAGGCCAAACTTGTGATCAAAACCACCTGTGAAGAAAGAAAACCATTTCTGCAGAAGACGAAGCCTTTGAACTGGACGTTCTGAATGATTCTTGACTCCTTGTTTTTGATGGTTGCCAATAAACCGTCATTATTTTTTTCCTCAAAAGTAGATGCATCCTCAGAAAGACAGATGGCACTACAGGAGGATAGTGAGGGCTTCAGCTACCCCAAAGATATCACTGATGCAGAAATTGGAGAAAGATTAAGAGCATCTTTATGAGGTAGGTGTTCCTCAGAGTTGTATGTCGGCTCAACACAGACCCAGCTCTGACTAGGCAGTCACTTGAGGAAGCCTTCTGTAGTATATCATTCTGCAGACAATATTTTAGGTTTATGTTACTGGACATTCTTGTTATACTGCTGAGAATATTGCATTTAAAAAATATGACTGCTCATAGACATTACAATTAGAAATATGGCATGGACACTGAATAGCCATTATAAGAATTCACCACTGAATGAGTATTTGAGTAAGAGAAGCAAAAAATTTGATGAGACTTATGGTCTAGATGATGCATTAATATTATTTTAATTCCTGTTTAGTTTGGTTCCTAGTCATAGACCACAACCCATTTACACTAGAGACTATCAAAACACAGAACAAAATGCTGTTCCAACACACTTGCAATATAAACGTAAAACAAATCATAACAGACAGGCTAGTAGTGGAAGTGATTCAGAAGAAGGGTCAAAAAGCCCCATGGATGATAGATAAGTCATTTGGTCCCAATACAATATCCACACAAACCTTGTTCTGTTCAGTGTAGGAACTGAAACTTATTATCTATATTTACCTGGGTACTATTTTGAGCTTCACTTATAATGTTGGATATTTTGTTCAATCTCTGTTTACAACATCTAATACCCCATAGTGTGGAATGCTTCCAAATCAAAACTCCTTTCTTTCAAAAAAGGAAGCCTCCATATTTGGACCATGAGCTTGTTCTGAAAAGGGTAATGTAATCAAGAGAAACTGACATATGGTGTAGAAAAGTTTAAATGTAACCACTTGTAGACAGTGCTGCCAAAAATTATCTATCAATTAAGGCTGAGAAAGGGAGAAGGGATTAGAAATTAACTTGATGAGACTTAAGCTGTGACCGGGAGTCATTCTTGGGAGATAGCTGACACTTTCATTATATGTATTTGTAACATCAGAAAGCACTTTATCTGTCATTATTATTATATTATTATAACACTATTTTAATAAAACAGTTTTAATGTATAAATATAATATCTTGACATACCCTTTGCAATATTTCACTGCTCTGTTATGAGATGAAATGTACCTCCAGGATCATCTTGATCTAGACTATCTACAGCCGTTCATCTGGAATTTTTCTTCAAGACCACAAGACAATAACCAGAAGTCTTTTGATAGCTTTTACTTATTCGTCTTGTGCATGCCCTTAAAAGTATGTTGACAGAAACAGCCAACTTAAATTGCAGTTTTTGAAAGTATCGCATAAGAACTCAAGCTACATTAATTAAATCAATAAGAGAATTTGCATCTTTTCTAAGCTCTTGAAGCAGTCTGCTACTAAATAAAATGGACCAGGGCCCATTTCCTGGCCCTTAGGCAAAGGGTATATCATGGCTTGAGCTCTGATGCTACATTCTCCTTTCTCTCGAAGAGAGGGTGGCCCATCCTGCACCAGAACTATGTCAACAGCATGGTGATAGATAAATTGTATTGTCAATCACGTGCCATTTCTCAAACTTGAGCCCTGGCCTTGTTGACTTTTCTAGTCCACATGTAGGTCATACAGAAGTACTACCTTTCTCATTGGGGGAAAAAAAAAGCAGATTACAAAGTGTTTTGACTTTGAGGCAATTTTTTAGCCAAATGAGTAGCTAGTCTTCCTACAGCCTTATGCTTACCTCAACTGGTACAATCTAGTCTTTTCAAAACCAAACAAGACATTAAAGGTCTGTCTCTAGAATACCTTGTTTTGAGTAGTATCTTTCCACTTTAACAACATTTCACTAGACCTCACACTTAAAAGAAATACACAGCAGCAGAGAGAGAAAAATGAGCAAACTAGAGAGTTATGAAGTGGTAATAAAAACATTACAGATAGTTCCTGACATGGTCGTGTCTCTTCAACATCACAGTCAATTGATATTTCACCACACCTCCACTTTGAATTTGATAGCTACCACTGGAAGCTTCCACGTTGGCAAAATACTGCATGATCTCCTGCTTGTGTCTCCGCATCAACTAAGACTGGGGTTCAATCCACTATCACTTTATGTTTCATAGGATTTAAAAAAAATAAAATAAAAACAGAAAGAACACATGAATAATTGATTGTAGTTGATTTCCTGTCTTAGTCATCTTCTTGCTATTTTCTTGTATAACTTGAATGTTAAAACTCCTTATTTCAGATAGAACCCAGACATGGTAGCCTGTCACAAATTACTACCCATGGGGCCATCAGACATATTAGTTCACGTGAAAAGGCAAACAGCATGTGGCCGAATAAAGTGTGGAGCTTCATACACTGACTGCACATGTCTAATGTCACCACTGATTTACTTATATGTGCTGTCTCTTTTTATTTACATTTTTGGCCAATATAATTCACAATAACAAAACTCTATGTTTTTCAGCAAACTAATTTTCTAGAAAATCATCCATCTCTAGCCACAACAGATTAATCACTAATATTTGTTGACTTGCCCTGTCTAAATATTAAAAGAAAAAACCTACCATCTACACCAATAAATGACTACCACAGAAGACAACCAAAACTATGATGCAGTGTAGTTCTATGTACTGAAAATTAGTTTAGAAGAGTTATGTACCCAAGCATAACTAGTAAGAAACAGAATGCAGGTCACCATGTAATACCCTAGGTCTGAAGTCTATGTATACCATACTACTCCATATATTATGGCATAGAACAGCAGCAAAAAAAATATTTGGAAGGCCATCTAGTGTCATTCAAGTGAAAAGCAAGATATTTAATTGCTTCAGTAGCATGCACCTCTCAATGAACAACTAAAAAATTCACAAGTATTGACTTTTCTTTCAAAATAAACTGATCATCACTACCTCCAGAACATCACTGACATTTTGTAAGGAAATTGTATTCAATTTAGCTGTCACAAATATATGAAACTTTATATCAGAAAATGATGGAAGACAATATTACTAAAAGGAAAATTCACACAGAAAGCAAAAAAAGTGAAATTGCTGTCATTGTAAGACTCTGGCAACTAACATTAAAATGTCAAGATGTAATGAAATATAGCTTTGCAAAACAGGAAATCAGGAAGATGGTGTGATACCAAATGTGAGTGAGGAAAGACAAATTCATCCAGTCACAGTGTAGCAACATAGCAATGGAAATGTGTTAACTGTAAATGTGTTCTGAGCCTGAAAGTATGTTCATTTTATAGCTATTACAAATGTGAGTGAATGAAGAAGTAAATAAATAGTTTCTACTATATCCATCTTAATTTCTTTCTACTAAACACGCATGCACAAATATCCTTACTCACTATAAGGCCAGAAGGAACAGTTCTATTACTTGCTCTTACTTTACAAAATAATAAAGGCTGCAGAACCTCAGTGTATTCATCACACATATGGCATGTATAAGAAAGTAAAGGTTTTCATGCCCATCTTTATACTTCTTTTATCTGCACATGAAAATAATTTCATACATGTGATAATTTAAATTTCTGTTTTTCAGATAAACCATTTTATCCTAGTAAGAAAATGAACTGAAAGAATCATTGTAAAGCAGTAATAACTGTGCTTCCTTTACAGCATACTGCTCACTTTTGCTGTAACAATATGCACTCTTTACTTCAGAAATGCTGAGAGGCAAACAAATTACCTTAGTATTTATCTGGGATTATACACCAGACTAATGGCTACAGCAGCCTTATATTTAAATCAAGGATTTAAAGTTTACAGCTCCGGGCCTATGATGGTATATAAAAATTCCTATTAAAAAGTACAACTGCTTTCTGATTTGACTAATAAACTCACAGTGGGATTTACAGTGTTTTTAAAACTTATTTTTTCTTCCCCATTTTGTCATAAATTATAACAAGAAAAAAACAAATACAGCTTCATTAGTCAGTGCCAGAATTTACTGTGGTGTCATTTACTCCACTGAACTTCTTCTGTTAAAAATTAACACATTCACACTGCTTTACCAGTGGCATTGCTCAAGTATGACAAAATTTGAAGACAGGAAGAAGAGTTCTGTGATGCTGATGGCACAGTAAGGAGGCGTTTCCATTAGATTCTATCTGTGGAGATACTTTCCAGCCATGCCTTTACTATGGGCCAGACATAGGTCAAAACAATTAACCCGCATCTGAAACCATGCAATTTCCTTATCAGACTCAAAACTAATTAAGTCACTGTTTTCTGGTTCCAGGCTGACAAGGTGAAAATGACATCATAAGAATTTTACCATTAAGATAACAAAAATCTCACAAGAGTTGGTAACAAGTTTTGCACTAAATCTGAATTTTAGGCCTGATTTCACCGTGAATTCAAACCCCCATTTCATATTTAGATGCACGTATTACTGAACTCCTAAAACTTTTGCATTGTTTTTTGATGAAATTACATCCAAAGCAATCAAAAGGCATGGGGTCTTCCTCCCAAAGCAGCCATAGTAATAACATAATGCCCCATTCCCTGCGTGTTCACAGCACCACACCACGGAGGAATTCCTAGCAAGATTACTCCATTGGAAGATCTATGCTTTCATTGACAAGTGCCGTGATGGACTGTCATGCTTGTGCAATAGCCACCCAGACCAACTATCAACAGATACAGTTACAGATACAGCATTCACCTTCCATCCACCCTTTGGTTTAGAGGGACAGCTTGCACTCCCAGAAGGGGTTCCCACTGCCAACAATGATAGTAAGCCAAAAAGAGGGTGCAACAATCTGCGTATCATGTGTGAGTCCAGGGCAATACCAACAAGTTGCACCAGGGTCTCTGCCTACATTTCCATCACCTGTAGGCTGTAACCTGCTTCCAGACACCGATGGGTTCTCTGCCTGTTCAGTTCTCTTTGCCGTCTCCCACCAGCTGTAAAGATCAGATCCATCAGTGTCACAACTCTGCTCTCTGCTGCGTATGAAAGTAGTCACATACTTTTAGAATACAGACTGAACACCAACACTCGGAGGGCTTTGGTTGTTTGTCCCAATCAATATAAATCCATTCCCAATGAACAATGAGGTACGGAGATAAAAAATTTGCTATGCAAAAACAGTGACCTCAGGGGTTCAGGACAGAGAAGTCCCCAGGGAAATTGTAGGGAACAGTCTTAGGACTGGACTCACATGAGGACACCTGTTTCTGTGCTATATAACTAATGCTACATGCCAAGGTACTGTTGTACCCCAAAGTGCTGTTTTCAGTAACTTCTTTAGTGCTTCTGAGCAGCAGCATCCCACTGGAAGAGACCTTCATCCCTCCCTGGGTGTTAGCTTGGCAAATGCAGCATCTACATGACTAGCCCAACCATGCCAGGGAGGGACACAATACTCTGGCAACCACCATACCACACCAAACTGTGAGAGAGCTGGAACTGCTCAGAGGCCAACATCTCTTCCCAGAATATGACCGAGATTACTAGGGTTATTGCTAGCTAGGTTGAGTCTCAGATGAGGGAACCTGGGAATTCCTAGGCTTTAGACTGCCTCCCTAGGAGACAAGGACTGTTATTACAGAAACAGGGGTTCAAGAACCACTCGTCTCTTTCATTTAGGGTTCCTAGTCCTGCCTTCTCTTCACCTGCCTCTTACACACTAGCCTTTCTCTCTTCCTTTGTCCACAGAGGCACCCACACAGTCTCTGGAGCTAATGTTCCAGATTTTAATTCCAATATCCTTTATCCTCTGTCCCTGCAGCATATCATTGTTTGTCCCACCAAACTACAGAAAGGTCTGCCATTCCAAGTTTATTTCAAGCCCCTAGAGAAAGAATGATCCTAACATACTGTGGTTAATAAAGTCTGGAAATGGTGCTTTATCTTGGCAGAAAAATACAGGAGATATATCCTTCTACTCCTGAGACACGAGAGCTTAGAAATCCTAGCAGTGATTGACATGTCTCTGTCTTGTCTCAGGCACAGTCAACTCCACTTTGGCTTTTCTCCAATTCCAGTTCAAAAAAGGGATCAGGCCACAGAGGTAATGTAAGTGGTGGAAATGCCTGCTGCGGAAAGCAGTAAACAGGGATGCAAGGAGCAGGCACAGCGATTCTGAGGTGGTGTTTTGCACATGAAATTTCCAGACTGCTTTCTACAGAGCAAAAGAAGGTGATGCAGTCAAATGAGTACCGGGCACTCAGTAGATATGAGCTATCCTGAAGGACAGAACAGGCAACATCTTCTGTGGGGTTCTTTCTTGTTGTGAGTCAAAAGTATGGCTTCAAAAACACACTTAAAATCTGGCCTTATTTTAAAACCTACTGACAGAGTAACATCAAAAGAATCTTGTCTTTCCCCTGTGGCTATGGGTTGAGCACAGAACCTGTGTTCTCCCTTCACTTACAGTAAACATACAATCGGACAACATTTAAGGAGCACGCAAGGATGTATTGTATAAGTGAACTTTGGAGATAGGTAAGATCTCCAAAGGTAGATCTCCAAAGATCTTGGCAAATCATGGATGTGAATGTGGTACTCTGTAAGCACAAAAGGGTCTACGCAAGCATGAGTACCACAACTGGGACCACTCTTACCATTGCTTTAGTGTTGCACTGCTAATACAAAATCTCATCGCCCAGTAGGACCAGGAACCAAACCACCCACAATGTTCTAAGCAACACAGATAGATCCAAGCTGTGTAGCTTTTTAAATGCATAGTGCATAATGTATCATTATATGCAATAAAAGCCAATGAATGGATAATTAGCTTAACAATAGATGTACCATAATCATACTCCATAACTGTAGCTTATATTTCTTTCAAGGTTGCACTGGGATTTTATTTCTAACAATAACTAATAAGCAGAGGTTTGCAGGTCTGTACATTAGTCTCTTCTACCACCATAAAACATTGTTTAATTCAGGAGACAAGTGAATGCAGTGTTCAAGTAAAAGATATGCTCCACAGTAATTTGAACATGCTTTTGGACATTTATGTAGTACTAGCAACAACCCAAGCAGTAGCTGCCCATGCAAATGAGCAGACATTTCAGTCTATGATGTCCACCCATGCAAGACAGGCTTGTGGCAATGCTGAGCAAGTCTTCTAACAAGCCTTCGAGTGCCAGTCCAGGGCTGCAAACGACAGCATCACAGTGACTCCCACCACACAAGGCACAGCAGTGACCCCAGCTAATTCTTTCTCCAGCACCAGACTTCTCTGAAGCAAGCAAATAACTGAATCCAGTTGCTGGCACAACTTCTGAAGTTGTGCTATCATTTTGCTGAGCTATATATATATCATGACATTCTTGAGTACTAATGCCTTGGTGTTCTGCACTTCCCTTTGATCATGTTATAATGAAGTAGTTCCTGGTTTGACATAACTACTTTATCATCGCATCGTCAGAGACTGTGGAAAAAGCAAAAGTTCCAAAGCTTTTACTAGTCAGGCGTATCTCAGTGTGCATATACACACAACAAGAGAGAGATTAAGTCAAAAGTGATGTTGAACTATTTGCAAAATAGTAGGATCTTATTTGGAATTATCATATTGCAACCCTTTCATTTCACCCTTCATTTTGAAGGATGTCTTAGAAATAAAATTTTATTTAAAATATAAATACAATATATATCTTTATATTTATAGAAATTACTTGTTTAAATATTATATAAAATATGTGGGGTTTTTTTAAATTTTTTTCCTGCATATTATATGTGAAAAGCAACAGCCACACCATGCCAAAGACTAATGTAGTCATATATTTATATAAAAATTAAATCCTATTGCAAACATTTTCTTAGCACTTTTGGAAGCAGGAAGTCATTTGCATTTAACTGCACAGGTGAAACTCAAGACTGGAAAAGAGGAACACTTTGTGTGCACCACTGAGCATTTTTAGAAATTTATTTCCCATGATTAAAGTTGTTTAAATGCTACTAGTCATCGAAAATGAAAATTGCAGAGAAGACGAATTGCTACGTGATTTATGGTCTCTTATAAAAACAGTCATATGAGTAAAAATTAATGTACAAAGGGGGTTTGAATCCTTTTGCATCTTGGTGAAAAATCAAAACTATAATTCTAAGAAATTGTGGTATTAAAGTTCAGTTTTTCTTCCAGGTTGGACAAAAAAAAAAGTTAAAATATCAACATTTGTCATGGAATGAAGATTACCGCAATATTTAAATTTAGACCTGATAAAGCAGTCTATGATTCTCTGAGTTTTGATGGAAATAAACCATTTCAACATTCATTAATAAATTTTTATTCAGTGTGTTAAATAAAATTGAAATGTTCTTCTTCAAGTTCATTGAAGTGAACATTAAGCTCTATTTGCTACAGAGCAGTGATGGTTCCTAGGACTGGTAATTTCAGGTTTCATGCTTTTACTATTCTTCCATGTAGAATGTGTTCTACAAAAAAAAATCACTGGTCTCACCCAGAAAGTAGAAAGTGCTCTCTCTTCATTCCCTGAGCTTTTTTTGAAACCTGCTGAGAGAATAATATCTCTTTGAGTTGATGTTTAGCACACTACTTTGCAACTTTCAGTCTCCCCACCCTTTCTGGGGTACATAACCTATCTTAGGTTAGTAACCAGCAATAACAACCATCCACAGAAGAGCCTGAGTGGAACAAGGTACTTTACTGGACATACAGTCTACACGGAGAGAGGTGGATTTAGGTGGATTAGATGTTCTTTGAAGACTTTCCAAGCCAGCCAAAGGAGAAAAGGCAGTGCTTCCATGAAATGTCCTGAATCTCCTTTTGTCAGCCTCAGAAGTGAACTGACTGGTTAGGAAATTTAAACACGATTTTAGGTGGATTGCACTGACCCTCTCGGCCAAAAAACAGGCACCTAAATTGAATTCTCTGGATTACACCTCCTATAAAAAGAGAAGGAAGACCTTCTACTAAAAGGAACAGTCCTAAGGTACCCTCTAGATTATTAATCATAGAATCATAGAATGGTTTGGGTTGGAAGGGACCTTCAAGATCATCTAGTTCCAACACCCCCTGCCATGGGCAGGGACATCTCCCACTAGACCAGGTTGCTCAAAGCACCATCAACGNCCTTTAAGCACTGGAAGGCCACAATAAGGTCTCCCTGGAGCCTTCTCTTCTGCAGGCTGAACAACCCCAACTCTCTCAGCCTGTCTTCATAGGAGAGCTGCTCCAGCCCTCTGATCATCTTTGTGGCCCTCCTCTGGACCCACTCCAACAGGTCCGTGTCCTTCTTATGTTGGGGGCCCCAGAGCTGGACACGGGACTCCAGGTGGGGTCTCACGAGAGTGGAGTAGAGGGGCAGAATCATCTTCCACGACCTGCTGGTCATGCTTCTTTTGATGTAGCTCAGGATGTGGCTGGCTTTCTGGGCTGGGAGTGGACGTTGCCGGGTCACATTGATCTTCTCATCCATTAACACCAAGTCCCTCTCCTCAGGGCTGCTCTCAAGCCATTCTCCGCCCAGCCTGTATCCGTACTTGGGATTGCTGTGACCCATATTCAGGACCCTGCACTTTGGCCTTGTTGAATGTCATGAGGTTTGCACAGGCCCACTCTTCAAGACCATCAAGGTCCCTCTGGATGGTATCCTTTCCCTCCAGCGTGTTGACTGCACCACACAGCTTGGTGTCATCGGCAAATTTGCTGAGGGTGCACTCAATCCCACTGTCCATGTCACCAACAAAGATGTTAAACAACACTGGTCCCAGTACTGACCCCTGAGGAACACCACTTGTCACTGGTCTCCACTTGGACACAGAGCCATTAACTGCAACTCTTTCAATGTGACCATCCAACCAGTTCCTTATCCACCGAGAGGTCCATCTGTCAACCCATGTCTCTCCAGTTTAGAGACAAGGGTGTCATGCAGGGCAGTGTCAAATGCTTTGCACAAGTCCAGGTAGATGTTGTCAGTTGTTCTTCCCTTAGCCACCAACACTGTAACCTCGTCATAGAAGGCCACCAAATTTGTCCATCATGACTTGCCCTTGGTGAAGCCATGTTGGCTATTACCAATCACCTCCTCATTTTCCACATGCGTTAGCAGAGTTTCCAGGAGGATCTGCTCCATGATCTTGCCAGGCACCGAGGTGAGACTGACCAGTCTGTAGTTCCCCGGGTCTTCCTTTATGCCTTTTCTGCAAATGGGGGTTATATTTCCCCTTTTCCAGTTGGTGGGAACTTCACCAGACTGCTACGACTTCTCAAATATAATGGAAAATGGCTTAGCAACTTTATCTGCCAGTCCCCTAAGGACCCACAGGTATGTCTCATCAGGTTCCATGGATTTGTGCAGTTTCAGGTTTCTTAGATGGTCTTGAACATTATCTTCTCCTACAGTAGGCAGTTCTTCATGCTCCCAGTCCCTGCCTGCCTTCTGCAGCTTGGGTAGTGTGTCTAGAGGACTTGCCAGTGAAGACTGAGGCAAAAAAGTCATTAATACCGATTCCGGCTTCAGCTGGTGTAGGAAGGAAAGCATATTGGTTACTTTAATAAGAAAGAGACAGAGGTCCTAATTACTAGCAAGCAAATGATGCTTCAGATCAGATACATGAGTCAGAGGGCAACACTAACTTAATGAGCCAACAACCACTGTGCACAAGAAAATAAAGCAAATTTAACAAAAAATATACACCTCTGTCAGCTTTTTCATTTCTAATAAAGATCAAATATTATTACAAAAAAATGGTAATTTTCTTTCTTAAACTTCTCTCCTATGAGCACCATGTCAGACATATACGTTCACCATGTTTGTGCAGACTTCACCTGGACATAAATTTTCTTTCAATGTCTTTACACTCTCAAGAATAATGCATATTACATTTTTTTTTATTTGAAAGTAATAACCAAAGGGCATTGCACCAGAAATGAATGATCTGTGTTTAGAAAGCAATCCTAGCTGAATGTAGAATGACAGAATAAATGAGGTTGGAAAGCACCCCTTGACTATCATCTAGGCCACTAGGCTTCTGCTCAAAGAAGTGTCATGGAGAGCAGGACTGTGTCCCGTCAAATTCTGAATACCTCCAGGGATGGAGACTGCATAATTTCACCGGGCAATGAGTTTCAGTGTTTGACAACCCTCACAGTAAAATAGTGTTTTCTTATATTTAAGTGGAATTTCCTGTATTTCAGTTTATGTTGATTGCCTCTTGTCCTTCCACTGAGAATCACTAAGAGTCTGGCTACATCTTCTTTACACCCTCCCATCAGGTATTTATACACACTGATAAGATCCCCCTGAGCCTTCTCCTCTCCAGGCTGAACAGACCCAGCTCTCTCAGCCTCTCCTCATATGTGAGAAGCTCCAGTCCCTTTGTCACTTTTTTAGCCCTTCTCTGGACTTGATCCAGTATGTCCATGACTCTCTTGCACTGAGGGGGGACAGTACTGAACACATCACTCAGATGTGTCTCACCAGAGCTCACTGGAGGGGAAGGATAACCACTTTTGACCTGCTGGCAATCCTCCTAATGCAAGCCAGGATGCTCTTTGCCATCTTTGCTACAAGGCCATGTTGCTGGCTCATGTTCAATTAGGGTCCACCAGGATCACCAGGTCCTTTTCTGCAAAGGTTGACCTCCAGTTGCCTGGGCTGGTGCATGGAGTTACTCATCTGCAGGAGCAGGACTTGGCATTTCCCTTTGTTGAACTTCATGACATTCCTCTCTGCCCAGTTCTTCAGCCTATCAGGGTCCCTCTGAATGGCATCTGGTGCACCAACCACTCCTCCCCGTTTTGTATTGTCTGCAGACTTCTGAGGGTGTATTCTGTCCCATCATCCAGGTCATTAATGAAGATTTCAAAGAGTTTTGGCCTTATTACCAGCCACTGGGGTCTACTTCCAATGACCAGCATCCAGGTGGTCTTTGTGTCACTGATCATAATCCTTTGAGCCAAGTAGTTCAGACAGTTTTCAGCATACCTTGCTGCCTTCTTAATTAGTCTCTACTTCACCAGTTTGTCTATGAGGGTATTATGGAGGACAGTGTTCAAATTCATGTTGAAGACAAGATAAACAATGTCTTCTGCTTCCCCCTTGTCCAGTGAACTGGTGATTTTGTCATGGAAGGCTATCAGGTTGATCCGGCATGACTTCGCCTTCATAAACCCCTGCTATTCCCAGTCATTATCTTGTCTTTCATGTGTTTGGAAAGTTTCCAGTATTATTTGCTTCATCACCTTCCCAAGGATCAAGGTAAGGCTGAGAAACTTGAAGTTCCCCAGATCCTTCTTCTTCAAGACAGAAATGACACTTAGTTTTCCCAGTCCTTCAACATTTCCTCCAGTGGCACTGAGAATTTGTATCAAAATCAGCTGCTGCTGCGATTTCTAAGTTTTATTCTTGACCTTAAAAATATCTTGTATCTTAATGGTTTGGCTGAAACACCACAGAGATTAAAAAACAACCAAGATCATTGCAATTACATACTTAAAATTAATTTTTAAGAAAGCAGTAGGGTAGAGGCCAAAATAGGGAAAGAACAAGTTGTTTAAGTAAGAGAGAGAGATTCAAATTCAAAGGGTATGAGAAAACTCAACCTACAGTACTTAAGGAAATAGTCAAATACCTCAATTCCCATTAGTTTTACTGAAGATCTTGTGGAGGACACAATTGATCCCACTGGAGTAGAGAAGAAGGAAAAAAAAAAAAAAAAGATTAAAAGAGGACCTAGAGAATTACAAAACTCTGGCTTAAAAAATTCTGAATCAAACAGCTGGGAAATAACATAATGAATAAAAATAGTCAACTATTAAGAACAGAGCATAGTTTTTCTTTGATGGTGTGGCTTGGCTGGCAAAAAAGGGGAAAGGAGTGCTTGTGGCATATCTTGGTTTTTGTGGAGTTTCTGTCACCTCATCTCATGACATTATCACAAGAGAGCTAAAGAGATAGGATATAGTTTTAATCATCCATGAAAGCATGAAAACTAGAAAATTCTTGCAACAACCTGTAGTCTATATGTGGCTGCTCCTGGAGTGTTCCCAGTGCCATTATTCTATAAGGTCATGTTGCAAAAGGGAAACTGGTACCCTTATGGGGATGGCTTTGTGCAGAGCTCTGGATGTAAAACATAACTTAGAACAGATAATTCAAATTAGGGGGCAATTTTATTCCTAGTCCTTTCAGCATAGGAATTCCTGCTTTGACTGTGTCTGCAGTTCCTCCTACTGGCTCGTTTCATAATACGGCAGACAAGATTCATGCATAAGTATTTTCAGAATTAGGCCTTTGTTCACCTCACCAGTGTAGCAGGATTCTAAGATGATTCATACTGATACAGAAATTTTTTAAATAATAAGTAAAATCATTCAGATACTGAAAATGAATCACTGATGCCTACTTCAAATTTGCACTACAGGATATCACTGTATCACTCAAACTGCTTATCCCTGCTAAACGTCACCTACACTCAGATTTTCAAAATATGAGTATCTTCCTCTGCACTCTCCTTCCTCAAACTTTCTTCCATTTTTGGATCAGAGCATGAAGCAATGGCACAGGGCAACAACAGATCATGAGCCATCAGCTTCCTGAACGCAGCTCAGTAGACAAGAACCAGTGAGCTTGCCATTTGGAAGTGTTTGTTCAAAGCAGTTGTTAGTAAGTGCACAGCTTGCTGCAGCGCTTAGAATTACCTCCAGGACATCTGGCTTCATGCCCAACCTCTACATGTGAACTTCCCTGAAAATAAAACAACAGAAAGTATAAAAAAGTATTGACTTGTCTGAAGAAAAGATTTGCAGGCTGTTTGCTTTCTTGTAAAGTAAAAAATAACAAGGTTGATGTGAGCAAACAGAAAGACATAAAGAAGGGAAGACCTGCCAATAAAAAGACAAAATATTATTCAGCTGAAAGTCATTCCACTGGGGATTATCTCTAAAAGCAAGCTTTGTTTTTGATATCATGTTTTTAAAAGTTGCTTGAACTTTTCTTTAAAACGTGATTATTTACAAGACTTCATGAGAGGATCAGAGAGCATCTCACAGCAATTATTGTTTCATTATTTGAAAAATCATCCAGTAGTTGTGCATGTATGAAGAACAAGACTTCATGCCTGTGATGCTTACATCGCTGGGGAGCTCAGACTTGAATTGCCCAAGTAAATACTAATTCATATTTTCTTATAGTTCCTGTGTTGGGAAAACAGGTTTACCCTTGCAAAGAGAGCCACACGCCGTTTCTGAATTGGAGTCATCCTGCTCTGTATTCAGTGCTCCCTCTGCCAAAGATTTTAATCCCAAACAGTAGTTCATATTGCTTAAAAGTAAGGCTGTGAATGAAAGTCAATGCAGCTACATTTCATGCATTGCCTTTGATTAAATTGTGTTTCCCTGTGTTAAGAAGATATTACTAAGAACTTGAAGTGGAGCCGTAGCTCTAGTTATGTATAATAAAATCCTTTTAGGTGTGATTCATATTTCATATGGCCGTCATCATGCTTTGTCTTATGGAAGTAGAAAGATCAAAATTATTTAAGTATCTGAATTTAATAAAAAAAAGCAACTGGAAAGAGACTTGATACTTGCCAACATGGGTTTGAGTACATATATATAACTGCAAAGATACTGCTGGATTTCAGGAGCTATCAGGACAATACAGACTTGATAAAACATCTAACCTACCCTGTACAAATCAGCAACCAAAACCTATAGAACCCAAACCAAACATGTGAATGATGGAGTTTTAGATCTCAGAGTTTCCAAACTTAGTTCTTTAAAAAAAAAAAAAAACAAAACTCCTTTCCCTGAGGATTTCTGGACCACTGTAAAGGTGTTGAGCTTACTTACCATGAGGAAGCGGTTCTTTGAAAAGACTGCTGGGAATCTTTTCTCTCCAGCCAAAGTTCCAACCTCTTAACTTACTTAACTAAGTTCCCAAAATATGGCAAAAGACAACAATGCAGTGGGGAATCTTCCAGGAGGTTCTGTGTGACCTCCCCAGCTGTATCTGCCCCTTGGCAGGTATTATCTGCAACATCTTGACAGCATTCAGCATCATACCTCTCCTGTGAAAGAGAAAAACTAAAGCTAGGAACAGCTGTAGAACTAGCAGATGCCAAGGTACTGGTACTTTTTGTGACAAATGTCCAAACCATCAAAAAATAAAATGGTCCAATTGACAAGCAAATAACCTTGAAACTTCTTTTCAATTTGCACTGAACATTTTGTGCTTCTAAAAATGCCAGCTCTCTGGTGTTTGCTTTCAATTTTCAGTTTTCTGGGTTTGCCTTTATCAAAAATAAAAATACAGAGAAACTGTAGAATATTTGAGAATAAATGTCTTTAAAAAGCACGATAGACCTTATTCCATAATAATTAAAAGAATAATCAGTACTTTATAAATAAACTATGTGCTGTTATAATTAGTGAATGAACTAGATCATGACCCTACAAAGAATTTGGTCACTATCACAGGTTGTTTTATTAAGCTCAACTGACAAGTGAAATGAAGCATGCATGTAACAGTATAGTCAGTAAATATATGTTACAGTTTGTTATCAATATACTTAGAAAATATGTTAATAAATTGTCTGTTGGAATAGATTATTTTGCATGTTATTAAAAATTAATTAAGAATAATCTGTGATTGGGTGTAATTAGTATTATCAAGAAACTATTAACAGCATTAAGAATGCTATTGTTCTACTATGAAGTCAAGATTTCTATTCTTTTCAACGTAGAAAGCCTAGAAGATATGACATTTTATTCAAAGTAATTACATGTATATTAGAGCATATCTTCTCATTGTAAAAACAATTTAAATCAGAGACCCCAAATTCAAATCAAGTGAAAAAAATATTGCTACTTTCAGGCAACTTATAGGCTAGCCTGCACTGCCCAGAAAGTATAAGCTGGATGAGATCCTAAAGTTCTACATCATTTTTCAGGGAAGCCGTTCCTCATTTTGCACTCTATGATGCTACACGTTTGTTTCCTTAGCGATTAAGTTAATGCCCAGCAGAAGCTGGCTGCTATTGATGTCTTGAGGTAATCTGTGCCCGTTGTTAGTATGACCACAGTCAATGTTTAATTTATGGTCTAATAATACTTAAAAGGTATGAACAGATGGGAGCCCACTGTACTCTGATACATATACTCAAAGACAGGCAGTCACTCTGCTTAAGGTCATACAAAAATGAGCTTCTTATTCATAAGGAGATCTTAGAAGGAAGGCTGCAGTGTTTCATAAGGCCTCATTAAAGCCATGGAAGGTCTATCTGCATACAGCCCACCGTGGCTGTTTAATAGTGTAAGAAGGTAAGTGGGGTTAAAGCAGCCATATATATCTTTACTGCGACAAGTAACGGAGTCTATTGTCAAGGTCATCCAACACTCCTCAGTATCAAACGTTGATTTCTGTTTGTGTATAATTTTACCACGTTAATACTGTTTTCCATCTCACATTGAAATCTTCTGGGGAAATAAAAAATCAGTTTAAACAAATTCATCCAACTCTGAAGACAAAGAAAAGGGAATCTAAACTGCTATGCTTATTCCTAAGTCTTTCTTTCAAGAGATCTGTCCACCACACAATTTGAGGCAGGGAATCAAGTTTCAGTAGGGTTGGATTTTGAGTCAGTGGAGTACATTCAACTATCTCTGCAAAAATACCAATAAAAATACTAATACCAAAAATGACCAGTACAATAGGTAATTAAACCTGTATTCCTGAAAATTGTAGGATCCCTTCCAGAGACTTCAACATAAGAGTGAGCGAGACGTTTTCTGACTGAAAATACAGAAAAGAAACCAGTCAGACATGAAGACATGTGGAAAGCATTAGAAAAATGTAACTGGGTGAGGAGCAGAGAGACTGGAAAGCAGAGGGGTAAAGGGAAAGTGACAGTGATAGAAACAACAATCAATAAGCTTCAAAACGGGGCCAGAGGCTGGGGGACTTAACTGGCATTGGCAGTAGCCGAAGAAAGCAGGGAAAGTGAATGGGGCTTGGGGGGGATTGGAGAAAAAAGGAGGAATAACTGTGATAGTGCAAACAAGGAAAACACTAAATAAAGAGGCTTTCAAAGATCCTGGAAAGAACTCAATAGGCAGGCTGGGACCAGGGCTGTTCTGGGACTTAGGGTCAGGTCGAGGGAGAAGCTGGGAATGAAATGGTAGAACAGGTTTGTGAGAGTAGGAGATGCAGGATATTTAGGATCCTTTCTAGGACAAGGGAGGGAGACACAGATGACAAGTTACTTCTGCCTCTTTGTGAAAAACAAAGGCTTCTACAGGGAATCAGAAACACTTGTCCCCCAAGGCTGGGTACTTAAAAGATACAGATCTTCATACCACATATCCACCAGGCATTCCAATGTGCCTTTGCAGGGGAAATGTTGGGTTTCGAAACTTTCTCAGGCAAACTACATTCAACGTCCTTTCTGCAAGAGGGAGGGAGGAGGTATGAACATGTATTTCTGGAGTCACAGTCTCTTAAGAGTCTGAGGCAGACATGTGTGACCTGTCTACAACAGCAGCTTTGTCTCCCAGAAATGAACTGCTTTCGTGTTTAAAAACTAGCAATTGTCCATAAGCCCCAAATTAAATATGCTTTTTTTATAATTTCCTCCATTTTCATCAGTTTCTTTTGTAGCAGGACATTGGCAAAATCCTTCATTCTAGTTTTTCTTAAAGACTGAGTACTTTCCCTTGAACACAGAAATATTTAATTTTGCTGGGTTTGTGGGTATTTGCATCTGTATTGCATGTGTACTCAAAGGCCCTGGCTAGCATTTCAGTGCATTAGCATCCACACAAATGACTGGATTATTCAGTGGACACCAAAAACTAGTGAATCCTGGTTTCTAGTGGACTTTTTTGTTGTGATTAACTGACTTTTAAATTTAAGAATGTGCAAGCCCCACTCATAGCTGGGACAGTAATGAGGGCTCTTGCTAATAACATGTGAATTAATTTTTCCTGTAGTCCAGGAAAGACTTCTCCTCTTTACCACACTCCCTGTTTTTATAAAACATTCACCATCTTAATTATCTTCCCCTCTTTGCCAGGTTTGAGTAAAGTAGCTCCAAATTTACTACATAGGACGAACATAGAGTAAGAGCCACAGAGTAGGACACCTGAGCAGCTGGATTGCCTGAGCCTTGTTTCCATAGAAAAGAAAAGGGCTAAGAAGCCATGGCTTGTATTCAAAACTTGTGACAGAAATGTAGATGACGCCCAGGACATTGTTGCTTTTGAGGTAGACCATTGGGATTTTACAATAAAAACACCAAAGTCTGAATTTTTATGGAGTTATTGATAAAACAAGAAAAAATGTTGTACTAAAAATACAACATAACGATTTCTATTTGCTAAAACTTCAGGAATGATGATACATATATTCATTTAGTGACTTCAGCTTTGGCTGCTGTCTACCTAAAATACTGGTTCTAAGAAAAAAGGGCCAAAAAGGTGGAAAAAGTCTAGCACTCTCAGTCTAGCACCTTTTTTCCCACCCCTCATTATAACCACAGGAAGATGCAGGATCCATATGCAGCTGCTTAAAAACCTTAGGTTTGCCAGGTTTCCCATGAGGGTATGATAAGGCATCAGGTAAGACAGACGTACATGCAGATTGTTGTTTTAAAAATCTCTTTTCTTTAAGAGCTTTAGTTCCAGTCTCAAAAAAAAAAAAATAATGGAATGAGTTTATAATGCTCCTTAATCATTATACAGTTTCTTAGTCTCAAAGAAATAGGAACAGGTGTTAGTATTCAAATCTGGAATATAAATAAACACTATTCAGAAGAATACCACCTCATGGGGAAAAACCAACAAAGTCTAAAAGTTCTAAACTTGGATAAGGAAAAAACAGATAATCAAAAGGATATAGTCAGAGATCAGGATGGTAATAAGGGTACAAGTATCCTTATTGCCATCTTCAAAAAGATGATGTAAAAAAAAATTACATCTTATATTTATGATTTGTAAAACCTCACAGGGTCATAAAGTCTTGAGATTCCCTAATTCCAAGCCTTTCCAAAACAAATCAATCATATTTAAATGGTTATTTAATCAAATTGCAAAGGAAAGCTCTACAATGCAGAGAGATTTATTAGCAGGATGTTGGTCTGTTTGTACAAATAGATGAAGAACTCTATAGCAGGAAAGTTCACTTATGTTTGTTTACATGCATTATTAAAAATTAATCCTTTGATACTCATTGTTGTTGATAGCATCAAAGAAATTAAGAGAAGCTAATAACCAGGGGTTTGTTCTGCAGAGCAGCCTATCACTGAAAACAAATTCAAAGACAGGTTTAAATTCATAATATGCCTTAAGGTATTTGTCAAAGTAAATAGCAGAGATTGACATATTTAGTTAATTTCTGAATAGAAAATAATAGCTTTAAGAGAAAGTGGTAAGGAGTAAGTGATGAGAACAGTCAGATTTTTGCAGCAGGTTTTTTCATAAACACTGCCTGTTTGTGGGGAAGTAGTCCTGGAAGCAAAATTCAAAAAGGGTGTTGGATGCTCTCAAACATACATGAACCGTAGGTATGTTGGTAAGTAAAATGTGTCAAACATTACAAGTATAATATGGCATCAGTTTATTACGNGATGAGAAACTCAGCATTAGTCGGCAATGTGCACTTGCAGCCCAGAAAGCCAACTGTGTCCTGGGCTACATCAAAAGAAGCGTGACCAGTGGGTCGAGGGAGTNAGCACAAATTCCAGAGAATGGACTGAGAGCAGCCCTGAGGAGAGGGAGAGGGACACCTGGCGGTGTTGGTGGATGAGAAACTCAGCATTAGTCGGCAATGTGCACTTGCAGCCCAGAAAGCCAACTGTGTCCTGGGCTACATCAAAAGAAGCGTGACCAGTGGGTCGAGGGAGTTGATTCTGCCCCTCTACTCCGCTCTCATGAGACCCCACCTGGAGTACTGCATCCATCTCTGGGGCTCCCCAACATAGGAAGGACACGGACCTGTTGGAGTGGGTCCAGAGGAGGGCTACAACTATGATCAGAAGACTGGATCACCTCTCCTATGAGGACAGGCTGAGAGAGTTGGGGTTGTTCAGCCTGCAGAAGAGAAGGCTCCAGGGAGACCTTATTGTGGCCTTCCAGTGCTTAAAGGGAGCCTACAGGAAAGATGGGGAGGGACTTTTTATCAGGGAACATAGCTATAGAATGATGGGTAATGGTTTTAAACTGAAAGAAGGTAGATTTAGATTAGATATTTGGAAGAAATTCTTTACTGTGAGGGTGGTGAGGCACTGGAACAGGCTGCGCAGAGAAGCTGTGGATGCCCCATTCCTGGAGGTGTTTAAGGCCAGGTTGGATGGGGTGTTGAGCAACCTGGTCTAGTGGGAGATGTCCCTGCCCATGGCAGGGGTGTTGGAACTAGATGATCTTGAAGGTCCCTTCCAACCCAAACCGTTCTATGATTCTACAATTATGAACCATGGTTTGTAGTGGGACAATGTAACAGTTCAGAAAAAGGTCACTAGCAAGGGCTGAAGAAAAGTAAAGATGATAGAAAAAATTCTAAGCTAAACTAAGTAACTAGCTTCCTTGAAATTGTTAGTACCATTCACTCCCCATGAGCACCTAGCATTAACCACCATTTCAGAAATGATCTACCACAAAAAAAAACACTCAAAACAAAACATTTGTCCATAACATCTGAAATGGACTGTGATATTAGGTTGTTACTAGCTATAACCTGCAGTGCACGAGGAATGTTCAGCTCTATAGCAATGAACAGTACACAGCCAAGTATCTTGCAATCATATATAACTACATGTAATTAAAAAGTCTGTACAGCTGGACTTAGTGTACTGTAAATCTGTTTATCTTATAAGGACTGGATTTGTATCAGAATTATTAAGGTAGTAACTGAAACATTCAGTAGAATTAGGAATCTACAGAAAAAGTAAGTGCTGTCTCTGCCATCCTCAGACTCCTATTCGAAAGTTTGTGTCTAAATTAGAACACAAACTAATTGGACAAGTTGTAGCAAAAAAAAAAAAAAACAACCAAAGAAGCACAAAACTTCTTAAGGCTGTAATAATAGTCCAAGTTATTCTGAGTTCTTTTATTTCAGAAAATATCTCTTTCCCAGAACAAATTTTCCAAATTATACACATGACCATGCAGAGATTTCTGCCCTAATGCTACAACAGGAAGAACAGCTGGGTTTCTAATGCAGAACCTCCAGATTCAGCAGGGTGCATGGGTAGTTCAAAGCTGAGATCCTGAATCTAGATCTCAGGCCCTAATGAGAACTCTGTATGGTTTAGAAGTGGTTTTGTCAGGTTAGGTTAATGGTTGGACTCGATGATCTTAAAGGTCCCTTCCAACCTTAACGATTCTATGATTCTATGATTAGCTTTTTTTTAGTTTTATGAGATATCTGACAATCAAAAAAGAGTGCTGCAGTCTGTTCTTTTTTTCTTCACTTTCCAGATTGTGCAGAGTCTATTTACTTCCATTATTTTTTCCTAGGCACTTGATTTGGGACAGAAAGGTGCTGTATGACAGGCTCCATTTCTCAAATGTGTTCTTTTCCTTCCTACTGTAGTAATCCCCACTCCCTAATTTTTTATGACAACACATAGAACAGAGCTTACCAGCTCTTCCAAACCATTGTCATACTCCCTTTCCTTTCATATTCCTTTTCCTCATTCCTGTACTTCACCTTCTTTTGTTTATTGTTGTCTGCTTGCTATCTTCTCTGCTTCCCCTTAGAGAGATACTATTACACCAATAGAAAAGTGTTTGTATGAATACATATTATGACCCTGCCCACAGGAATATGTATCAGAATAAAATCTATTTTCTCAGCACATTTTGCATCTGTACTAAGTAAAACTGTTAGTCAATCAATACTCTTCCCCCTCTCCCTTGCTCCTCTTCCCTTTCCTTGCTTTTGAAGTCCTCCCTGTCTCCTTTCTAACACCAATCAAAATACCTAGAAAACTTTATGTTTGGCAGTTTTTTTCTGTATAGCAGAGGTCAGATTAAATTGCTTAGTCAGTGTAGAAGCCTCATGTTGCCCACCATTAATCTAGGATGAAAGAGAGGGCAGGACCTGTCCAACGGACCTTTACGAAGGGAACAGACTTGTCTGCCAATTATGACCTGTGTTATTCCCATTCTTATTGTCTTTTTCTGCTTGTACAGACCATATTAACTCTGGCTGATCTTCCACAGTTTTTCTAGGTTTAATTTCCTCTGGAAATTTGCAAGACCAGTTAATTGTTGCATCCAGATGCAAGACCGACAAAAGTAACGCTGTGGCTGTAAGGAAGATTTAGAAACAGCAGGATTTAAGTAAAAACCCAAACAGAAGTGAAGCCCAGAAAAAATATATATGTAGAATTTATGTTTCATTAGCCTCGTATTTTTTAATATTAAAGCAACATGGGTGTATATGTTAGACAGAGTCTTACCATGCCCCAAACCTTTATCTGAACCAAGACAGGAATTGTATCCAATAAAACCCAAGGATTTATGTATCAATTACACCAAAATATGTGAATTAGAAGAGTTTCATGAAGGTTACAGACTGAAAAGATAGACTCCAAAAGATAGTAAAAGTGAGGACTGGGATTAACTAACAGTCATATTTTTACTTACCTGAGGCTTTATAACAGACCTTTCATTCACTTGACCATTTGCTCTGTTTCACCCAGGATCCACTCCAGGGTACAACTGTGCATGGAATAAGACTCTACACAGCTAACTTTATTCACTGAACAAGAGCCTGGGCATGATCCTCGAGGTGGGAGGTTAAGGGCAATAAAAAGAGAAATTTAGAATTTGGGTCTTAATCCTACTATTATTTCAAGTTCCCTATAGAAAGTGGAAGAGCTTCAATAGGACAGATAGAAATACATTAAGACTTAAATACGCTCTCATCTCTTGGGGATGGAAGAGCTGTTTCAAACGGATTTCAATCCAAACTCTAGCCGATCTAACTAAGCATTCTACCCATTGGGATTTTGGGGAAAAAGAAAAAAAAACATGGAAGGATTACATCCTTCACATTCTAAAAAACATCAGCTTTTTCTTATGCATCTTTCCAAAATATGTGGATACATACATGTTTCATATCAGGAAGACTAAAATGTACTGTATACTAAATACAACCTGAAATGAGTTTCAATAAATCTCAACCTGAATTTTTTGCAAATAAATAGCTGGCTGAAAAGTATTTTCCCGGTCCTGCTGGGACTGGGAAAGTATAGGTTTAAAATCTATATCAGTTAATCAGAGAAGGTAACCTCTCTTTTAGTTGACAGTATCTGGGAAAGAGCAGCAGAACCTTGCTATCATACAATCTTAATCTGGATACCTTGATCTGGATTTTATAGAATAGAATGCCCCAGACTTTATGCCACCATTTTAACCCAGAGTTTACTAAGGAAAAAAGAAAGAATTATCATAATATTTACTTCTGAGAATGGTGAGTCCTGCAGGTTTTAATTTTAATTGATTTGCGCCATACTGGAATAATTCAGGAGAGTAAGGAATTGAGCGTGTAGCTCATTTAATTAAAACACACAAATTACACAGTATTGCAATCAAATGAATACAAAGTGTGCTGTATAATTTTTGAGTTACACATATGCATATGTCAAATCAAATAAACCTCAGTGGGAGAACAAAAAGGCATATCACGCTGTGGACTTTTTCCCATTCATGTTAGCTTACGATGATCAGCTATTTTGTACATTCCAAAATATAAAAATATAAAAAAAATCCACTCTTTTAAAATGTTTTCATAATATTTCTTAAAGCCTGCAAAGGAAAAAATTCCCTCCCTGCCTCCTTCTTTGGTTTCATCTTTCTGGATGGAACCAAACAGAAATTAGAAATGGAAAGTTTAAAAACACAAGGATCTAAAATAAAGGGACTTTTATGCAACCCAGTAAGAAGACCTTAAGTACAAGAATCAGAACTGCACCCCACTACAATGCAGAAAACATTCAATAATGTCACCTATGGTTGTCATCATAGTTCTTGTTTGTTTTTTTTTTTTCTTAATGACAGAAAAATAAACCAAAGGTGGCCAAGAAATAAAAAAAAAATGGTCAGGATTAGGTTTGGGTTTTTTGGTGTTTTTGGTTTGGTTGTGGGTTTGGTTTTTTTTGCATTTAAAAATATTATCTCTCTTAATTTAAATAACTTCTTCCATATACTAAAGAAAGGTCAGGCTGTCCTCTATGTAGTTTTCGGTATGGAGTACATGATAACTTGCCTCTTCCATCAGAATAGTCAGCCTACATGAAAACATGAGAGTGAGGAAGCCTTTGTGGAGGAGTGCCTCACCAAATCCCTTGTTTTGCAGGCAGGTGTAAGTGAGACTATGCAGCTGCTTAAAGCTTAAAACAGATCCCTTCATTCTGCATGGAATTTCCCAGCAGCTTCCACATCCTTATCAGTACTCACCCTTGGAGTCAAGCCCTTCAGCCAGGGGATGACAGGTTCTAAAAACAAAGAGATGATATTGTCATACCAGTAATGACCCCGTGAACAAAGTACAAAATGGCTCTGGGTTGGATTTTGAAAGGTGGGTGGGAACCGATCAGCGCAATTTGCTTCTGGTTTCTTGGAGGGGGGAGGTGTGGGTTTGGGGTTTTTATTTGTTTCCTCTGTTCTTTTTCTTAGCCTAGCCATCATGCGGTTGGCAAGAATGCATGCTCTGCACTAGCACTGCACAGAGCTGCTCTTAATGGTGCCAGGTATTACTGTGTTCTCTGGGCAGTTCATCTCTAACCACTTTAATAGCCAACAGATAATCACCAGGTAAGGTGATACTCAGTTTACACACTGGTGGTAGATTTTTACCATGCAGAGGGAGAACAGGATGGAGAAAAGCAGCAGATGTGGAACAAGAATTGTAGTCATAGGAACACCCTAGCTGCCAGTCCTTCTGAAAACGTGAGAACCAATATTTGATACATTGTTTTGAAGAAAGTGTCACTATACAATTTTTTGAAATGTGATGTTAGATTGTCAGTTTATCATAGGTCTTTAAGAACTTAGATGGAAACAGAATGCTATGCCTAACTAGACAACAACTTTACATATCTTGCTGCTTCTTGATACATACCTGATTCTGTCAAATGCTCATAACCACACACAAATTTTATCAGTGATTTTTTTTTAAATTGGTCATATGATGGAGTTTTTTTGCAAAATCATGTATTATTTGTTGTACATATTTATTACATACTATTTCAGACATCAATTATATATATTTACATTATATTATTCTTCTTCCATTTATAGTTTGCAATATTTCCTTTAAATCAGAAGGGGTGTCATTGATTAACTAAGACAGGAAATGTTAAACTGCAGCAAAAAGACTTTAGGCTTAATTCAGTAGTAGATGAAAGCCATTACCTATCAATAACAGTATCTTGGGTTGTGTACCCGGAGAGCTTTCAGGGTTACACTGGTGATTTAAATGTTTCAGAAATTTACCATAATCAACCTTTTTGCAAGACATCTATTAAAAATAACACTTCGATTTTTTTCTTGTGAATGGATTTTGTTTATATTATTTTACTATATCATAATTAACATGATAACAAAGTGACTGTTTTTCTTTTTATACATATGTACTTTATATAACATTAAACTCTAATTTCAAGGAACATATAAATTATCTTTTTTAGGATAAAAGACAAGCACTGAGGTACAGCTAAAAGTGGTAGAAGAGATGAAGTCTCTGTATAGACTGTTCCAAGGAAACGTTACACTTACTGAGTCATACTATATCTTTAATAATAAGGGTACATGCAAACCAGTAATTAAACATTTTCATATGATTATTTGAAATCGATATAATGCAGATATTCAGAGCAAACCACTTAACTGCTGCTGCAGATGTAGAAGGTGTACCAGAATCTTACAGTTTCTCATACTCTGACTCCTGTGTGCTTAGCAAAGAAAATAACAAATTTCAGCTCTGTATTAGAGATCCACATTTTTTTGTCATCAAATTTCAATTATCCAAGCATCTTTCTTTTCCGTATATATCCAGAACAGCAACTTTAAAACTGTATAAATTTCTTTCCCCAGCTGATCACTTCAGGTGTGAAGTGTCCAGTTTGGAGAATTGAAAGGCATCCAAGGTCAGCAGGTTATTTTATCAGATTGTAATTTATAACTTCTGCACAAATGCACATCAGTTGACAGTATGCAAAAAATATGCTATCTATTACCCACTTCAACGTGGCAAGCCATCTCCTATGAAATAAGTTATTTCTCATAGGTAGTCACAGTTGGCGTACAGGTGTTTTGACCAAGGGCAGAGATTAGAGTATTACAGACTCCACAGAGAAGCAGAGGTAGATCCTGCCCTTCTTGCTGCCCATGCAGTATTTAGAGAATGGCTAAAAAGGCGTCAACCATTTTACTTTCTTGTGATATACAGCTTTATCTGCCTACTAGTTTTATGGTGTGTCAGGGTCTGGTGAAATGACTAAAATCTATTTCTGTCATCCATTGAAAAAAAAAGGATTGTGAGCGTTATTACTAGAAGGCTGGTTATCTCTATTTTTTAATAAAGGATTGGTGCCTAAAACGAGAGCTTCTGTTTATTGATCACAAGCTTCTTTCTTTGACTAGAATAGATAGCTATAGCAGGAATATATTGGAATGAACTTCTCAGCAAACAAGAGAATGCACCATTGGGGGTAATGTTAATATTCAAGGTGGTTAAATGGTGGACAGCTACCAATACAGTATTTCTATATTGGAACTTCAGGTTTTGTACAGACAGCATTGTTCAAATCCTGTTATCTCACTTGGGAGAGCTGTCCCACTCATCTGACCAACAGTCCTTACAGGAATTTCCTATGTCTGGAACATTCCACATAACTGAGATGGAGCCAGAGCTCACCTGTTTATCCCCTAGAATTGGTATAATCCTATCAATAAAGAAAAATTACAGTACAAGCCCTCTAACTCTACTGGAACTCATTATCATATTTTTCTCTTCTGAACAGACGTCTAACCATGGCATGCAAATTATGTGGCTCCAAAGAACATCTTTATAGAGAATAAAAAATGTTTATAATATTTCTACATCAACATGACTTTTGCATTTTAAGCATTAATATGCTGTTCAAATCTAAAATATATCACCTACAACATTAAAGATAAGAAAGATAAAAGGCCAATGAAGAAATAATAATGGAGTAGTATCTGACACAGAGGTGTCCTGGCTGGTTAGAGCTAGGGGGAAAATACTGTAGGAAGTATTACTATTTACATAAATTACTGTCTACGTAGATGATGCTCACATAAAATTGAAGATTTTTTTTTTTACATGCTTTTTTAAAAGAATAGAAGTGATTCCATTTATTATGCATTATAAGAAGAACTGTAAGGTCACTCAAAATGTATTTTCAGCAGCAACAAAATTCAAACAAGCTTGGTATGACTCAAGAGATAACTGGTTTATATATTAATATTCTGGGGAAAGTATTCAACAAACAATTGTTTATTTACAATATATATTCTGTTCTCCTCAGGAACCCAAAATATCATATACTTTGCTTTGACAATTTCAGTGGAGTCAGACTAATATAAATTGATCAACAACCCAGTTCTGTTGAACTGGAAACACACTACAAGGACCATCTTTCAGTACAGAAGAAAGAGAGGACTGGAGAAAGGGTAAGGGGATTTAGCCAAGGTGTCCTCTCCATTAGCATGCCCAAGGAAAGAATGTTTTTTGCTGGCTACGGAAGTGGTATAGGAACTGGGACAGTAATAATTCATCTCATAAGTCAAAAAGATTTTCCTGTGCTTGCAAGCCAGCAATCTATTTGTCTGTAAAGCCATTCAATATACATTTAATGTGTTATAAATAAGCACAGTAATAGTATTAACATCCAAGTTAAAGGGTACTACAGATTGGACTGAATATCCTGCTTCTCACTCCTTGACACGAATCTCTGAATTTGCATCCTGTTTAGCAATACATAAAGAAAATTACTTCAGTCTGGAGTGTTTCTAAGTGCTGATCATGCTTCCTGTTCTTCACATTTATCCTGTTCCATTTCAAGCTAGGCACTCTGTTTCAGCTGTATTTACTTACCAAATGCATTTTTTTTATAGTGAAAAATGGTGGTATCATGCATGAACATGACCACTTCACCTTGAACAAAAACAAAATCAGGCTGTATTCACAAAATTGTGGGTCTGATGGTTCATTTCTCACCTGATAATCACCATTTTGGCTGACCATCTCCTTTCATTAGCAAGTGTCTAGTTCAAGTCACTCCTCCGGCTAACAAAAAATATGTTACAGAATATTATAACTACCATAAAAATCTATACACATAGCATCAATATAGTCCTGAGAAGACTGAAGAAAGAGAAGAGAAAATTTTTGTATTGTAAATTGATATTCATTTTCTTGTAAACTTCAGGGTTCTATTAATTTTTGCCTGGATTACTGAGTAGAACCGAATGGATTAACAAATTCAGTCAAATTAAAACATGTTGGTTCAAGTTTTGTCATGAATGTAAATACACAGACAACATTAAATATCATGACTTAAGCTGATCTAATCCAAACATAAAATATAAAAAAGCCGTCTGCTGAAGAAGCATCAATATGTGTCATGTCTGATGGTGAAATAATTATTAAGCCACTTAACTCATCAATATGTCTGACAAGAGATTAGTATAGAACAGGGTCACTGTAGACATGCTTTGACATTTTCTATAATTTTTCTGGTTTAGAAATTCACAGCTATTTTCTACAAAAGGGGTAAATACTTGCAAAGCTTATTTAGAAGCCTTCAACCTTCTCCTGTTTCCCATAAGCCTTCTCTGACATTTGACCTACCTCTCGCAGGTCAGGACATTTTATCTGAGTTGGGCATAATTACAACTGACAGCAGCTCATAGCTTTTTTTTGCCTTAGCCTTAGTTATAGAGAAAGAACAACAGAGACAACAGATTAGAGGATTGTTCAGCAATCCAATTTGTGGCCTATTAGAGTCTTGAGCAATCTTTGCTGGATGGGCTCATTTATGAGTTTATCTCATGGAAACTTTGGTCACAAGGAAAAATCATGTGATAAGAAACTTCATAAACAATTCGTAATGAATTACAGTCAGAAATGACTTCCATGGAATCTGATTCATTACCAGGGAATTCAGTATCAAGGAATAATGCTGGTACTTTTGCAAGTAGGCATTTTCTAATGTAATTCTAAGAGCAGACATTGAACACTTTTGAAGGCTTTCATTGCACCTTTTTTCTGCACAACAGTTTTATCTCATATTCAGGTGCTGTACTAGAGATGGAACTTGTCATTGCTAGTTTAGAAATGATAATAAATATGAGTTCTCTGACTTCATTGTCCAATTATCTCTTACAGCCAGAGCTGATCTTTAGGGTTTAGTATGACAAAATCAAAATAAATTAATAAGACCCAGGCATTAAATTAGCAAAATGGGCTGTAACAAAAGTTCCTGGTTGTTCTTTATTCCGGGATAAATTTCGCCTTTTCTGGGAGAATTTTTTTAGTTGTTTCTTATTTAGATACTCATATTTCTCCTTAGAAATAGTAGTAAGCATCTTAGTAGTTCAGCATCTTCTAATCCTTAGTGGTTTTGTTCTAACAGAATCCCTGCAAGACACAAAAGTTAGATGAAGGTGTTTAAATAACAGCGTGATCCACCTCGCAACAGCTATCCTGCATAAATCCCAAATACTTCATTTTCATAAAGAGGAAACATTCAAAGTCTGTTGTAGAAGACTTTGTTTAAACTATACAACTGTGTAATAATAGCACGAGCAGCTCTCCTGCAGCATGCTCCAGCCTCTCCCAGCACCGGTGCCATTGACTTCAGGTAGCCACCTCACTCTTTCCCTCCCCACCCCAGTTTTAATAACATTCGGTATCCCACTCAGCCCAGCTTCCAGTCCTTTAATAACCATAGCACACCCAGAGAAGCCCTGTTATCTGGCAAACCTGATGCTGCTTCTGTCCTATGAATTAAAATGAAAAACATGAAAAATTGCTCTTCTTAAGAAGATCATACTGTATGAAAACCACCTAAATGGTACACAGAGGCTGAACGTTTATTACTACAGGTATTTTCATACCAGGGTTTGTGTCTCTGTTACTCAAATAGTTCAGAAAAGATGTTCTTTGTCTCATTAACACCATTACCAGACTCAGTCATCAGGGCACACTGGCAACATTGACTGGGAGTAGAGCCTAGAAAGTCACAACCAACTGAATTATGAGCATGTCTTCAGCCTGAAGCCTGCACATGTATTCCCACTGCTGTGAAAGCACTACACGTGTATCTGGGTATTCCATCTCGCTGCACCTACCCCACATGCGTAAATGTTTTACGTAGCCTTTCACACTCTGGGATTCAATCACAGTCCAGGACGAGGTAGACAAGGGCAGGACAGAATGCATTTGGCTGTGTCAACATAATCACTGATCACTGAAGAACAGGTAAGTATGAGCCTATGTGAAAGGGGTAGATAGTTTTGATACTTGTGTTGTGGTTTAACCCCAGCCGGCAACTAAGCACCACGCAGCCACTCGCTCACTTCCTACCACCCCACCCCTCCTCCCCGGTAGGGTAGGGGAGAGAATCAGAAGAGTAAAAGTGAGAAACCTTCTGGGTTGAGATAAAGACAGTATAATAAGTAAAGCAAAAGCTGTGCATACAAGCAAAGTGTTAATAATGTAGACTTACAGCCTTAGTTCAGAAAGTGGTGGGGGTAGGTTTTGTTTTGGTTTTCAGTTATTACTCTTTTTGGCTCTAATTTAGATAAAGTGCAGGTTAACTGTGCAGCTACTTTACAGCTCCTATTTAAGTATTAAGATTATTTATTTCACCCACAAATAATGATTAAAATGACCCCATTTATTAGTGAAAGCAGGGGGTTTTAGCTGAAAATCTCTCTTAAAGAAGCCACACAATTACTGACAAATGACATAGAGCAACTAGAATAAGAAGAATTTGTAATGTTTTTATTAGTAGGAGGAAATGATTTAGCTATGGTGTGAATTAAACAAAAGCAGATCACGTTGCATGAGGCAGTAGAAATAATATTTTCAATTACTATTGCACTACTGTTCTGTACAATTCCATCTTTTACAGATACAGTGTTTTTGTCTAAAGTGTATAGAATAAAAATCTATCATACACAATAATAGTGTTGCAAGACAGGTCTAAAATAAAAAAGACCAGAATTTCAGTTTGACATTAAAATATTTTCTTGTCATTGTAACAACTCTAACATCACAAGGAAAATGTTTTCAACACTGATTACTGAATGTATTTTATACTATTTTAAATATTAGAACTATAATTTTAATGGTATGTGCCGTTTTACATTGTTTAATATATTTACTATATAATTTCACCAAAGCCTTGATTAAATTTTCTTAAGAAATATAGCCAGTTAAGAAAAGGGGAAATGTTCACTAAATAGCAGCAAAATAACTGTGACTGAAGGTGTAATGAAGAACCGTAAGGAAAGAGACATCTCACAAAAACAGAACAACTCATAAGTCTGTAGTGCATGTTCTATTTATTGAATTCTACTTATTCATACTATTAAGTGAATCTAAAGAACACCACACTCACTTTCCATGTATTCTGTTGGGGGGAAGGTTTAATATCACTACTTGCACTGCAGGGTATGAATGAATACCTTATTAATTTTAAGAGAAACTCATATTTTCTTTCTGCCTTTCACCAGGCAAAATTACTTGAGGTTTGGGTTTGTTTTTTTTTTGTATCTGTGGAATTATTCAAGTAAATTTTGTTGAGAGTATTGCAGCTTGTTGCCGCTCCAATTACCTGTGGAAATGAATTCAACACTGAATTCCACTTCTCTCTCCATCTTCTAGGTAGCACCCAATGGGGCTAGTAATTCCCTTTCTCCAGGGGATGATAGGTGGTGATGATGATCACATCCAAGACAGGTGTGTTAGCTTAGATACCTGAAGCTGTTACCATGGAGACCTCTGAACATCACAGTTAAAGCTTTAAACACGGGCATATTACATGCAGAGCAAAAACTAAGGGACACATCTAACCTGGGCAGTAGAAACAGCTAAGGATATTTGGGCAAGCGCTTAGACTGTGCTCTTCTAGCACACTGCGGTAGCTAACCCTGAGGCAGAAGGAAGCATCTAACTGCTGCAAGGATTCACAGCTATGCATTCTCCTTTGCAGACTGACAATTGAACAAGGCTATTGCAGGCATTTGCTACAGGGATGCTGCTCTTTTCCCTTCCCAGAAGCCAGCAGACAGAGCAATTACAGTACATGTGCAAGGCACAGATCCCCACCTTCTCCTCTGCCACATGCAAACCACAAATTTAAAGCAGAAGTCACCCTCTATAAATACTACATTAATTTCGTGGGATATTTGTAGGTTCCCCTTGGGAACCTGCCCTTGTTTATAGAAGCTGGAGGTCTCCCAGAGGACTATCTACAACATCAGGCAAGATTTACTTTTCCTTCCTCAAAACCACAGAAGTATAGGAATTTTTTTGGAGCTCTGAATCCAGTTCCCTGCTTAAAATTTTACTTCCTCCTACTGAGAGGCAGAACTTTGCCACTCCAGTGAGTTAGAAAACTTCAGGTTTCCAGCCTGTGTTTATTCCTGTCTGTTACTTACATTCAGTTGTTCACGTGCCAGTAGTGCGTCTCACCTTAAGTACTCCTTTTCCCTCTCCGGCATCCACTGCCCAGCATATTTATACTTGGCAATCCTTTGCCTTCCTAACCTCCATTCTGTTATGTTAAACAAAGTAGTCTTTTAGGTGAGAACAGGTAGGGTTAAAGCAAAGTGGAGTTGTTCCTCTTTGTCTTTTATTAAAAATGAACTAATAATTCCCTTTCTTTTTCCTGTTCCCACAGCTCCCCCTCCCGTTTCCATCTATTCAGGCTATTGGGAGAAGGCACCTGAAGCAAATTCTCTTTCCCTATCAAAGTATGAAAGTCAGTGTGAAATGCAATCTGTCAACACATGGTGAGTTTAATTATGCTAATTTTCAATTAGGCTTATATATAATTGAGGAGTAAAGACACTAGGCCAAATCCAGCCCTTTTGTTCACCTGTGAAACATCCAGGTCGAATTCTGTTTTCCCACATATGTAAATATTACTCTTGGTAAGGGTTTGCATTGATATGAGAGCAGGATTCACCCTCTGACCCGGCTATGTAGGCTTTCACACCTCTTGCAATTATCTCACATCTGTTCAAAAGAGAACTGACCTATATGTGGGCGAAGGTCTCTGCAAGCTGACGTATTCCCCCACGAGAATGTCATGTCATGTCATGCTGGTGTGAGACACAGATGCAGGGATGCTTGTATTGTAAGATCTGATGAGAATGGTTTTCTTTAAATTTAGTCTTTACTACAAAACCTAACAAATCCAAGAACTTGAAAAATATTTTCACAGCTTCAATATTTAATGCTGCAATTTTGCAAGCCATGTGTGCTGTTTAGATGTCTGTTTTCAAGTAAAGGTAACAAGAACTAGGAAGTCAAAGAAATTTGAAAAATCTTGACCTAATATATATTTTAAATATTATGTTTTTAATGCTGTAAATGTACAGTTTTTAAGTGCTTGATTTAAAGAGATTCATTTACAACATTTGCCTCCAATGCTTACAAGTAAATTTTTATACCTGTAAGTAAATACGGAGTCACTTCATAGCCTGTGGCTTTTGTGCTTTTTGTATGCACCTGTGTATCACATATTTTCCTGTCTGATACAAAACGTTCTAGAAATGATCTGTATTAGTACATATAAGCAGCTATATGGATGCAATAACATTTCTCAGCTATGGTACTCTGCAAATCAGGATCTAAGCATCTATCACCTTGAAAAGTCAAACCTAATTTATTAATGGATAAATTATTTCAGGACCCTGATGTGCTGAGAGACAGAGAAAGGAACTGAATACCTAAGAGAAGAGTCTAACTCAGCTGCAGACCTCCTCAGTTTAATATACCTCCACCAACCTCCATTTCTAAAATTGAAATCACTTTCTTGTTGCAGTATTTCTGGAACCGGCCTGATTTCTGACAAGCTGTGAAGGATACCAGGAGAACTAGCATCTAATTCAATAACTAACATATTATGACACTCTTCCTTTTGGATATACTAACAGTCCAGACTGTCAGTTGTATAACTGTACCATTTTTCTGCTTTGGGCCTATGTGTTAAAAACAAAAAGTCATTGTTATGAGCAAAAGTTGTTTACTCTAAACCATCGCACATGTAAGACGATAAGTCAGTGATTAGGAATACAAGTACCAATGTTCTCCACACCTGTAGTTCCACTCCCTCATCCTCACCGCACAGATACATTCTGCAACCTACAAATGCCACACACCCCCAACATTATCCCACCATCATCCATTGCAACATGTACTCCAAGCTACCCAGCATGACTGCCCCATATTTCTCTTTATTTTTTAATAGGTCCTCGCACATCTCATTAAGTCTCAGCAACACATTTCCTCTAGCCTGCCCTACCTACTACAGTGAAAACTATTTTTTCAGGATGCACTGCCGGCCAACACTCTGCTTATCAAGCAGATAAATATGCAGTTCACAAATTTTGTTAAACAGCATCTTATCTTCCTATGGTACCCTGTGGGATTTCTGTAGCCTTTTTGTACATTAAATGCATTTGCCAGTTCCCCTAATAAAACAGTGGCAGCCTTAGAAGTAAGGAGCATAGTAAATATTGACAGACAGCTTCTTGACATTGTATAGGTTACTATACAACATGGCCTGTGGTCCATGTTTGTCACCACTGTTTTGGCATCAGAATAATCTGGCAAAAACATCAGTTGAGGCCCAGAAGAAGTATCTTTGATGAAACATTTCAGAAAGAGGCCATAGAAGGGCAGGGCCCCTGTGGAAGAATCAGGATAACAAAAGATGTTGAGCAGACATAAAGTAGGAAAGGTAGGCCCGAAACAGTCCTGTGTTTGGTGGTCTGAAGTTATCATACAGCTTCACATATACTGCTCTTAGTACCTGGAAGACACATTCTTCACATTCACAGCATTCACACATACTACGTAGTAAGTTAAGCTAAAAGCTTTTAGAAGCCTAAAAATGGCTTACACGTAAAGAGTGGGATTTATCTCAACTAGAAGTAGAGAGCCTACTAAGAAACTGTTCTGGTCTGGTTTTCTAGGTCCTGCCATAGCCAAGAGGGAGAGACAACATCCACAGACCAATTCAGCCCATCTAGCTAAGACAGATGTCTAATTGCCTTAAACAGACAGCATCTGGGTCCACTGCCTATAAGAGACAACTACGCTAGGGTAGGTGCACAGCTCTTGGTAACTGATATCAGGACATGAATCCTATGCTATGGCACAAAAGTCTCCTCAAGGCATTGTGAGTCCCAGTGTAGCTAACTCCTATTGAAATCAGTGGGAACTAGGAACCTTAGTAGCCGAGGACCTCAAACACTAAATGTACATTTAGCTAAAGTAAAGTAGAAGTTATAAAATTATAACACCAAATATTGGGAAAGGTATCTCCAGTACTACTATATATTGTTTCAATGAAATCCTTGCTTTAATTGGTAATGCATCCAATGCCTTGTATTTGGGAATAAACAAGTACAGAAATATGAAAGACCCTAAATGCATTATGCAGAAATGCAGACTTCAGGTGTTTTTTTTTTCTTTTTCCATCAGTGCCATTTCATACACATATATCATAAAGACAATGCATTCAAAAGTTGCCAACCTCCCAGACATTCTCAGCTTCCTTTGTGGGCTACGCTATTTGCTAAAATAGACTTCTTGCTCAGGAAAAGTCTTTGGCCTAGTTAGCTGACAATTCATCACTGTTTGAAGGATATCATCCCTATCTAATGGATACTGAGTACAAGTGAATAAATTAATCTTTTTCATAAATAAATAGAACATGCAAATAGCAATCATAGATCTAAATGTTAAAATATGGAAAGCTTTTTGCGGTCACAGTGCAGTGCTTCTAGGTTAAGGCCTGACTTATTAAATCACCATCGAAGTTTACTATTTCAGGCACATCATCTGTCGATAAAGAGCAAATAAATAATATTTTATTTCCCAGGTTAAGTAGAATTCATGAAGCTGAAATACTACTAATTGTTCTCTCAAAAAGAAGCTTTTGCAAAAAGAGAAAGAAAAGGAATGTACAGTGGATGGAAAAGAACTTGTGATAATTATCTGTCACTAATTAGACATCCAATCTCTTTAAAATAGTAGGTTAATGATGGTAACCTACATAATGATGCTGCTTAAGGCTTCCTCCTACTCACGTCTACACTCTATGAAACCTTTTAACTCCAGCTTCCACCTCAACATGGCCGCACATCTCATTGCCTTGCAGATGTCTAGGGAGCAGTTGTGAGCCAGGGGAAGAAACAGCTCTCAATCTGGTAAAAACCGTTTAACTTGACGTCATTCCAAGCAAAATTTGGACAGCCAGAAGGAAAGATTTGTTTCGGAGAGCCAAGAAAGCGTACAGTCCCATCAGGGGAGGAGCATACAAACGTTGCTGGCATGTGTATGATTTCAGATTACTCGCACTGCCAGACTAAGAAACTGCTGATTTAAAACTATCATCTTTGTTGCTTCTATCCAACATCGGAAGGGTTCAGCAGCATCTAGCGTTTGGTGGTTGCCGGCAGACCAGTGGCATGCATAATGCATATAATCATATCAACAAGAAGAAATAAAAAATTATGGGTAGATAAAAGTGGGGAAATACTGAGAAGTATTTGTATTTTCCTCCTTGTAGAGGGCCCAAGTAGGGAACAGCAAATGAAAATCATGAGAGAAATCACTGGCAACTTTTCTGGCAGTGGCATATGTATAGTTCAGCAATCTGTTACTCTCAGAGAAATGGACATGGGATTGACAAGTGACTGGCACGAATGTCTCTGGAATAATTGTGGCAGAGCAGCACAATAGGCATCAAGGAAGGATTTATTGCAGGGTGCTACTTAAAAAACTGTGAAGGCTCTGGTATGGAAAAAACGCATCCAGTAACCTTTTTTGAGCAGTGCAGAAAATGAAATCTGAGGCAAGGTTAGCAGTTTTAGCAGATTTCAAAATGGGCAATACTTACAGATCCTGGACTTAGACTCTGAGGCCTAACTGGACTGTTCCCATCATCACCTCTGCTTGCCCACACGACACAAGCTATAGCATTCCACCTAACAACAACCTGTAGAATTAAAAAATATGTAATTATTATATCTTATTTCACACTTGACTTGAGATGCTTTAGGTGTCTGGAAAGAAACATGCAATAAGATGAACAGGATGTGAAGACACAGTCACTACCAAAGCCAATAGCAGGCACAGTGCCAAGACTTCCACAAAACTAGTTTAGCTGCCCACTTCTTACATGTGATTTTAATGCATATTATGAAAGTAATAAAAAAAGGTACAATGCTTGAGTGCTCATAGTACCTGTCACTGAGTCTCTATATAAAATGTAGGGACTTATCTGAAACTCCCTGAAGGGAACGGGACGCTTTTCTTGCATTCCGGAGGGACTTTTATCTATTAGATATACACTATGTTGCACACAGGCACAGATCTTATATTCATATTCAGTTATAGACGAACTATTTTCATGAAGAAATAATTTAAGAAGTACTACTCCAGTAGTACTACTACTCTGTATGAGCAAGAATTTCTTCTGTGAACATAAGAGAGACCTCAGAATCTACCAAATGAGGGACCATAAAAATTAATTTTCCATAATGATGACTAGATAAAATGCAGGCACTTGGCCTAAAATCAACTGCCTTTATGGCAAGTAACTATTTTATGACTTCAGAATAACACCATTCACATGCAAAACTCCACTTTGAGTTACTACACATCGCATAGTAATAGCCTTCACATCATTCACCCAGGAAATGCAACACTTACAGTCAACAGCAGAAGTGGTATTCTGTCCCCACAGCCTCTTCAATGAAAAACAACATTAGGGGTTTCCACGCTGCGGGTGGTTTTTCTCCCTTTTTATTTTTCATTGTCTTTTGCTACTTTAAATAAAACAATGGATTTGCACATGTTAACACATCTGAATAGATTCATGTTTAAGATCTAAAAGCACAGATGGTATTGGAGGTAAGCCAACTTTGAGGCTTATTTTGTAGCTTGAAGCTTTTTGCACGGCTGAGCTGCATTCAGAAGCCACCAGCAGCCCCAAGAAGCAAAAGACCAAGAGTATTCACAGGCACAGGGAAAGATTTTTGTCTCTGTGTAGGCTGACTTAAGATCTATGCTGTAGTTTTGCCAGATTTCCAGCATGTGGTTGGTATGCAATGACACATCTGCTCTGACTGAACGGAAAGGAGGGTAGTGCATGAAACGGCCACTATTTTAGTTGCTGCCTCAAAATCCTTTCAACATCATGCCTTTCTGGGGCAGAAACAAAAGCTGGCTGGAAGAAGAGATTTGTAATTTAGAGGAAGGATACCTAAGTTGGTGAAGGTAAAAATAAACATGCAAGATGGCTTTACTATTTGACATTCATTGAACTTGGATATGTCAAACATGAAACATTTCAGGAGACGAAGTTATTTCCCTGTTAGGAAGAGTCTCCTTTTGTTCTCTTTCATTCAATTTTCTGACACCTTTAGAATGACAAGACTTTAGGCAGCATCCTCAGCACATATCCATTGCAGGTTCAACTTTTCCTCAGAGGACATGTAACACAACCATTAAAAATATATGTAAAAGAACTAGAAAAGCTCCATTTCTGTTATGTTACTGCCACATTTTTTTTGCGAAACTAAATCTATATAAAATAGTCTTTCTGTGCTCTCCTTATGCTTCTGTAAAATGCATACAATTTTCATTTCATTTTTAGTGCCTGGGGGTTCAACCAAGAATCTTCCAGATAAAGGACAAAAATGCAGAAACAGAAAACCTCTGTTCTAAAGTGATCATAATATTAACTGATAAAGTACTAAAGCGGGGGGGGCGGGGGGGGGAACTTCCCAGGGTGTGGTAATTTGTATGTAATTTGGCCAAGGCAACATGAAAACCTAGGAACTGAATCGAGATTGATTACCTGAAGACCAGCTGGGTTCCTGTGTCTTATCCACGAGTAAAACCCCCTGATTCACTTACAGGGATATTGTGATATAAATGAATCTATGTAACCAAGAGAGATAAAAGGAGATATAGACATGTTACCAAGTATGTTAAATGCATCCTTAAGCAAAGACTTGGAATATAAATCTCTGGGTCACAAAATCCCCACAGTTCCCATGTAAGGGACCTTTGTGTTCCAATGTCATTCTCTGTATGGGAGAAACTTGACGGTCCGATTGTTCCTCTAGGCAGAACAGCCTTACTAGTGAAAAAAGGACCCCAAAACAGAACAGAAACTCTTCTCTTCACTTGGTGCATCAACATATTCTCTCCTTCTATGTAGATAAAGTCCAATGTAGTTACCTGGGCTCCTAATTCCAGCTTTCTGAAAGCCCTGCATCATATATTGTCATAACTTTTAAGCACTAATTTATGAATTAAGAAATATACCCCATTACATAAAGAAAAATGCATTCCTTATTACTGCTCTAAAGACTGAAGCTAATGGAAATTTAGGTAGGCCTAGAAGCCAAACTTAATCTCTGATATTTGTTTCAAATTAATCAGTTTTTCACACCTGAATGCACAGGACATTTGTCAAAACAAATCAAGGGCTGACAATTTTGCTCACAAATCACAGATCTCCAATTTTATAAAGTATTATTACGAAGCTACTAAAACAAATCCGCTATAACTCACCTCATGGATCTAATTACTCTTCAATCCTCTCCACGCTGAATACACTCTACTCATAGCATCTTCTTTCTCTGTCATCATGCGCTATCATTGCTGCTTGGATCTAAGAAATAGCTGACTAGTATCTCTTTGCATTTCATCAACTCTCTATTGATTCTTAAATGTCAATTAAATGTGTTTTCAACCTCACCTATATTTTTCAGTTTCCCCACCAGTATCATGGGTTTTTTCAGTCTATAATAATTTAATTTTGGAAGACATTTTCACATGTAATACCTTCATACAAAATGCAATTTATTGCATTTCATTGATATTTAAGAAATAAAATTTTCATACTGAAATATGCTACAAATCATCTGCAGCTAACTTATAGCTGCTTAGTTAACCATATGTCAAATCACTCATTTCTATCTCAACTTGGTAAATTTAGTATAATAAAGCTGTTGAAATGTATGTTCTTATATCGGCTGTACACCAAATAACTTGTAGATCAAATGCATAAAGACAACAGAATTCAAAGGATGCATTTGTTATGTCACCACAGATCAGTTAATAATGCAGATGTCTAATTATGTAATTAGATTTAGCATTCAGATGCCACACAGGATTAACTTAATTACAAAATGGATTTAAAAATAACTCCTGCAAAAGGTAAACTTTTATTATGGGGCCATTCAATATATTTTTCAAATATTGTAAATGAACATATAAAGTATTTAAGATACCACTAAATGCAAACTAATGGAGAAATACTTCGTGTGTTTCTTCTTAACAGAAACATATTCATACATCAAATTTATAGTCCATTACTTTGTCTAGTAGATAACCGTAATAACGAAGCTAATGCAGAATTCTAATTGTATCTGGAATAGGATATAAAGAAAAGCAAACAATGTTGTACTAAATAAATGTAGCCTTCTCTAAAAAAACGCAAAAATCCCAGTTGGAATAAGAAAACACACCACATTATTGTGATAATGACCTAGAAATTATGCATGGTGGTGCTGATTAAACCACGAAAGAGCTACTTCAAGTCGTGTAATTCAGTCATATACTGAGATCATAATTTGTCTAAACTCCGATAATCAGCAAGAAAAAGAAATAAGATAGGTTGACTGATTTCACACCAGTGTTTCAAAATGACCAAGGAAATCTTCAAACTCTGATCAGAATTTGAACTCAACCCATTACAAAAACAGACTGGCAAAATGATTGAGTCTAAATTTTATTAACAGATACTGAAAAAACAGGGTCAAAAACTGTAGTGTAAAAATATGCTTTGCTCAATGAGAAATCAAGTGGCGTGATACACACATGATGCACCGAATCTAAAACCTATTAGAAGTCAGAGGGAAAACTCACACTGATCTCAGTGTGCTTTGGATCAAGTGCTATAAGGCTCCTTCAACAATCATAAACCAATTATTTAACAATCGTTAGCTTAGATTAAAAGCACTGGAGTGAATGATGCATGGCTATTGCTTCAGTACCGGCTGTGCAGAACCAGGACCTTCCTTGCGGCAGTTCGAAATGGCTCCATATACCTAGCTATTAAAACCTAAACTAGTTCCTAGATGCCGTTTTGAGTAATCAGAGAAGACCTGCTATATGTCCTTAATCCTCCCAGAAAGAGGAATCCAGGGCCAGCAAGTGATTCTTCTTTCTTCTCTTTTCCCACTTGCTTAAGCTAGGCCCCTAAGAATTTCTTTTCATTTGTAAGTTTCATAGCTTAGGGTACACAGAAATGGAAACTAGATTTTTTGATTAATGAATAAAAATCACTGACATTTTAAGGCCTGATCAAGTGATAGCTAAAGACTCCCTGTGATTTCACTGGCTATTGAAATGTCGCTAAAAAAAAAAATACCTGAACTGGAAGAAGGCTAAGGGAGGTGGATGGCAGATTTATGACTTTTCCCACATTCATAATACCACATCAACCCCAAAGAAATTTCAGAATCATAGAACTGATGGTTGGAAATCATGTAACCCAACCTTTTGCTTGAAATGGGACTAATGTCAACTCTAGATCAAGTCAACTACAGTTTTGGCTGAGTTCTCTGAGACAGACGTGCATTTCCTTACCCGTGAAAATTTTTTCCTAATGTCCAGTCTAAACCTTCTAAAAGCAATTATGCTCATTCCTCTAACCATCAGTACACTGACCCAAAATAAGCATGACAGGGTGTTGCCTTAAAGGGGAGTAGTATTTGAGGTGTGTTTTGGTACAACACTAACTTTTCCTTCCCAGCTATTCTGCACGTGGCGATGAAAACTGCTATGCGTGGCCATAACAATTCAGCAGAACCAAATCTCTAGATGATTTTTACCAATTCATTTTGCTGGACAACACAATGGGGAAAGGAGTCATCTGCTTCTTCCTATCCCCTGTCCTTGCTGTTATTCACTTCAATCAGTAGTGTGGAGGAAGTAAGGCTGTGATTCATATTTGTTTAGGCTCAGTTCTGGGTGACCTATAGAAGACGGGTTATTTGTCTCTCTGCAAGGGCAAAAAGCATAAGCTCCAAGCGAGTTCACAGCAAATTTCAGTCCATTTCAGTCCCCCAGCACAAAAAAGCCTGTTTAATACAAACTTGTTCATGTTCTAACTCTGGATGTTTCCTTGTTAGACTAGACTATCATCATTCTTTATATACTTGGTGTACCTTTATTTTAAGTGGCTTACATTTTTTTTTTATACTTCTTTCCTAAAAGATAGAGACTAAATAACGGTTATTCAGACAGCATTGTTGCTGAGTGAAAATCCCTCAGCAGTATATTTTCCTACAAAAACATCAGTTCATAAAGTTTTAATTGAATTTTACTTTTTGGAAGAACACACTGACTTGACAAAATTTTCAAAGAAAATCTTTGAAACAAAATATGACTTTCATTCCTTTTTGGGGCTACATGGTTCATTTCAATCTTTATATTAGCCTTATATATACTGTATAGCCATTACTGTAAAAGTAAAAAATAATCAAAATTATACATTTGAAACATCTTTTAACTGCTTTAATTCAAAAAGTAACACGGTCAAAGAACATGCTGTGAGTTCACAAAGCCGAGAGGAGAGTGAAAATTCCTGCTTTCCTTTGATTCATAATGCAATTAATTTTTAGAATGTCAGAATTTCTCTCCAAACAGAAATGCCAGGTCCTGACCAGCTGGGCTGATTAGGGCAACAGTATTTATTTCCGTAGTTTACTGTCTGATTTTACTCTTTTGAGTGTCAGCATGAAACATCAGAATAAATGATCAGTAAAGGTCATTCAAAATAAGTTAAAGTTTAAAAAAAAAGTCTGCACAGTTATAGCTGAGAATCTGCTTCTTCAACAGTCACATCAGTGGCATGTTTTCCCTGACTTCTGCTCACACACACACACTCCCACCAATATGGAGCTGGCCACCTGCCAACACAAGAAATACACAAGAGCACAAAAGGACCTGTTACCATTAGGTACATGATAAGTAGTGCCAGATGTGCACGTGCCATAAATTTAATTTAGCATGTAGTTTTTTGCCAAATTTATGATTTAAAAAAAAACCCAAAATTAACAGAAATAAGCCATTTTCTGCTGAATTTAACAGCTAAAATGTTGATGGCCAGAACTAATGCTGTATGGTGGGTTAGATGATCTTAATTTTCTATGCAGACATATTCAGAATGGCAGAAAATGCCAACACAGTTAAGATGCAAAAAGGAAACCTGTTCTGTTTATGACAAGCAAAAATGTGGCCCCTGTGGGACAAGCACCCTGCCTCTACAGCTGAGTCCTGGCACTTTCAGTGTGAAGACACTAATGCATCTTACCACCACGCTGCAGAGATGAGATAGAGCTTAAGACCTGCCCAGCTGCCTCTACCCTACCATTTAAGTGGTGAAATTAAAACCAGGTGTGAATTGCTTCCTGCTGTTCTTTGTGGAGCACCTCTGTGGACTGGCCAGGCACAACCCGTCCCTGCTGTCACAGGAAATTGGGACCAAGGGATGGTTTCTGACAAAGATTTGTGAGGAGACTAAGCCAACCAATTTAAGCTATTCTCCTTTCATCCAAAAATTAGATTAACACAGAAAATGAACAGATATTGTGTGGATGGCTGCTTAATGAGCCTGTGACAGGGTAGCATTCATTTTAGTCTTGCGTGCAGACCAGCTCCATCCTGCCCCTTCTCCTTTCTGACTACTAACAGTGGTCTTCCTCTGATCAGCTCCACTGAACAAAGTTTTATTATTCCAAGCACCAAACAGCATCTTTAAATTCCCCAAACTGTAAATCTCCTTCCCTACGTCAGGATTTCCCCATCATCTCGCACGCCATATCAGCATGTTAAGCTTAAATTAGTGCTTTGGGAAGCAAGTCACAAATTCCTGCCTCCTTTTCCTCTCCCACTGTTTTGCAGCTCCTGCTCGTTCTGTCGCCCAGGTACAAATCGTCCCAGTCCTCCAGCTCTGTCTCACTCACCAGTGCCATCTGATTCTTGCTTACTGCCACAGAAATACCACTCTAGGCAGACCCCAAGATAGCAGCTACACATTCAGCGTACCCGAGTGAATTAAGAACCCCTGACAGAAGCCTGGAGAGTTCTTAGTACCTGATACAAAACAGAGTAGCTGCCAAAGCACACTGCAAATATTTTATCAGAAATAATCCTAAAACCATAGCACAGAGAGGACCAAACGCTCTACCTGTTTATACAGACATACTGGATATTTTGCAACACAGAGATCCAAAACATCTAAACTGGCACCCTTGGCATACATGCCAAAAAAAGTTCTACTGTTCTCAGCAGAGAGATGCTTACAATTGTCATTGGAAAACATAACCTTAGGGGTATTTCGAAGCACCTATCTGTCTCTGGAGCTCTCCTAACCCAGTGATGTAAAGCCTGGCATTTTCTTAGGATCAGCACTTCACTAAGCCATGGTCACACTTCTTTATGGAGGTGACAAATTAAATGTGCTCAGTGTAGAAGAGCTTAATGGTAAAAGCATTTCCCTAAGGTGACAAATATGGTCTTCCTCAGCTTCAGACATTTTAGAGCTCATCCTCCTGCTCCCATAATCACACACTCAAGGAAATCTCCCTTGAACTCCAGGCTCTAAGTTATCCCTGATAAGAATGCTCTGCACGTCCCCCTATTGAAACAAGGTCAATTTGCAGCTGGGAATACAAGACATGTCAGACAGAGAGAGAGGACGCAAGTAGGTGATAACTGGGTAGCATGATGGAGAGGTAACCTGAGTTCTCGCCATTAATTGCAGAAGTACTTTAATATTCCTTCATCCAGGAGCCAAGCCTAGCTCTCGCTGCTGTTACCCAGTAGGGGAACTGGAGCATTCTTCCCCGAAGAAGTGGTGTTTAAGGCTTTCTAACAAGAAACAGTATGACAGGGTTGAAATCTCTTCAAACTGGGGTAGGCTTAAAGATGAAGTTTCCCTTTTCCAAAGTAAATGCTGCGATTACTCAACAATTATGTAAATGGTAGGCACCACACGTTCCTCTGGCTGCCTTTCTGAATTAATTCAGACCTGTCAGCACTTGTTAGACAAGCTCAGCTAACAGTTACNGCCTAGGATGCATGTGAATATGGATGGTAGCCTAACTATATGGGCTAAGGGCGATTTTAACTTGGCTGGCAAAGCACCTACCGTGTGTATTAATAACAAGGAGCCCAAAAGACCCTCATGGCCCCTCTTCTCTGCAGGGACTGGGGAAGACTACACATAGCAGCCAAGTATTAGCAGCTGGCCTGCCCTTTGAGCAAGTGGAAGACAATCCAGGTGGGACTCAAAGGTAGAACAGTCACTTTCCCATGGCACTGAGCCCTCTCCATGTTACCCTGTGCCTCAGGGGAGCTCAGCACTGCGCTTTCACAGTTGTATCACTTCCATGTTAGCCCTGCCTCACATCCTAACAACTTGGAGCACTTTGCTCACACCCATCTGCAATCTACCTAACATTCAAACTGTTTAACAGTGTATAATAATTTTCAGCCTGCGTCAAAAGAAAATCCATTCCATGGCACAAAGAGACTATTTCACAGCCATTTTCCTTGCCTTATGTACAAATGACCTGGGAACGGAAATTAAAGCATATTCCCTCTTTTCAAAAAGCCTGGTACTGAGCTTAGATCTGTTCAAGGACAACATTAACTTTTGCACTGTTATTTACATGAATTTGTGGTCTTTTAATTACTGCTGGGTCACCCACAGAAAAAAGCTGCCCTCTTCTTTTTAGGTAATGAGCGAGTACAGGAATTATTCGTGGGTTACTGAACACATCTCTGGTCATTAGTCTACCGTTCATTTCAGAAGAGATTGATTACATTAACAATCCAACCATCACAAGAGACCTAGAGATGTAGTAGTCATTTTTTAAAAATAAAAAACTCACACCACCAAATAAAGCAAATGTAAAAACATGCATTCTCATTTTGTACAGGACTACTATCTTGAAGGACGGCTGAAGAAGAGAAACATTTCCTTAATATCAACTTGTGTGAAGGAAAATCTGCAAACAATTTTATGTACTTCTATATGCAACCTTCATAAACCAAAAAAAAAGGAAGGAAAATCATAGTGACAGTGCAAAGGAACATGTTAAATGGAATTTGATTTCATTGATTTGTTTCTTATATGCCTTTCCTCTTTTTTCAATTGCTCTTTAGTGTCTTGCATACAAAGATTGAAATGTATGTCTGCAGCATGTCACAAGTTCCACTTTATTATATAGTTTATTCCTCAACCTATATCCACATAAAGCACACTTATTGATTTCTTATGTTAAAGGCATAGATGATATCAACAATTCTGTACTGTGAATCTCTTGGGATAATCTTGTACTCCTGTGGAGCCTTCTATTCAAGAGCTTCACCTCTATTACACTGGGGTTAACACAAGAGGTTGTTTTCAACCCTGTATATCACTAGCTTCATTCTGCTGTCTTCATGTTGAAATAAACTAAAAACAAGTCCTGCGAAAGCATTAACAAATTGATAAGATAACTGATAAACTGCAGAAATCTGTCCTTTTCTTACAAGCTTCCCCATTCTCCACAGTTTCTTCTCAGATTGAATTGGGCCACTTGTAGCACATACAGATTACATTTTCCTAGATGTCTCTGCTTAAGTACCACCTTTTTGATGCATTATGTAGATTTTCATTAGAGCTAATGAACCAATTTGTTGCCAATAGCTTACTGGTTGGATTTGGTACTTTTTCTTTTAATGACTCACCCAGGAACCAAAAGGAAACTTTACGGATTTATTTATTACATATGATTTTCACTCTAAAGATTTTTCAAACTTTCTTTTAGTGTTCTTCATTATCTCATCAGTATTCTTGCAGCATTAGTAACCTTACATAAGATAATATTTTTTCTAAAAGTTGAATCATGACCACATGCAAAAGAATCCCTAACTTAAAATGCCCATTTAAATTACTTTCTTTAGGGCATATTTGCTATTTATATAAACAATGAGTTTCCTTGACGCTTAACTTTTTAGCTCTCTAAAAATTGAGAGAAAAGAATGTATAGGATGAACAAGCTCCCTACATATGTTACAGCAAGCTGGAAGAGCTGTAATCTAAAAAATATAGTTTAATAAAAAAGGGAAGTTTCTTAATTGAGCTTTATAATCCCAGTCAAAATCTTTTAGAAGATTACTCAGGACTTTTACAGATAGAACCACGTGTAAATTTGACCCTTTGATAAGGAAATCAAATGCTGTATGCCACAGATGTGAAGAACGTGCTTTCTGTTTTGTGTTATGCTGTGAATGAAAGCCACAGCACAGCCACCTTCTCAGAAGTTGTGTGGGAGGGTAGGAAATCACTGTCCTGGAGCAGGGGGGCACTAGGCAGGCAAAAGGGTTATCACGGACCATTCTCTTCTCCTCCAATTTATGTGTAGTACACCTCTAGAAGGAATAGCTAGTTGTTACATTGAACATGTTGTTAGAGAGATCATCAATTAAATATTTTAAAAAGTGATACATGATGACTTACCATAATAACGCAGTTAAACCCTTGTCCTTTTGACCCGTAGCCTCACAGAAGCACGAGTCTGTCAAACCCATTTTTCCCCAGAAGCATCTTAAAGAGTCCACATTGATACAGCAATCAGCTGCACGCTGAAGAGTTCATTTTTAAAAGAGCAAAGCCATGAGAATTTAACAGTAACACAAGATTTTACTCAAATTTGTTAGCCATTTAAACATTTCAATCAGTAATTAATCAGTAAAATAATTAATCAGTAAAAGCCTTCATGTTGACCTGGGGAACTTTAGTTTGCCTCTCTGTGGGCCCTGTCACCAACTCAAAAGCAAAAACCTCCACAGATGTTATCCCTGTGTGAGTTACAGCAGACACATTGCATATACATTTCACAATCATGCTAACCTTGTTGTGACTGTGAAAGAGAATACCATTATGTCATGAATAAGAAACTGGATCAAAACACACAGGCGTTTCAGTATAGCTTTTTCCTCGGTATTGCAGTTTGAATGAAATGTTACTTTAGCTTGTACATGTGAAGGTGGAGAGCTTTCCCTATCTCTTTTTGTACTGTGCAAGCTAGACTGATCATTATTCAACTCTCAATGGCTATCCTCTGTTTTGAAGAGAATATTTTAACAGTTTTTCTTCCAGGTTGCTTTAATATTTGTCTTATATAATTGAAACCGATTTTACTGTTTTTGTTGCAGTGGTCACAGTGAGTTACAGAATCAGAGGCCTCGGAACATGACATTTTTCAAAAGAATGCACTCAGAATAGTCATTAGGAGGAGTTTGACCCACAGCTTCACTATGCCCAAACTGCCTTTGAAAAAAATGAACTGTATATTTAAATTCTTGGCCCCTAGAAAACAGCAACGTCTGACTCTTGACATTGCCGAATGAGAAACAAGAGGTCATTCAACTTACAAAGCCTATAAATTCAAAGCTCCAATTAAGAAAACACTTACAATGCAAGAGACTGTTTCGAACCAAGGAGAAATAAATACTATTTATATCAAGAGTACTATGAAACTCAGCAGGGAAACTGATCAGGAAGACTTACTTTTCAAAAACCCTAATATATAATGGAGAACATCTTAAGATACCAGAGTGGAGAAGCAGCATGCTGCAAAGTAGCATTGTATCACCCCATAAAACAAAAAGAAAAGTGGGACTACAAGCAGACAGTGGAGGCAATGTTCATCATATCTGTTAGTATAAACTGAACCGCCTTAAGAAATAATTCACTGGCGATTAAGGCTGAATAGTTTAGTGTCTCGCTCCCATGATGTGTGGACATGAATATACAGAACTTAAAACACAGTTTTAAAAAATTAAGGTTGCTAAGTGACAGCACACTTTATCACCTCATTTACTATTTCTGAAGACTCATATTGAAGAAAATAGACAACATGGGTGCCCCTATTGACTTCTGAGCAGACTTATTCTTCGCTGGTGTGAAAATTTAATTTAAAACAAACTGTGTTAATCTGGCAACAGAAATGCAATTGTTCATTTCCATGTTTTAAGGTGTAAGAATTTGACAGGTAAATACGTTGTTAGAAGAGTGTTTCAGTAACGTGTTTGGCTCTCTAGGTAATCTAAAAAACACATTTCACTTTTTCCATTTTTTGTTAATTGTCACGACTGTATCAACAATATAGGCCACTGGGCTCTTAAAATGCAGATACCTGCACAGATTTAAAAAGTCTTTTTCTTTAGTCTTGTTGGAAGATTTCTAAGTCATAGCTTCTGAAAATAGGTCTGATCGATCCCTATACACATATCCAAAGTCACTAAGAGCTCAAAAGCATTATCTAAGAATATTCCAGCTTTTACAAGAGTTTGCAGTTCATATTTCAGCAACATGTGAAACCTTCATACGTGTTTCTAAACACAAGCATGATTGCCTCAACACAGAAAACATTTAATCATTAAAAATAATTTAATTTTGTTTAAATTAAAACAAAAATTAAAAGCCCCACAGACATTTTCTTTTCCCAATTTCCTTTCTTTTGTGAGCACACTACAAAACAAACTTCAGAATCCTCTGAATAAAGTGTAGCATTGTCATGGTTTCAGCTGGGATAGTGTTGACTTTCTTACTAGCAGATGGTATAATGCTATGTTTTGGATTTGGGATGAGAAACCATGCTGGTAAAACACAGATGTCTTTGGTTGTTGCTAAGCAGACAAGGCCTCTTCTGCTTCTCACACTGCCCTGCCAGTGAGTAGGCTGGGAGTGCACAAAAAGTTGGGAGGAGACACAGTCGGGACATCTGACCCCAACTGACCAAAGGGCTATTCCATGCCGTGTGACGTCATGCTCATTATATAAAGCTGGGGGAAGGAGGAGGAAGGGGGGAACCTTTGGCGTGATGGCGTTTGCCTTCCCAAGCAACTGTTAGATGTGATGGAACCCTGCTTTCCTGGAGATGGCTAACCACCTGCCTGCTGATGGGAAGAAGTGAATGAATTTCTTGTTTTGCTTTGCTTGTGTGCACGGCTTTTACTCTGCTTATTAAACTGTCTTTATCTCAACCCATGAGTTTTTTTCTCACTTTTACTCTTCCGATTCTCTCCCCAGTCCCAGCTTGAGAGAGTGAGTGAACGGCTGTGTGGTCCTAGTTGCTGGCTGGGGTTAAACCACTACAAGCATACAGTTTCTGCTCTGAATCTTTTCATTTCTCTCCCTCTTCTCAACAGCCAGGATTATATTTCCTGAACTTCTGAAACATCTACCCTTCCTGATATGAAAGGATGTCCTTCTCTCTGGCTTAAGTCCCAGGTGTCTGAGAATTCTTGCTCAATTTCTTCCCCTTTACATTTCCAAAGAGCAATACAAACACTTATGTTTATTTGTGCTGTCTCTAGGAAGTTTGCTTCTCTAGATTCCAACACAAACACAAAAGCTGGAGAAACTTGTTTCCCTAGGCTTTAGCATGCCAAGAGGTTTCCAGCTGAATAGGATCTTCTGGATTTAATAATTAACCATTGCTTCTGCCCTGGGGATTACATCAGTATGCACACACACATACCTATCTCTATCCTACACTTTCAGGAAACATCTCTGGAACAAAGTTATCCCCTTAAATTCAGACAGCAAGCAGCACAAGTTTGAATGAGTATGTTTAGATATTTATAACATTGCATTAAAATAATGTTGAAATCTCCAAAGTTGTCTCAGACCAAAGCAGCAGGGCAGACCCTGAAGTCTTATAAATAAGAATCCCGCTGCTTTAGCCCACAGAGCTTCTTTGATTTATGCCAGCTGAAGATTTTGTCCATAGTTAAACAGTTAAATGAATGAGGTCAAACAAATCACCATATTGTTAAATTAAAGAAATGAGCAGAGCTGACGCAGCTCATGCCAGAAAACTAAAATCCATATTCTCTTTGTAGCTTTGAAACAGAAGCAGGAAAAAAAATAATCTGTCAGTGGAAGCGTACTGTCTAGTAGCAATACATCACCCCAATATGTTAGCATAGCTTACAGAACGTACTCATCAGTGAAAGCCCATTGTTTGTCCCTGATAAAACCAAATAGTGTAAGAGAAACAGATAGAAAACTGGGGTTTGAGGGGCAGCTGATTCCAGGCTACTGACTCTTCATTTTAATTTATTTACAGAGGCATATCTATGCAAAGGACAGCAACAAAAGTTTTGTGCCACTAAGAGGCAATGTAGAGTTTGTATGAGTGCTGAATTGCACAGCATTGTTAAACAACCACTTTGTCCATGTCTTTACAGAAGAGGTTGGTGATGAACCAAATCGGGAATCAATATCCCTTGGGTCATTAAAGCAGAAGTATACATAAAAAAGAATTGGCTATAGAAGTATTAGATGTACTTAAAGTAGACAAAGCTGCAGGACCACAAAATATGCACCAGTTAAATATTATCAGATGTTTGCTAGAAAACTGTGAACTTTAAAATTATATTTATATATGTTCAGTAGCTTCAAGAGAGATTGAAGAGAAACCCAATTCCCTTGTTTTTAAAAGATATAGACATAGCATAAGAAACTAAATAATGTGATTTAATATAAGAACAGTTATGGAGAGAGATAATCTTAAGAAATAGCATAAAGAATAAGAAACCATATCAAAAAACATAAGAAAAGGTTTTAAGGGGATTGAGAAAGAGATATGCATGATATACTCGTGAGTTTGGAAGCTGGGGTTTTGTTTGTTTGGGGGTATTTTGGTGATACGCAGAGGGGAAAATATACCTATATTTTCAATAAACATTAAAAATTTTCACCACTAGATTAATTACCATAATAAAAAGTGATGAAGCAGTCAGGGACAGGTAAACAGCCATTACTTGGGTAAAGTTTGTAATCAAGGATAGCGAGATGAGGGTTATATGTTTTATATCACTCTGGGACATCTTAGTCTCAGCATATCGAAGAGAAACTGCACAGGGTCTTGGACTTCAGCTGTCTAGAACTGGTGGGTTCACTTCTGAGAAAAAGGCAAAACAGCAAGACAGTTCTACTTTGAGGGGTATATTATGAGGTTCAGAGCAAGGGATTCAGACCACAAGCCCTTCTCTTGCTATCAAATGAGAAAGCTAAACAAGGATGCATGATGGATTTCCTTCTTCCTGAATCCATTCAGGCTCTTAGAGGTGAGTCTTACGGTGCTATGGGAAGAGCTCTGCTTCATCTAGTAGAAAACTATAGAAAGAAGACTTGCGTATTTTCTCATTCTAATAGATGGTGTCAGGACTGGTGGCATCTGGCAGACTTGATGTACTGCCACCGATAGTCAAATCTGCAGAAAGAAAGAAGTAATGAGTTGAGCACCAGAGTGTTATCATACTTATTTTTACATCCATGTGCTTCATTTAGAGAGTTAAGCCAGTCATTACAGCTCGGCTTAGATGAGGAAAAGCTTGACTAGGTGAAATGAGATTTAGTTCATTTAAAGGACACAATCAGTTTCAGGAAGACTGTGTTGGGAGAAGCACTAGAAGGAAGGATGAAAAAAGCTATCATCAAAACAAAGAGAGAGGACTACAACCTAAATATAGCTTTTCACATGTGACGCAGCAAAGACTGATAACTGTGATGACTAGTGTTTTGACAAATGAGACAAGTAAATTAGATCAAACTTTAAGCCTAATTTATTTTGGATATTAATATAAAGCACAGTGTTAACTCATTGTAGAATGGCTGGTGATTGGGAGAAAAAACAGAAGTAAAAGTCTGAGATCAAAAGCATTGCCCATAAGTTCAAAGGCACAGAGTCTTTATTAATAAGGCACACCTCTTTCTGTCTTGTTTTCAACATAATACTTGTGAAAAAGAAATTAAGGCAAAATGGAAAATACATGCATCATAATTGAAACTCCTGGCACTAGATTCAAATTTTTTGTATGGGTACTTGAAAAATTCTACTGTGACCAATTAAAATGTCACTATTATCAATAATAAACCATGTTTTCTCTTACAGTTCTATTGGGAGAGATGCTTATTTCCAGATAACTTTTTTTTTCAACATTCTTTCCTGCACTATAAAACAGAGGATGCTAAAACTTTTTCTGAGTACACATATTTCTAGCTTATAAATCACTGACTACTATATCTATACAGTGAGGTAAGCAGTTAAAGTGAAAATAATATATTTTTCAGTACTTCATGTTATATTAAGCTCAGTATTTTTAGTATATGGTCCCTATGCCTAAGTACAAACTTAGATATCTTATTTCTTTACACTATATGGAAAAGTCATCACTTCAGAATGCATGACCAATCCATCTATTGCGCAGTGAAATGGTAACTATGGGTTTCCACATTATGTATTATTTAATCATGTCACCAGCAGTATCAGAGGTCAAATAGTAACATCTTTGTTGATATTCAACTGTTCCTTGGGCAAACACTAGTGACATCAAGCCGTGTCACACTAAAAGGAACATTTAACAAAAACACCATTAATATATAACGTTTTAACATATACACAACCTTAGTTTATAAAAGGGAGTATGTTCACATTAGCAAGGTTCTAAGAGCTATAGCTTCGTTTAAAACTTCTTTCGGCTCTTTCATGTTGTAGAATCACCAACTGCTCCTTTGAAATACAGCAGCAGCTGAAGCAAATCACTCTCAATCGACATTAGTGATAACCCATTCAATCTCCTGTCCCATGGTTGACCTCAGTCTGGTTTTGATCAGAACTAGTTTGGGTAAAGGAGCATTCACCTTCACAGGCTGACAAGGAGAGTCAGGTAGATTGAAAGCTATTTATGTCAGCATTTCAATATCATATAGCTACTACAAATATCCATATAATCAACGTTATATAAAGTAGATTGTGTGCTATCTGAATTTTCAGTTAATGACAAGTTGATCAGAGATTAATATTTTAATATAAAGCTAAACAATTTTATCAGCATACACAGAGTTTTTTTTTTTCATATCCTGGCTTATAAATTGACAGCAGCAGCAACTTTCATGCCAATGGTATCAAATATATGATCAATGCCTGGGAGAAATTCAAAGTGACTTTAGATAGCAATGTCCTAAGTTACTTTACTCTGCTGACTGTTACAAGATTGTGGATTTGGATATGCAATTTAATTTGACCTTTTACAGCCACATTACACTTTCACCAATGGTTTTCATCTTTCTTGTACTTGCTCTGGATTTTGAAGTAACCCGGTCTAAACATAGGAATTGGCATTATCCAAATTCACCACTATTTCCCAGGTGCTAAATGTTTCTTGGAGGAAATATCTAATCAAAATATGGGACTAGATGGCAAAAGAAACAATTATGTTATAAACAAATTTGTCTGGAAATGACTTAAGAACTTCTGTTCCAGTAGATTGATTCTGAAAACTGTTTTTCAGTGCAAAGTTGGGGGCATTCTATCGAGGCTGCAAGTATACAGAATTTGTTTCTCTGAAATGTTGACATAAATAGCTTTCCATTTGCCTGACTCCTTGGAACAATATATTCTAGTTTCAAAGGTCTAAAACTTAGCACATAAAACCAATGTGTTTTCAGAAGTAAAGTATTTGGTTTTCAATAAATCAGTGTTTTCCTATAGGATATGGCATTATACCAGTACTAATGTTTTTTCCTCTGTGCCATCCACCGAGAGTAACTAGATTCAAAGACAAATAAAGCAAATCTCAGCCATCAATTATGTCTGTGGATCCCTACTGACTTTAGATGGAGTTGCATGGCTGTAAGGAATGGCACAATTTTGCTAATTTAGGCAGACAGCTACAATCACCAGCATGGCTTGGTGATTACAGGAAGTTTTTCTGTAATCACAGATTCCAGTTTACATAATATATTTAGAGGCTCTCATAGTCAGCACTGACTGATGAATGCAATGTATCTTTGGTTGCATATGAATACCATAACCAGGAACATCAGGCAGGAAAAAAAAAAAACAAAATATTCAGAAATTAAAACATCAGAAATAACATCTAAAAACCACTTTAAGAAGTCATTTAATGACCTGTCCCAAGGCCAAATCAACTACACCTGTGTCATATCTGGCACACTTTTGTGTAGCCTTTTCTTAAAGACCTTCAATGGTGAAGACTTCATAGTTTCTTCCAAGCAATGTACTGTGCACTTACCTAATCCTACTGTTAAAAGGTTATGTCTAATCTAAATCTTCCTTACTTCAGCTTGAGCCCTCTGCTCCTCATCTTTTCCACCTCTGGTTAACCAATGGACAGCTCTCGACTGACTACGCTCGTGACACAAGTAGGAGAGAACTGGGCCCAGGAGGAGATGCTGGTCTAGAACCAGACCAATCACGGGAATTGGAGGTAGGAATGGCTCATCTCTGAGGCAGAAGGTAACCTTTGTTCTGTCAACTGTATTAAAGAGTCTTGTGGTACGTACGTTTTTTGAATGTGTGTTTAGAGAGTGGAGCATGTTTTCACAGCAGAACATTTGTATAGTTTGTGCTTTTCTGCCATAAAGAATCTTGAGCAGATATGCTCATTTCTATCCCAGCAATGTGAAAAATATAGAAATAAGCATAAATTAATTAAGGTTAAACTAAAACTAGGAATATATGTAAAAATATTTTAATTAGATGATTTTGTTTTTAAAATTCATATAGCAGCAATGTCAGTTAGTATCAGAAACCTTCCAGCAGTTGACTCATGAAATCTGCTTCTTGTTCTTTGAGTGCAATGAGTGCTACACTGCTGTGAGAGTAGAAGCTATTGGCTTAATACACAAATTAAGGCTTAATTGGCCTTACACCAATTCTTGCCGCTCCTAATTCTCTCCATTTCTCTTTAGGTGCATATAGAAACTTTGATTACTTATGACAGTGGAAGTTAAGGTAGTTGAGCTATTAATTTCCCAGCTCCTTCCTTCCTTCTTTCCTTTTTGATGATGGTACCTTAGCTGTCTTATACAAACCCAAGATAATTTCTGATTTTTATAAGACTTCCTCAGTCAGTCTTGAATAGCCTAGGAGGAAGTCCTTTAGGCCCAATGATTTGAAAATATACAACTTATTCAATTTCTTTCTAACACTTATGGAAGAGACAAAAACAAAGGCAGGCTTGGGAAAGTGCTAGACTAAAAGTAAACTAGAGTATACAGCACAATATCTTCCTTGGATTACAAACCATGAAACAGTTGGCCATCAGGCACTTTCTGCTTCTGACAATATCTTGTCAGTACTCTGTCACTGAGGTTTCTTTAGAACCTTCAGAAGAATTGAAATTCCTTAGGCTTGCAAGTATTTAAGCCTACATAAATTCACATCTGCCATTTATGTTGTTGCATTTCTTATACGTGATGGTGAAGTACCCAGGCAAAGACAACCTAAGAGAGGCTAGAAACAAATATTTATTAGGCAGGCTGGTAGGTCTTATGGGAAAGTGAAGAAGCTGAAATCAGACAGCAAGGGCGCAGAGGAGTTTATGATTCTTCCACCTTAAATTGTGCTAAGAAAGATTTACCAAGCATTGTGAAGGTTACAAGGAACAGAAAGCAATCTGAAAGATATGAGACAGTTATAACTTCCTTCTCCTTTATTTTTATAAATTCTTATACTGATTAATGTTATGTGCCAGCAGCAAGTCCTCAGAGAAATAGGATAGTCAACAGCCTTTAAAAGAAAGCATTCAGACCACAGTGTATTGACCTAAAATAAGCAGACATTCTACTATCCAAAATTTTCAGAAATTTTATTTCAAAAACCTTATAGACTCTCCGTTCTTCTTTTGATTTCTTAGCTTAATGTTCAATAGACAGGGGGACTGGGAAAACCAAATCAAACAGAAGTGACCTTGATAGACACAATGAAATTCAATGCCTCAGAAAGAAGCAGTTTCCCGGACATCAGAGAGAAAAATATTCAGGAAATTGTTTAAAATTCCTCACTCCTCTCCCAAGTATCAATAATCAAATGAATAAAGCACTTCATTTCTACTTGGCTAGAAGTGCTGGATATTCTGAGAGGCTCTTAAGCAGATAGCTTTAGCACATGAAAAATGCATGCTAGTCATTTTGTTCTTATGTCATTTAACACATTGTATATAAATCAGCTTGCAAGATATAGAGTTTAATCTTTTTTGGGTTTATTGCTTTACCATTTCACTGTATTTATCTTGCATTCTGTGAAGATGGAATGTTGATTTAAAATTTTGCATTTGTAGGCCTGAGTGTCAATACTGCACACACAACCCAGACAATCACTCTAATGGGAATCAAATCGTTTGGTGTTACAGATATCTACCTGAATTTTAGCAAAGCTTTTGACACAGTTTCCCACAGCATTCTCCTGGAGAAACTGTCTGCTCATGGCCTGGACAGGTGTACTCTTCGCTGGGTAAAAAACTGGCTGGATGGCCGTGCCCAGAGAGTGGCGGTGAATGGAGTGAAATCCAGTTGGTGGCCAGTCACAAGTGGTGTTCCCCAGGGCTCAGTGCTGGGGCCGGTTCTCTTTAACATCTTTATCAATGACCTGGATAAGGGGATCGAGTGTACCCTCAGTAAGTTCGCAGATGACACTAAGCTAGGCGAGCGTGTTGATCTGCTTGGGGGTAGGATGGCTCTACAGAGGGATCTGGACAGGCTGGACCAATGGGCCAAGGCCAATGGTATGAGGTTCAACAAGGCCAAGTGCTGGGTCCTGCACTTGGGTCACAACAACCCCATGCAGCACTACAGGCTTGGGGCGGAGTGGCTCGAAAGCTGCCCAGTGGAGAAGGCTGGTGGACAGCCGGCTGAATATGAGCAAGCAATGTGCCCAAGTGGCCAAGAAAGCCAACAGCATCCTGGCCTGCATCAAAAATAGTGTGGTNAAGCTGGTGAGGGGTCTGGGGGACAAGTCTCATGAGGAACGACTGAGGGAACTGGGGCTGTTTAGACTGGAGAAGAGGAGGCTGAGGGGAGACCTTATCACTCTCTACAACTACCTGAAAGGAGGTTGTAGAGAGATGGGGACTGACCTCTTCTCCCTAGTGAAAAATGATAGGACGAGAGGAAATGGATCCAAGTTATGTCAAGCAAGGTTTAGATTGGATATTAGGAAAAATTTTTTCACTGAAAGAGTTATCCAACATTGGAATAGGCTGCCCAGGGAGGTGGTGGATTCTCCATCCCTGGAGGTGTTTAAAAAAAGGGTAGGTGTTGTACTTGGGCATATGGTTTAGAAGTGTTTTTTGTCAGGTTGGGATAATGGTTGGACTTGATGATCTAAAAGGTCCCTTCCAACCTCAACAATTCTATGTTTCTATATCATCCCCTCTAGGGATCAGTGTAACTGGTAGTCCCCAATGAATTCACATTGAGTGTGCATACAAGACAATAATGTGCTTTGGGCGAGGGTTACTTCTCATCGTCTGTGTAGTGTCAAGCGCAGTGCAGCCTCTATCGTGTTCAGAGCCTCTAGGTGCTATTATGTAATTTTTGTTAATTTGTTTCCTCTGCTGAAAAGAAATAGTAGTTTATTCACCAAGCATATAGCTATGTTCTACCTGCTTTATGTTTACTTTTCTTTAAACACAGCATAGAAACTTAAAGATGGAAAAATCTTGTTGGGCATGGGGGCCACTGTCCTCCCCTTGCAAACACTGACTCCCAGAGCCCCCTTCAGAAAACAAATCAAACACGAAAATCCCTTATGCTCCACCTTACCAGTAAGCAGTGACATTTACTCTCACCGTGTTCATTTCTGTACTGGTTTTCTTCTGTCTTCCATGTTAACATTTCCCTTTCCTTTTATTACTAAATACAGATGTCCCGTCTCCAATTCTTCTTACCTTTTTCTTATTCCCAGCGTTCATTCTAGTTTCTCTCTCCTTGGTCTCTCAGAATTTCTTATCTTCTCTCCAACTCTCCAAGCACCATCACCTCTACAATACACAACTTTTTCTGTTCAGATGCTACAAATGCAGTAATCAGAGCTGAAAGATTATATCTCATAGGAAAACTTACAATCTTAATTTTAAAATCTCCTGCCACAGAGAATCTCCCGTACTGTTAAAGCTTTCAGCCATTCTTTTTTCTGTTTTAATAGCTATCAGTTTCTTTATCACACTACATTATTATTATACCCCCAAAACAATTCTCTCTTCTAACATGAACTTTGCAGTTCCTGATTTGTGAATGTATAACCTTATACCTTTGTGCAGTGACTAATTTACAGATTCTGTAAATTATGTCTCCCATTTGGCAGAGACGCTCAGCAGCTCTGAACTGTAACCTCAGTTTCAGACAGACCCCTCTCTTCTGCATTCTATCCCAGCTGCCTGAAGCATCCTGCTGCCTGGGGAGTTGGATGATGTTAATCCCCCCCACTCACAGTGCAAGGAATTTATATGCCTAACAGCATCATTAATTCCACCCAACTCTTGGGCATTACATTGCTGGGCATCCTACCTCCCAAGCCTCCTTTACATTTGGCCTTAAGTGTTTTTTCATAGAGATGTATTTAGTACAGATGGCAAGACATAAAACTGCTAGAGAGATTATTTCTTTTAAAGTATTTCATCAAGAAAAACTCACCGAGATGCATCAGTTCATTTCCAAGGCAAAATATGTTGACAGAAAAGTTAACTAAATAACACATATAAAATACAATTATAAACAATTACGATTTTTGTAGAGCATAAAGTTTTTAAAGCTGTAAAGATAGGAACGAAGGAATTTTTGCGCTAAGGGTTGTTTACATATTCCCATCCAGGGCAGCTGTTTAACATGCAAAGCCTATTACCTTTCATAATCATTAGCTCTATACATTGAAATATATTTTTTCAATCCAACCAGATAACAGATTACCCTTTTTTAATTACATGTTGGGATCAAAAGTACAGGCCCAAATTCTGGTAAGACATGCATGGTTCTCAGAGCTGTATAGGAAGGCTGCATTGGCTTCATATAGAAAATGTATGTTGAATAGATGGCGTGATCCTTGTGTAGATTATGCTATTAACTATCAAATGTTCTTCCTCTGTTCCTGCAGTTTACATTCTTTGCATCTTGTACCATTCCATATCAGAACTCTTTCTTGGTGAAAGGCACCATACAGAATGTACCTGGGAAGAAACAGAAGGTGATTTACAGGATGTGGATGGGCTTGGAGTTGCCTGCCCCAGTCCCCAGATATTCCTATCCCCATCTTCAGTAACTTCTCCTCAGTTATGCCCTCTGCTTTGTCCCTTGAGATTACCTAAAAATTATCTTGCCATTATGTATTTAGGCAAATGAAAGTTCCTTCCACAGACACAGCACTACTTCCAGGGTAGGCAGTATATCTACTCTAAGATTATTATTTGTACAGAGGGGTACAGAGAAAGCTTAAGACATCACAACTTTACTTCTTAAAACCTTTTCTACTCCAAGAAAATTTGAGTTTATCACTTCGTGATGAGTAATTTGAGACCACAGAACAAGACAGCAGAAATACCAATGATGTAAGTCAAGACAAACACCAGAAAAGCTGAACCCAAGCAGGGAAGGGGAGCAACTAATTTCAGGATAAGGATTGAGATACAACTGAGTATAGACAAACCTGGAAAGAGTGAGCAATCTGCCCAAAGCATCAATGCAGCAAAGATGAGCAATGATACACATAGCACTCACATGTGATTATTAGCACATAAACAAAAATACCCAAGCTCTTGTGGGGAGCCTCATTCCTCCTGGCATTGCTGTTGGGTACCCATCAGAGTGCCCAGTAATGGCAGGCTACTTCTACCAAATTCCTGAGGTTTGTTTGGAGACAAGCAACATCCTTGTCTCCCTTGATGGTCATTTGAAAGGAATAAGCACCTTTAAAGTATGATTTTTCTAGCCTATTTTAGGTGTCTGTTTTAGAATTATTTGAATCACACTTTACAAGTGCCTATTTCTGCATTCTCTGTAAAGGGAAACTGCAATGACTAGCTCAGAGCTGAATATTTACACTGGAGACATCTGCCTTTGGGGGTATGAATTCAAGCCTTAGAGTTTAAATAGACAAGTCAAAGGCAAAATTGTTCCAATAGCATGAACAAAAACATGTCTTACATCAGCATCTTACCATACATCCTGAGATTTTTATCTTTGCAGAAAGAGGGGTTACCAGAGGGACTTGGCCTTTTTAAAATGTTATTAGATATGTTTCCTAAGTAAACAGGAAAAGAAAGGAAAGGAAACGGAGGTGGAAGACTAATGAATATAGGACAAGGAAAACAACAGGAGAGCATCCATGATTGACAGGAGGTCACCAGTGTGTGGTGGGGTGCAAAAAGTCAAAACTAACCACCAGGAAGGTTACGGTTGGTGGTATCCAGACAGAACGTCAGAGTGATCACATAATCACTGCCTTATCAGCCCAGAACTGATATTCCTGAACTTTTACAGATTGTGAATCCAAGACGATGACACAGACTTGAAAGGCAAAATGTACTGATATTTAACAGCAATAAAAACCAATACATGTCTGTATTTCTGGGAATTTGATAGCACATTCTTGGGGTTTTTGAGCTTTCCTCCAAAACCAAGACAAGGAATCAAACTCACTTTTACAAAAAAATAAATTAGGATCTTTGGCATTCTTTATACAATAACTGAGCTCCTAACACAAACATTAAAATTTGCCATATCTGTGTTAAAAATTCTAAGAATTAACAAAGGACCTGTTCTTTCAAACCATCTTCCATACCTGTCCTTATTTATTCAAAGCTGTAGGACCTCAGACTAGGACCTCTCTGCAACTCCTTTATTACACAAGCCTGTGTGATTTAAGTGATTCAAAACTGTTATACGGGCTCTTCTCTTATGACAACTGGCAGTTAATCCTCACACAAATATCTCCAGCTTAGTTCTTAATTGCGAATCATCTGAACAGAAAGGAAATAATTTTTCCACTATTCTCTCATAGTAGCAAGAAAAGATTGGCATTGTCTGAACATAGACAAGAAATAGATGACTTGCACAATTATTTCCTCCAGTATTGTTGCCGCCTTTGAACCTTTCCCACATTCAAACTGCAGGCTACTTTTACTGTGCATCTGGGAATGACGTCCCAAGAGCACGAAGACTCAAGTGCTTCATGATCACTGTTCCCTTTCAGGCAACCCATACCCATCCGGAGTCCAGAATCACTATAAATCCTGTCTTCTCTTATGGTTAGCAAAAAACCACTCCTGGATTCCTGACCACGCTGTGTGATTGTACTACGGGAACAAATGGGATAAATAGAAGCTTCTGGGACTGCAGAAAAACGCCTATGGCAGATAAGATGATACCCTGAAGGACAGGGAATACCTGGGGTTTGCACCAGGAGTACTAAAAAAGCTGTCTGGGATGCTTCAAAAGGAAAGAAGAAATAGGGAATGAATCAGGCCTCCAGCCAAGTCTCCTGCCCAGAGTGCAGATCTCATCAGCAAGTTCACAGAATTGAGTAAGACAAGGTACAGCCACAGCTACAGACACGGTTGCTTTGAACTTTGTTAAAAGATGAGAAAGTGTCTTCTTTTGCTATTCAAACTCACAGAGCACGTGGCTGCATGTCAATGGCTCTCTGACCTGAGTTAAGGAGAATTCCTTGAACAGCAATAGCGCTCAGCACAAGTAGCCTGAGAACAAAAGGGCACTTTAAATCCTCAGCACTTACTTAGAAGTGCCACAAATATGAAAATGCTTCTTTGTGGCAGATTATTTACATGTTACAAATTTATATTATACAAACATTTTTCTTATATTATCATATGTATTATAAATAAATACATTGCTTCATTTGGCATTAAAATTTGTTAGTTTCAAAAAGAATAAAACCCTAAGAAAGATTAATTCTTTGTGATTTGTAAAATAATTCTAAGGAAATATTTAATTTTACTTTTAAAAATTTATGAAGGATTCTCTCAAATATGATTTACGTCCCTTAGTGGGTTGGCTTTTGTTCCTTATTTTGTGTACAAAATACAGATCAAAGCTCTTTATGTTCTCTTGGATAACAACACAGCTTTCATGTAAACACACTTCTCATGTATGCTATTTTTTCATATATACTGGGTTAAGTCCTGAGGGAAATAAATGCCACAAAGTTAAACAGATTTACATTGGGTGATATGTCACCTTACACCATGTGGTTATTTAGCCTGCTTTAATTATTTGGAATTGCTTCAATTTATATTGCACATCCACAGAAAACAAAAAATAACAAGAAATGCCACTTCAACTTACAGCCTCTTCTGACTCTTCTATACTATCTTGTTTTGCCTGTAGCAGAGAAGATTGTATCAGATAGGCTAAGTATGGATCAAAACAGGCAGAATGTCAAATACCTGAACGTTTCATTCCCATAATGTTTGACACAGTTCTGTGTTACATCTCACACCTTTGCCATGTCTCCTGTAAGAAAGCACAAAAGATAGCACTTTGAAACACCAGAAGAAGTGAACACAGCAGGGTGGTTTTTTCAAGAGTTTCAATATTAAAAACTGGAATGAAATAAGGATATATTGGCCAGCCACTTCTGTGGTGTAGATCAGTCTACCTCCTTTAGTTTTAGTGCTGCACTTCCAATTTATATCAGCAAATTAGCATTAGAGAGCATGTAATGCTCTGAACTCATTACATTTTGGTACAAAAAGTTACATCGTTGCTCATCAGCTACATCATTAGAGTTTCTGGAAAATAACTGGAATAAGACAGATATGGTTGCCAATTTCCTGAGAGCCTTAGCTTCCCACTACAGTGATGCAACAGCCTTTGAAAGAGAAGGCAGCCAACATCCATTTTTAGGTATTTCACCTCAGTTGTTTCATAAGCATCAGTACAACATCAACAGCAAGCTTACTTCTGAGACTAGAGGAAACCTTATTGTAAAAGCTCTCCAACTCCAAGTGTCTTGTGTACTACAACATCATTTTGTAACCTCTCTTCAAATATCTCTCTATCCCTAAGGGTTTAGATCCAAAAAGATCAGAAATCAGTGGCCTCTTAGTCTTCATTAGATTGAATGAGTTTTAAATAAGCCTGAGTTCACTGTGAAGTAAAAGTCTTTTCCAATAGAAACATTTCACATTCTAGCAAATAACTCCCAGAGCCACCAGGATCTCAGAAGTGGAGGTTTTGCTTTGCTCAGCTTTTATTTCTCACTCAGAGGACATAAAAGAAGCAGAATTTTATCCAGGATTCATATTTGTTTCCTGACGTTTGGCTATTATCTTCCCCTCTTTCCAAATGTCAGTGGGATGATATGTGTGGGTATATATGTGCACAACCTGATCTAGTTGAAGTTGTCCCTGCTTATTGCAGAGTGGCTGGACTAGGTGACCTTTAAAGGTCCCTTCCAACCCAAACTATTCTATGATTCTATGATTTCTAACACAAGTACTTGCATGTGCTTCCCTTCTTCTCAGAAGCTGAAAGATCATGCACAATCAGTATCGTGCACGTAGCTGTTCCTTTCAGGTACATTATCTTCACAGTTTGGCTATCAGGTGGATTTATCTATTTTGCTCTGGTGGGAAATTTCCAACATGACCTCAAAGCCATTTCCCAAATAATATTCTCAAAAGTATCACCTTTCTAAAAAAAAAAAAAAACAGTTTTGACAAATCAGAGTTGTCCAATGAAGAAACTTTCAAAAATTCCTCCAAAAGTTTAACAGCTCCCTGAATCTTCCCTTTGCCTTCCTTTTTTGAAGGTAACTGAGCATTTCTGTGGTCTTAATGTAGATTTTCAAGAAGAGGGTTGCACTGGGAAGGATGGTCTTTCTCAACAACAAACTGACCTTGATCAGACTGAGGGACACTTCCCACTTACTAGTTTCCCCATCATGCTTGCAAGCAAACTTGTAACCCTCTATGAAAACATTGAATTATTTTCAGTGCTCCAGTTCTTCTTATAATCTTGGCCTACGCATTCAGGTAAAATGAAAGCACACAGACAGATGGAGGTGGACGTGTTCATTAGGAAAAGAATCCATGTAACTACTTATTCTCCAAAGCATTCCATGCAGTGTGCTATCTGCAGATACGCCCTTAAAGAGGAACACGAATTCAGCACAGTAGAATGAGTTTATTTTTTCAGTGCCAACGTGAAACTAGTTTACATGGTACAATGTTCCTATGAGAGAATAATTGTGTTGGGATGGTGTTAATGCCATTTACTTATTCATTTGGAACCTCTAATGAAAACTGTTTAGGAAACAAATGGCTAATTATGTTCTATATGCAAAATAATTAAACATTCAGAACATGATATTTAGCAAGGCTGGATATTAGTATTAAAAATGATATTCAATTTTATCTAAAAGGACAAATTAAGCCAATTCAGGAAAAAAAAAAAAAAGAAGAAAGAAAGAAAATGTAGATCACCCACGAGGTAAAAAGCTGCTGGGGAAGGAATTTATTAGCAAAAAATATTATGTCTGGAATAGCTCCAGAGATTCATGGTGCTCACACTTGTATTTCCTCATGTATACTACCAGATATTTATCAAGCATGGATGGTAATGTAGCAGATGAAGTTCATTCACTTAATATTCTCAGTTCCTAATCTCCACAGCCATAATGTAAAATTTGACCCTAGTCCACCCCTCCTGAATGAAGCAAAATTATACCAGACCCTCCCTTATCTCCTTTAGGGCACACTTAAGCTACATAATGCAGTGCCACACAGACATATGCCAACCACCTGCAGTGCATACCAAGAGCAGTGTAGCTGCACCATGACATTACTCCAGCTGAGCTGAGCAGCTCTGCAAACACACCAATACTCTTCTGGGACTGGAACATGCTCTTTCAGCCTGCACTCAAATTTCCCCAGAGAGTACAGTGGGAACAACCTAACAGCTTGTACAGTAGTTAACATCTACTATTAGTAGCATCAGAAGCATTTCTGAATATAAACTGAATATTGGTCCTAGTATGTAGTCCCTACCTCCTAGTTCCTACAGTCCTGAAGTTATTCTTTGATAGGTCCTACTTGTCAAACCAGGACAACATGACTGGAGGATCATGATGGATGGCTATAGGCTGTTTCATAAAGACAGGCAGGGAAGATGAGGAGGAGTCGACTCTACACTAAGGAGAACCTTGAATGTATAGAAGTCAACTACAGCAATTGTGGAAGCCCTATTGCATGCCTCTGGGTCAAGATCAGAGAGATTGTCTCCAAGGGAGATCTTACAGTAGGTTTCTGCTACTAATCTCCAAACCAAGATGAAAAGGTCAACAAAGAAATATTTGGGTCACCTAAGCAAACTTCATGTCAACAGAACCTGGTTCTTATGGGTGACTTCAACTACCCAGACATTTGTTAGAGAGCAACACAGCAGCTCACATGTCATCCATCAAGTTCCTGGCATGCATAGAGGACTGCTTCCTTATACAAAAGTTAGATGTGCCTGTGAGGAATGAGGCACTGCTGGACTTGCTACTCAAAAACCAAGAAAACCTGCTTGGTAATATCTTGGTTAACGATAGCCTTGGCTGCACTGATCACAATATTTTTGAGTCTGGGTTCTAGCTGAGCACGATGAAGGTTAGTACTAAGAAAAAAGGTTCGTATTTTAAAAGAGCAAACTTCAGCTTGCTCAGAGATCAGTTGGGAGGGATCCCATGGGAAGCTTCCATGGAGGATAAAGGAGCTAGCAAGTGCTGGAAACACAAAAACAGTTCATCCCCTCTAAAGGTAAGAGAAGTAGGTGCAGAAAGAGACACCCTTGGCTTAACTGGGAGCTTCTGAGTCTGCTTAAAACCAAAACAGAAGCATACCAGAGACTGAAAAGCGGACAAATACCCCTTGAGAACTGCAGGGCATTGCCAGGTTGTGCAGAGATGCAGTTAGAAAAGCAAAAACTCAGCTCAAATTGAAATTGGCCAGAGATGTCAAAAAGTACAAGAAAGGGTTCTTCAGGTATGTAAACAACAAGCAGAAAAAGAAGGAAAATATTGGCTTGCTGTTGAACAGGAGAGGTGAATTAGTCACTCACAATGCTGAAAAGGCAGAGGTTCTCAATACTTTCTTCACCTCTGTCTTTACCAGCAGTGTTAGGCCCCAGGACTTGGGAACAAAAATCCAGGCTGTTGCAAACACAGACCCACCACCACTCAAGGAAGAGTTAATATGCAAACTATTACAGGAGCTTGACCCCTACAAATCAATGGGCCCTGATGCAATCCACCCGAGGGTGTTAAGAGAACTGGCTGACATCATTGCAAGGCTGCTATCCATAATCTTTGAGAAGCAGTGGAGATCAGAGGGCGTCCCAGAAGACTGGAAGAAGGCTAATGCCACCCCCATCTACAAGAAAGGCTTAAAGGAGGATTCAGCAATTTATAGGCCTAACAGATTTACTTCAGTCCCTGGGAAATTTATGGAATGAAACCTCCCAAGGGCTATCACAGGTCAAATGAAGCATGTGATTGGGAAAGGCCAGCACAGACTCACCAAGGGCAAATCATACTTAACAAACCTGGTCACCTTATAAAAAGTAACCTACTCGGTTGATGTTGGGCAAGTGGTGGACATTGTCTACCTGTATTACTCCAAGGCTTTCGATACAGTTCCCCACAGCCTCCTCCTAGAGAAAATGATGTGTTATTGTCTAGACAAGTGGTCTGTCCAGTGGGCGGGGAACTGTCTGACAGGTCACACCCAGAGGGTGGTGGTCAATAGCTCTTTTTCAAACTGACAACCTGTCACAAGTGGGGTCCCCCAGGGACTGATATTGGGCCCAATGCTGTTTAATATCTTCATAAGTGATCTGGATGATGGGATCAAGTGTGCCCTGACAAAGTTCACTGGTGACACCAAACTGAGTGGAGAAGGGGACACTTTGGAAGGGAGAGCCACCCTGCAGGAAGACCTGGATAGGCTGGAAGAGTGGGCTAACAAGAACCTTATGAAGTTCAGCAAGGACAACTGTAAGTTCTTGCACCTGGTAAAACATAACGCAGGAGTGCAGCACAGGCTGGGATCTACATGGCTGGGGAGCAGCTCTGTGGAAAGGGATCTGGGAGTCCTGGTGGACAACAAGCTCAATATAAGTGAACAGTGTGCTGCAGCAGCAAAGAAAGCCAACAGGATGCTGGGTTGCATCAACAAAGGCATCACCAGCAAAGATAAAGAAGTCATTATCCCACTCAGCACTTGTTGGGCCATACCTGAAATACTGTGTTCAGTTTTGGTCCCTGCTACTCAAAAATTGTGTGGACAGGCTGGAGAGAGTCCAGAAAAGGGCCACAAACATGATCAAAGGACTGGGAAGCCTGTGATATGAGGAGAGGCTGAGAGAACTGGGTTTGTTCAGCCTTGAGAAAAGAAGGCTTAGGGGACACCTTATCACCATGTTCCAGTATTTAAAGGGTGGCTACAAAGAAGATGGAGACTTCCTTTTTACAAGGAGTCACATAGAAAAGCTGAGAGGTAATAGGTACAAGTTAATCCTGGGGAGATTCCAACTGGACACAAGAGGAAAATTTTTCACAGTGAGAACAGTCATCCATTGGAATCATCTCCTCAGGGAATTGGTGGATTCCCCAACACTGGACACTTTTAAGATTCAGCTGGACAGGGTACCGGGCCATCTTGTCTGGACTGTGCTTTTGCCAAGAAAGCCTGGACCAGATGATCTTTGAGGTCCCTTCCAGCCTGGTATTCTATGATTCTATGAAATGTTCCCAAAGAAGGATAAGCAAAAGGAAAGAATTATGGGCAGCCTTCAGCAGGAAACAATGGCTGGACCAACAACACACTCTGAATTCTTCTGCAGTAGAAAGATGCTGTTAATCATCATTTGTTCTCCTCTGCCCCTTCTACCATTTCTTTGTAGAATAAGCAGCAAAGGAGTTAAGATCAGAATGGTAAATAATAGTTTTATCATTAATAGTGGTTAAATAAATCACACCCTCTGTCATATGCAGTAATAATAATTTTCTCCCCTCTCCTTTTCTTAATTTGTCTTCCAAATATTTTGGACATAAATTGTGGACTTAGCAGGTAGCTTCTTAAATGTGGTTTGTTTTCTTCTGTAAACTTCTCAGCAGAACATTTTCTAACACTTCTGCTTCCCCAGGCTAGCTGAAACAGGGATATTATGTAGTAAGTTAAAAATGTAATACAGTAAAAATACTTACACCTCATAATCCTAAATGTTATTACTGGAAAAAGTCTTCATTACATAATCTGTGTCAATGCTCTGCTAATGTAGAACCACCTATTAGTAAGAAGATAAGGCATTTTTAAAAAATACAATAACAAACAGAAAATATGTCCCAACTAAGCAATAATGTTAAACTCCAGACATTACCAGGTCATCTTCATATAAAACCCAGATGAAAGGTTTTGCTGAAGAGTTAAGGGAGAAGTGGTTTGAGGAAAGAACAGCCCTTAAGTGGTATTGTATTAGGTTCCATAAAGCAGCAGGGTACAGCTGGCAGCCTCCAACAAGTATCTTCCATTTGGTCTCCCACCTTTTTCTACGAGGCAGCAACACCTTGGGCCAGGAACGTCCAGGCCCAGAGAATCTGAACTGGTGATATTGCACATAGTTAGGAAGGACACATGAGGGCTGGCCCTTTTCCTGAACAGAGTTAAGAACTGTCATAGAAAAAATGGCAAATGAACAAAACATTGATCCAAATCTCCCAGCTCCAGAAGCTGCACTGTCCTGGTGAAAATCATTCTTTGTGATTACAGTCTACTACATCACTGTGATCTTCATACACCTGCCTGAAAGCCATCAGGAGCTTGATTTCAGCATTGGAGCTTGATACTCAGTGGAAAACCTGAGCTCTTTTTGAATGGCTTCTCTGCTACCAGTGTCACTCATTGCAAAAAATCTGCATATACTTCCCTGCAGCTCCACGAAACTGCGTATTAGCTATAAAATGTGAGAACTACTGGACCATTCACCAGTCTTGGTAGGCTACAGAAAAAGACATTCCTGAAAAGGGGATGCCACAGTATTCTGGTCCTAATCTCATAACTGCAATGTATTTATGTCCTTAATTAAAAGTGTATTTTCTTTCCTCTAAGGCACTTTAAACTTTTAGCATATTTTTTAGGAGAATGGGGAAAGCAAGGGGAAGATGATCCTGCCCCCTAACCACAAATAAAACTTAGAAACTAGGAAAACAAACAGTTACTTTCCTTTCCAGGTTGAGTGAAAAGCACACAGACAACGAAAAATATGGCAATTCTGGACCTCCGTCTGCTCTCTGACCAGATATTCTTTTTCCATCATTGTCTATAAAGGATGGGTATTAACAGACATAGCAAAGACAAGGCCTCAACTAGATATTTCAAATAATTCTGTTTTCATTTATCAATCTGACTACTAGCAATCAGGGAATTTTGTTAAAAACTCCAATGATTTTTATCTTGACACTGCCTCTTTAATAACTAAATGGAATTCATATTAATTATTTATCTCCTTTAAAGTGTACTGAATAGCTTTGCTGAAAATTACCACGTTTATATTTATAGAACACTAGCACATATATAGATAGGTTTAAAATTCATTATTTATACAGTGCTGGTTTTATTTATAGGAATCAAGTTCAGTAATTAGCATCACGCACAAGATGCCCCCCCATTCAGCTTTAGTGGAGTGGGAAAAGGGTGGAAAATAAATAATAAATGGAAAGCTCTAGTAGGTTCAGAAAACAAACAAACTAATCTCTAGCCTATCGGTTGGTAAGGAAACATCTCTAGCAGTGATGGCAAAGTTGATGGAAATAACACTATTAGGTCTGCTTTGTCATTGCTGGATTTTCAGTGACTTTTAGTTCTTTAGTCTTTAAGTGTTCTACTCAGTGTAGTTACTCAGGCTTACCTTGTTCTTTTAAAAGAGGTGGAGACGAGCTCAAAAAGAAAAACTGCATAAAATACAGTGTGCTTAATCCTGTATTCAAAACTCCTTACTTATAAGGGTGCATAAGGACAGCAGTATGAAAACAACATGTGGAGCAATTTCTTCTAGCCATAGTAAAAATACAACCCTTCTCCATGTCAGTGAAATGAATGACCTCTCTGTTACATGGGATTTTTGATGTTGTTAAGGTTCTGAAAAACTCCAACCAACCTTCCCTCTGTATTCACTGGTTATATTGAAACTGGCCTGCAAAATATAAACCTTAAACATTTAGAGGTGTACAGAGAAAAAGCTTAAGGCTGCAATCCTGTGGCCTTGTACCTAGCAAGACTGAATGCAGTCCACTTTTATCACCATCATGTAACTAATGTGCCATCAATATTTCATGCATGTAATTTCAAATGAGTAAATAGCTTTCTGCAGGTTGCATAATTTGCTCATAATCTCAGTGCGTCTTGTTCCATTTAAAGCTAAGTGCCACTATTTTAAAAATGCCCCAGCAGGAATGATTCAGTCTCACCAAGAATGATTATGTCTTACAAAGCCCCCAACCTCACTCTTGCTGCCACTCATCTTTACTGCCAGGGTGAACAAATTTTCCCAATACAAAGACCAAAACAAAGCCAGGCAACAGACCCTACCAAATATTTAGCGTTGTGACTATTTAGTCACTAAAGGAGAGACAAGAGAGCAAGCAAAAAGCTAAGCTGTGACATATGAGGTGTGCTACGTTTAGGCAAGCTAATGAAACCGAGGGCTCAGCCATTAACCTTCAAGGAAGAAAAGCCAGGCCTACTGCTTTAAAAATTGCGGGGAGCAATCTTTCACCATGACAAGCATTAGTAATGAATAATTAAGCATTTAATATAATGTTGCTTTGGTGAAAAATGATAATTTTACAATTGATGGCCCCTAAACTTATTCAGTGTTATTATGGTGCAGTAAAAGCAGGAAGAGAGCTTTGATTAAATGCATGTTTTTCAGTACAGGGCGCTTTTTTTTTCCCTGTGTTTTTTTTTTCCTGATGGTTGGACTGAAGCAGTTTCAGTTATTAGGTTCAAAATCTTTTCAGAGATGAACAGTGGCCCTGCTGAGAGAATTTCATGAAAATTTAAAAATTCAACCTGAAACAGTCTCACATCTTATGTCAGCTCACCCAAGGTCGAACTGTGTTTTCCCCCCTAATATTCAACTAATGTCAGGGAAATAAATCATTCAGCAGATGCAAATGCTGAAACCCTCCAAAATGAAACTTTAACAACTCAACTTGAGAACCTATTTTGATTAAGTGATATAGTTATTTAAAACAATTTAACAGATTCTCTCTTAGTTAGTTCCCCATAATCAAATGCTTATTGCAAAAGAAATAGAGTAGTGAATTATTTGAACTGTACTCTAAGATCTCTCTTTGCAGTTAAGAAAACTGAAGAAACAAGCTGCAGTGACTCCTCACAGCCATTTCTCTTTTCCTCAGAGCCTGCTGCTGTTAGCAAGAATTTTAACTATAGATTATCATAAAATACAAGTTTTGGTAGGTGTCCTGAGAAGACAGTGCAAATTATATTGGTCTGGTTTATATTGGTTCAAATATAACTGCTTTAGAATTCACTTTCTAACATAGCATGGAGGGAATAAATAAATAATGACACCTTTTATACCGTAGCTAAGAGGTGATGGGAAGTCTTCACTCTCTATGGTTTTTACACTTAGGTATGACATTTGCCAGTGCCATTCAGTGTACATTTGGTTCAACTCCCCCTAAACATTCACAGGCACTGTGAGTTATCAGTATATCATGAATTATCCTTGAGAAAGAAAAGGTTAAAAAAAAAAAATCTAATCCTTCAATAACAGGATTTAGGCTATATTTTCCTCTCAGTGGAGCTGATTATTCTCCTAACCTTACAAAGACTGAATTACCTCACATCTATGGTAAATCTCTCCTTCTGACCTAAAAAAAACACTGCGGATTGTGAGGAGTGTCTGTGGTTCTGTGATTCTATGAGTGTGCATACATGTGCACATGCACATATGTTTAGGGGTACCAAACCTTCAGAAATAAATATAAATCAAGAAAGAACATACAGCTAAAGTATTCGCCAGATAGATTGCAGTCTATAGCAGTTGTGTAGAAATGGCCACTAGCTGCTTGCAACAGCTTCTTTTCCCAGGGTTTAAAAATGCATCAGCTACAGGAAAATCTACTAAGCAGATTACTGCTCAAAGTCTGACCTTGAATAGTTCATAAATGAATGATTAATCCCAGGACCCTAGAAAGAGATGAACTACAGCTTTTTCTAAACACCTAGAGAGCTTTCTAGAAGACTATCTGCAGTAACCAGAAATGGAGCATTATGAATCTCTGAAGTATAACTATTTTTCCTTTCTCCTGTTAGCACATTTCTCAAATTAAGAATAAATACATAAATAAAAATGCTGGAGTGAGCTTTTCTCAGAGTTTGTTCTTGAAAAGCAGACGCAGTAACTACACTATGATTTTAAGTAGCTCTTCACTATCACTCTTCCACTTTGCAAATAGAGAAACAGAGATAGAGAGCTCGAGGTGAAGTCATCAACAGCGGCACAGCTAGCAGTGCTACCTCATCTCCCCTTAGTCCCTGCTACTCTGCTTCTTTTGTCATCTGACATCATCTGTGTCCTATTCTCAAAGTTTGTCACCATCATGACACCCCATTTCACCTACATGCCTTGGAAAGGAACATCTTAGGACTGACTCTAAGTGCATTACTACAAAGCCTCATGATTTATGTTCTTATTTAAGAGAATTGATACAATTTTTAACCTCAATCAGTCAAAAAAATATTTCATTCTGTCACTGTCGCAAGACAGTAAGCCATGACCAGGTTCCTCTCTCCCACACAACAAAATCGAAACAAAAAAAAAAAAACGAAACAAAGAGGACCTAATAGCTGGAGTTTATTTTCTGCATGTTTCTCTTCAGGTTTGCTTTTCCATAGGTGTTTTTTATCACATATAATATCATTACTGACAGAACTCCATACCTTCAGATATACTAAAGTGGAAATTCTGCTATTTTCTCTTAAACTGATTACATGAAACCAGATTGAAGCCATCTAATCTGTGTATCACTTTTTTTTTTGTACTTTCACTGGTTTAAAAACATTTTCTGTTGTTATTTTCCACATCTTTTAATAAAAGAAGAAGAAACAATATTTTAGGGGTATTTACGGGACCTTGTTGCAAGAAAGTACCAGTCAGATATTTTTTTAAAAAAAAGTTTGTTCATCTATTGTATTTCTACTTTCCTTAAAACAATGGATGGGAATACGTGCCCATAGCTGAGTGATAGTGTTGATAACAGTAAAACATTATTCCCAAAACAATACTTTATTACTTGATCCTGATCCTTTCTTTATACAATTAGGACAAATTCTTGACTCCACAGAAATCAGTCAATATCTAGGAGTAAGATTTCACAGACACCATTGTCTTGTGTGAATATATTTAAGGTGTCTATAAATGAGTGAGAAGTATATTGAAACTCATTCATTCTATTCTCCAGATAGCTCAGATACTAGCCAGGTCTGTAGTCACAGTGGCATGGCACTGAATCCAAGCCAGTACACGCTACTAAGAGACATAGTATATCAGCTTAGACAAAATCATAAGATGCTTCTGACTGGCTTTGCTCATAGGCTGGGCAAGGTGCCCACAAAAGACCAGAAACACAGTGTTAGTAATTTCAGGTCCCTGTATCTCTCCAGATTCTGATTCCACAACAGTTTCTTTAGAGGGTGACACTCAGGAGCACATGAATACCATATTTTGCCAGAGCAGAAACAGTATGCTTAGTGTGAGTCTGTGCTCTGAACTTCAGCTTAAAATGCCCATTGTGCCTTTCATATGAATTAACAAAGATCTTAACACGCAGTTCTAGAGTACAGCACAATTCAGGATGAGATTAACTGCAGGAAGCTGTCTGTCTTGTATCAGGAGCAAAGCTCTGGCAATAACAAGTACTGGGTTTTCATCTTCTCATTGAATATGACTCACAGAAAATGACTGAAGTTTGAAAATCCTGGATAAGAAGGGAGCTCAAAACTGAAGACATTAAACAGTAGCCACCCTACTAGTAAATAATACTGAAAGTACAGAAAACTCCAGGGAGAGAAGGAGAAAGTCAATTGTGTATTGGAAGAGAGGTTAACTTGCTCTTGATATCACAAATAAAACACTGTAACACACACTGAATCTACAAAAATACCTCCAGTTCACTTCTAACATGAGTTCTCAGGCTTGAGCTGACCAGGAATTTGGGGCCAGCATTCAGCTGGGGACAGGTACAATTACACATTTAGTTATGGACACCAAAATAATACTCAAAGCTCAAGACCTAAATAGGACCATCTGCTGACTGCACTGACACCTGGAACTTAGAAATACAAAAGCTCTTTCTGGAAGTTTTCTCTCCAGAAACATCTTCTTAAGATCCAACAAAGAAATGAAGCTCAGCACTCATTCTTATTAACCCAACACGTATATCCACAGAGGACAACTGAAGAGAGAGATCTTTTAGAGTGCTTGCTCCATATATAGAATCATCTCTTGTATGTATACACCACCAGAATTTCAAAGAACAAAAATACAGATGGAAAACTAGCATATGTAACAGGGAACAGGAGGGAATATAGGCTCATATCAATGCAATCCAAAATTCTTTGGAACTGCTTAAAGTTTAGGAAACCTGGTAGGTTTCCTATGAAGGCATTTTTCTGGCTTCTCAGCAGAGACAACACCAACTGGATAAGTTTACTGCTATTAACACCAGAAATCCCTACAGACAGAAATTACAATGGGGCCTCAGTACCTCACCCTGACGACAAAAAAATTCCCTAAATTTCAGCAGCACGAGCCTTAGTGCGGGAAAGACAGACCTTTCACAGGGATCCAGCTGGAGAGCAGTCAAAAGAGTCCAATAGGACAGCAGCAATCACTCAGAGAAGCTCGCCTGGGATCAGAGAATCAGAGAATCATAGAATCGTTAAGGTTGGAAGGGACCTTTAAGATCATCGAGTCCAACCATTATCCTAACCTGACAAAAAACACTTCTAAACCATATCCCAGTACAACACCTACCCTTTTTTTAAACACCTCCAGGGATGGAGAATCCACCACCTCCCTGGGCAGCCTATTCCAATGTTGGATAACTCTTTCAGTGAAAAAATTTTTCCTAATATCCAACCTAAACCTCCCCTGGCTTAACTTGAACCCATTTCCTCTCGTCCTATCATTTGTCACTAGGGAGAAGAGGTCAGTCCCCATCTCTCTACAACCTCCTTTCAGGTAGTTGTAGAGAGTGATAAGGTCTCCCCTCAGCCTCCTCTTCTCCAGTCTAAACAGCCCCAGTTCCCTCAGTCGTTCCTCATGAGACTTGTCCCCCAGACCCCTCACCAGCTTCGTTGCCCTTCTCTGGACACGCTCCAGCACCTCAATGTCTTTCTTGTAGTGAGGGGCCCAGAACTGAACACAGTACTCCAGGTGGGGTCTCACCAGTGCTGAGTCCAGGGGGATGATCACTTCCCGAGTCCTGCTCACCACGCTATTCCTGATACAGGCCAGGATGCCGTTGGCCTTCTTGGCCACCTGGGCACACTGCCGGCTCATATTCAGCCGGCTGTCCACCAACACCCCCAGGTCCTTCTCCGCCAGGCAGCTTTCAAGCCACTCCGCCCCAAGCCTGTAGCGCTTCATGGGGTTGTTGTGACCCAAGTGCAGGACCCAGCACTTGGCCTTGTTGAACCTCATACCGTTGGCCTTGGCCCATTGGTCCAGCCTGTCCAGATCCCTCTGTAGAGCCATCCTATCCCCAAGCAGATCAACACGCCCACCTAGCTTAGTGTCATCTGCAAACTTACTGAGGGTACACTCGATCAGAGAGGGAGCAGCAGGCTGAGGCAACTGTTAGCCTTCCTACCCCTGTATCCCTCAGGATTTTTTACTGACTTCTACCCAGTCAGTGAGGAGCATGATTAGACAGATTCAACTGAGAAAGCTATTTCTGCACATGACGTGGGCTTTACGTGTAATAAACTTTATGGTACAACTTCAAACAGCATGTCTCCATAGACACTCATATCCTTCCACTGAACACCCTTTCACCCAAATCCAAGCCAACGCTTTCAAAACTTGTGTCTGCATCCTTTCTGGGGTAGAGAAGCCCACTGTTCTTAATGCACAACACTCCAAGGAGAACACACCTCTTCTATCTATAAGCTGTCCAACTTTGTTTCCCATTATGCATCTCCTTGTCTTTTTACAGAAAGATCTACAATGTCACACAAGTCAACACTGTGTATTGCCTGAATCCAACACTGGATTATAAGTATAAGATGCAGTTTGACCTTCCTTCCACATTTTTAGTAATTTCCACTAAAGATTCACCTTTTTTGCTTTTGGAAATGCTAATGTGAAAAATATAAGTTATCTAAGACAATGGGAGATTAGTTTACTGGATATAGCTTTGGACCCCAAAGACTTCCATTTTGGTCTTAGTCAAACCACACTTTTATTGTATTACCTTACCAATTACTTTAATCAGTTCCTTGTCAGTAAAATTGGCTAAGACATTGCAACCTAAATTGTTACAGGGGATCAAAGCCCGTAGCAACCATAGATGGATCAATTACTTTGGTGAATACAAGCAAGAAGGTATCTAAACAGAGAGACATGAGTACTGGGTAAAATTAGCATATATACAGCATAGATAATTTGGGACCTTTTGTTTTCTAAATACATTTATGTATACATACATGCATTTATAAAAAAGAAACTGTATGAATAAACAGTACAAAACAGCAGTTTCTAATACAAAGCTCTAACGTAAATTGCAATCCTTTCCAATCATAATCTTTTCCAATTTATTTCCTTTGTTGAGTTGACCATAATAGAGCCAATACATGTACAAAAGAATCCAAGGAGCAGCTACTGAGGATATACACAGGCTGCATGATTCACTGTGTTCACTGAAGCAAACCAGCAGTATTTTGAGTGTCTTTCATTTCATCTATATGATTTTCACTATACATTTTATCATATCTGCAATAACTTTGGCAATAGAATCTGCTGGAATTTTCAGGAGGTATTTAAGAAATTGCTCCTTCCACCCTCACCCCCAGAACATTAAAAAAAACCCCGAACTTTGGTGGTCTAAGTATATGTGAAACTGGGTACATTGTAGAATGTGCTTAGATTTCAAAGGACAAAAGATTTCTGCCTCAATACAGGGACCATCCAACCCTGAGATCCCTGTGGATGAATCAATACCTTGAAGTGTAGCCATGACAACCGTAGAGATCAAATAGGCTCAGCACACACAGTATTCACAGTATTGATTTTTCAACACAGGACAATACAGTGCTCTCAGTGCCTGAATATGGATGAGGAGTAGCTGGCTGAGGCAGACTTCTCTCATGAAGTCTGAAGTGATGCTACTGAGGAGAGAGCAGCACTTCAAGGAATTTCACACCACTGGAGCGAGGGTGTCCATTCTCCAATCATTAAGACAGACTGCAGCCTTTGTGTCCACAGCTCACAGCCCTAGGTTTCTGAATAGCTGGTTAGCCATGATCATGGAAAAAAAAAACTTTACTATTCCCTTCTGTTGAAAATAAATATCACTGACATGCTGCATACTCTTATGACCAAGGCTTTAGATCTACAACTCTCAGCATTTTAAGTATGAAGATACTTGCCTTTAAATAAATGAAAAAAATTATATATATATAATGAAATGTCACCAGCAGTTCAGAACAGCAGTCTATCTGCTCAACAGAGACAACAGCAGTGCATCATTACAGTGTTCTGCTCTATTCTGCTCACATTCTGTAGTGTGTAGATTCAGAGATTTGATGTTTGCAGCATTCTCTAAAACTATCAGTATGACTATGATCTTGAGTGGTCTGGAACGCTGTGTTAATGCAATTAATGACAAGCACACCCAATGATCATGACCTCCGACAGTTACATTTAATTGGAACAACAGAGCAGTCAATTCAAATGTGCCAGAAAAAAGCACTCAAGAATATGGAACATGTTTCTAGAAAGAGCCATAATGACTGTTAACATAAAAACTTGCTCAGAAAATGTCATTTTCCTGAATTATCAATTAAACACCTACAGCTACAAACCTGGATAATTTTTTTTCCACAGTGTCATGAAAATATTCTGCTTCTATCAAAAAAAACCAATATGTATTTCAAAATAACAGCCAAAAAAAATCAAATAAATTCCAACCAGGGTGCAATAATTTCCACCTGTGTGACTGTGATGCTTCACAACAGCTCTTGTTCAGCCACCTCCCAGGTACTTGCTCAATGGCCTAAAGTTCCTACCTAAGTCTGTGCCAACACCTACCGGAGAAAGGTTTTTATAACGCCATTCTGAAGGCACAAGCTGCCTCACCTAAGGCTGGCAATGAATGTGCCTTTGGGTGTTTCAGTGCACAAAGGTCACAGAGATAGGGCCACAGAACTATGCAGGGACTCAAGCCCGATGCAGGCTTTTCCATGCTGCCCAGTGGGAATGGTCCCTGGAACGGGCAATCTCCAGAAGCACTCTTGAGTTTCTCTGAGAACAACTGGTTGATTTAGACCAAGAGATCTTAGGAGTGAACCACCATGGCCACAGTGTGGATGATCTCAGGGAAGGAACTTGGGCCGAGAGCCAAGGAGGGAGATAATGTATTTGACAGCACAAATACCTCTTGTTAAAGAAAGTTTTCAGTGGAACATTTCTGACTAAAATGTTCCAGCTTTCCTTTGTCATTAATTTGACATTTTATGTCAGAATAAAAATGTATTTTTCTTTTGAGTGAAACAGAATATATTTACATGTTTACTCCTTAACTTTAGTGCTACACAATCACTATGGCTAGACACTATGTGAAAAAACAAATTACTACAGTTAATAGCATGTGCCAATTAATATAGAAAGAACTTCCACCATGCTTACTGTATTGCTCCTCAAGCAAGACTGCATTTTGAAATTACAGTTTTATCCTTCAGCTTAATATTCTTCATTGTTTGTTATTTGTTTCTTGAAAGCAATCTTTTCTTCTTTCTAGCAGTGCATGTCTAAAAAAAAGAAGCTTCTAGAGGAGGTGCCGAGATCCCAGACCATCTTCATACTCATTGGCTGCTTATATTAATCATCAGTATCTCCTTTATGTCAAAAAAAAACAGTAATGATAGTCACTATGAAGTAATTGTGAATATACAAATGAGCTTCTAGTAAGCCAGCAATAGTTTAAAAAAATGCAGATTGTCTAATTACCTAACAGATATTTACAGTGGTATTTCCTCTCCAGACTTATGTTGGGTTGTACTGCTGCAGGTCTGCAGCTGATCTTCATTGCTGCTAACGTTAATCCAGGTCTTTGTTGCCTATGGAATTATGCCACTTTGAAGCAAGAAGGAATCAGGCCAAGGTATTCTCTAGAAAAAGCACTCAAAATACTAATGACTAGGATTCCTAGAGTCACATTTAAATAAAATTATAAATTGCTTTTTACCAAGTGCTTCTACTGTAGCATTTTAAGTATGGATACTTAAAGAGCCGCAAGGATGTGCATGTTTGATATTACAACCGATAAAACTCCTTCTGTGTCTGCTGGCCCTCATTTAGCAGGCCATACAGGAGACGTGTGTCTTGCTCTTTCTTCTCAGTCACTGCCAAACAAGGGGCTGACATTTCGCATCCTACCCTTTGAACCAAACTGAGCTACTGGGAAACCATCCACTAGCATCCAAAAGAGTTGGAAGAATTTTGTCTAACAGTCAGTTACCATATGGGAAGCTATGGCCAGGTTCAGAGGCACATCTCCAAAGATAAGTAAGAACTGTTGGCTAGACATTAACTGATATCTCATAGTCTCAAGCTACGTAGGTAGTAGACATTAATATAGAATACAGTCAGAGCAAAAAATCCTCAGCAAATTAAAGTATTAGTTATTATTAAGGAGAAAAATTTACACCTGTCCAGCAGTGTAAGTATTACTTCAGGCAAAGCTATTTTGCAAAAGCATTACCATATTCCATACTATATAATAACAAACTGATTGCAGTCTTTGGTGAATGAACTTGACTTGCTTCTCCACATGCTTCATAATACACCTGTGATAAGTTTTAATGGTCCATGACATTTATGCACCTGTTCCCTTGCTGTTGATTTGCATTCCTTTATTGAAAATAATGTGGTCTTGTTTCTAATTGCATGCATCTGTCCACAGTTCAAAGACTTTAATTCTTCCTAATTAGCAGATAACTGATTATTTAGAGAATCTGTCTGTACAATTCATGAATTCTCTGTAAGCTTATGATCCCTGAATATGCCCATATCAGAATGCAGTTTTATTCAATGACTTGCCTTTGCTGGTATATTTTTACTTTCCATGTTGCACACTGTTCAAGTGTAGTAGACAAGAACTAACAGAAGAGGACTGTTTACTTAAACGCTCTATCATTAAAAAATATTTAGCATAGGCAACAAGCCAATTACCATCAAAAACAGATCTCTGAAAGATGTGGTCACCCACAAAACCATGTTACCTGCCTATGTTTATTGTGACCTTGGGGAAACTGATCCAAGTGATATCTGATAAAGAGTTTGGAGAATGACACAAGGGCAGAGCCAAGTGTTCTCTCTCACCTGTTCTCAGGCACTAAAATCATAGAGGGGTGAGCTGTCTGCACTAAGAACCTAGTGAAGTGGAGGAAACACCACCGGTCAGTCTCGCCTCTGTGCCCGGCGAAATCATGGAGCAGATCCTCCTGGAAACTCTCCTAAGGCACATGGAAAATAAGGAGGTGATTGTTGACAGCCAACAAGGCTTCACTAAAGGCAGATAGCATCTGACAAATTTGGTGGCCTTCTATGGTGGAGTTACAACGTTGTTCAATAAGGGTACATCAACAGATGTCATCTATGTGGACTTGTGCAAAGCTTTTGACACCTTTCTGCATGACATCCTGGTCTCTAAATTGGACTTGGGGGTGTTGGTGGATAAGAAACTCAATATGAACTGGCAATGTGCTCTTGCAGCCCAGAAAGCCAACAGTATCCTGGGCTACATCAAAAGAAGCGTGGCCGGCAGGTGAAGGGAGGTGATTCCGCCCCTCTACTCCACTCTCTTGAGACACCACCTGGAATATTGCATCCAGCTCTGGAGCCTCCAACATAAAAAGGACATGGACCTGTTGGAGCAGGTCCAGAGGAGGGCCACGAAGATGTTCAGAGGGATGGAACACCTCTCCTGTGAGGACACGCTGAGAGAGTTGGGGTTGTTCAGCTTGCAGAAGAGAAGGCTCTGGAGAGACCTTATAGCAGCCTTCTAGAATCTGAAGAAGGCCTACAAAAGAGCTGGGGAGGGACATTTTAGAAGGGCATGTAGTGACAGGAAGAGGGGGAATGGCTTCAGTCTGGAAGAGGGTAGATTTAGATTAGATATTAGCAAGAAATTTTTCACTATGAGGGTGATGAGGCACTGGAACAAATTGCCCAGGGAAGCTGTTGAGGCCCCATCCCTGGAAGCGTTCAAGGCCACGTTGGATGAGGCTTTGAGCAACCAGGTCTAGTTGAACATGTCCCTGCTCACTGCAGAGGGGCTGGACTAGATGACCTTTTAAGGTCCTTTCCATCCCAAAGTATTGTATGATTCTATGATAAATTCTATGTAGTGTTTATGAAAGGACTTTTGTGTGCAATAACAATTAGCTGGCAACAGTGAGGGAAAAGTTTTCAAGGATTTATAGACAAAACTCACCATTTGTTTTGCTGACCAGGAAGGTGCCTTGAGGGTACTTTCCTAACATCATCCAGCAGTGGAGATTCCTGTAAAAATAGAAGTACCTGTTACAAATGGCAAAGCATAGACAGCTTAGTACAAGAAAGAAGTATTTAAGTAATTAGTTTATTCCCTTCATTTTAAAGTTCTTCCCCCCCTTTAGTGTCTGTGAGGAAGGATGAATTAATTTACAAAAACAACTCACATGTTCTTATGTGAATTGAACTTTCTCATTTTGCCAATATATATTACAGGCCATTTGAAAACTTGGATCAGAAACTTTGGCCTGGATTTTTCACTTTTAATCCAGTAAGACCTTGATATGGTCTGTATTGTTTTGATAATCTGTGTACACACTTTTTGAGCCTCTGATCAGAGAATTTTTGTGCAGACGAAAACTGGAAGTGTTAAAATAAACATTGAGAAACTTTGTCTTGGGGAGCAGGTGTCCCAGCTGTTTGATAAGATTTGCAGGCTTGAAAGATATTACTTGCTGCTACCCCAAATGTTGGAGGCATGGTTACAGTAGGCATATATTTAGTAGAGGAGCTTAATCCTTCCTGCTCTATCAGCACTGAAGCTGGAAACTCTTCTGGCTTATGCCAGTGCAAAGTCAATTTAAAGGATACCAAATACTGGTATAGTAAATAGTTGATGAGCCAACTACAGTAGATGGAAAGCAGTAATAAACCATCCATAACAGCTTCAGACAAACTGCTGAGCCTTGGAAAATTATGAAAATTAAGTCTGAATTCTTGAATAATTTCATTTTCAGCAGTCACTGTTGGCTATAACTCTAATCACAGCACAGAAAAGTTGTAACAGCATGACAGATAAGGTGAGAAAGAAAAAGAAATTTTAAACCTGTTTAGAAAATGGCTTGAAGTTTTATATAGACATATAGACAAAAGGCACTTCTGTCAGCCACCTTTGCACACCTTTGCTTACATAAAGTCTGCACAATTGTCCGAGACCAGTGAGGTCTAGCTGAAGTGCCCTGAGGGCACTCTAAATCTTTAGCGGTCTTAGTGATCAGAGGGCTGTGTCTGACCCTGGTTATCCTCACTGGGCCTGATCCCTAACTCTGGTCTGATTTGCCACCTTAACTTTGCTCATCACCATAAACCTGCCTGCTGATCTGAGCTCTCAGCCAAAGGTGGCGAAATTGGCCACGGTCTCTGGGTCTGCTCTGCTGGCCTTGCTTGCACAGGTCTGGGTCCTGGCTGGCAGGGACCCTGCCCCGCCAGATGTGTTATCCCCCTGCTCTGTCCCCACACCCCATCCCTCAGGGTCAGCTGGCCCTTCAGTTACTCAATTAAAACACACCTAAGTGGAGAAGCCAGAAATAATCTAAGTCTCTTTGTACCCACTATTCCACATTTAAATTTCATATAATAGCAAGCATTTTAAAGACCTGTCAGAAAGTCTCTATTGTGATTTACAATGGAGGAAAGGATTTTAAATTATTTTATATCCTCTTGTAATTTTCTTAAACATATTTGAAGAGTTATTTAATTTACAGCCCTCAACTGGTGGTTGGCCAGACAGTCTGCTAAAAAATAAATTTGGTTTTAAAACTCCATTTTCTGTAACGTTGGAAGGTAGCCCACATCAATGAGACACCATGAAAAGTGGCACTGAAGGCAGGAATTTTCAATGTTTGGGAAGTCAGGAAGGTTGACAGTCATGACTAGTGTGAGTAGCCCAACTTTTCAACTTGTCTTGTTGCACAAAATCCTTATTCAACCCTAGGTGACAATCTTAGGAGTAATGGTCCACAAGGTCTGTTATCTTACTACGAAAGGAAACTAAGCTAGGTTGGTTCAATTAATTTTTTAAAAGTCTAGATCATTATTAATTTTCACATTATCTTCCTAGTGTTTACATAAGCTGGTTTGGTTATTTGTTCCAAAGTTGTTTTTTTTCTAGAAACTGAAGTTTAGCTAGCTGAGCTATGCCTTGACTCTCCTTTTTCCTTTTCAAAAGATAACATGCCACACCTGTTCAGTTTTCTGCCAGGTATTCTTCACAAAATAACCAGTAAGAACTATTATTCTTTTTGTAACTAGCCTATGATGAAGCTTGTGAGGACTTGATAAGAAAATATCTACTTCACCTGTCCACACTAGACTGTGCTCTTGCCTGAGTTCTTTCAACTTTTTGTGGCAATAGTTGTATTAAGCAGCTTCTCATAACTAAACTTTTCATTTCTTTTTGTGAAAAAGGACACAAAAAGCAACCATTAAACACTGCTATTTTTCAGCATCATCGGTCATCAGTGAAAAGGAGCAGATTTTCCTCAAAATTCCTTTTGCTGATAATATAGTTATATAACTATTCCATTTATTCTTGATGTCTCCTACTAGTTGTCATATATATTTTTTATATTCTTTTATTATTTCCTTGTATACATCCTTAATAATTTGACTTAGTTTATACTTTTCGCATACTTTTTATTCTTTGATGTCAGTAATGAGTTAATGATTTTGCCAAGTCATTCTCTTCTAACTCTTCTTATTTCCTCTTCTGCAGCTAGTACTATAACTTCTGAGAAGTTAAAAGCTTTTTCTGACATTTTTATATAAGATTTGCCTCCGAGGTCTCACCTAATTCTCTCAATTTACTTACGTCAGACTGTTTTTGTTTTCATTGTTTTTTTTCCCCTCTCATAAATATTACAGTCTTAAACATATCTTAGTTTCTTTAACCAGACTGTTTTCCTCTTTCAATACAATTCTTCCTTTTGAGTAAAAAACATAGATTTTGCTTCTTGGACTAGGGAAAATAAAGAGAAGGTCTAAACCCATTCTTTATCAGTTACCTATGCCTCTGCTGATATTTTTCTGTTTGAAATTTTCAGAGAAATCTTGTGCAGTAAGGAGTCTTTAACATCAGCCCTTGAAATCAATAAAGAAGTTTCACATAAACCCACAATATTCTTCATTTTAAAATATGCTGGGTAGCGTGCTGTATTGTATTCGGAGGTGCAATTCTTTGACTAAGAAACCAGTGAAAACTTCCATCAATACCAGTATATATACTGCTATCTATGCCTACAGTACACTGTATATTACTGAAATTTTTAACTTAGATTTACAGTAGTGAATAACAGTGGTGTTGGGTGTTAGCTCAGGTTTTGGTCAGTAGCTGTGAACCAAATATAGGCAGCAGGGCCCACCATACAGTCAACAAGAACAAAGGGAGTCACCAGGCAAAGCACGACAGATGGCAAAACCAACAAATGGTGGAATACTTGAACACAGAGAATAGACTGACAAAATATCCCTAGGCCTGGCATCTGCCATGACATCTCCTAAGTCTGCTCTACCTGGATTTCAATCAATTCCATTGATTTAAGTAGAGGATGGGGCAGGAAATGAGGCTCTGAGGTCAAAGATATTCTTTTAGTAGGGGAATATCCAAAGTAAGTATTGGTCTGGTGACGAAGTGCACATGGATCACAAAAATATTCCTTATTTTTAAAAGCACATTTTGGAAGTGATTTTGTCCTCTGACATAAGAAATAAAAAGCACAACATAAGGTAAAAAGCTGGTTTCCATCCAAACTAAAATGGTAAAAATATGTAACAGCTTGGCTTTAAAAGGATGTCCATCTGTTAGTAAACTGGTGATGGTACCATATCCATAATGGTCTAACAAATTAACAGCCAAAAAAATTACTACCCACACCCACAGCACAATAAATATTTAGGGCTATGTTTTTGTTTACAGCAAGATGACTTTAAGTGATTAAGTGTAAGTTTTCCCACCTTAAAATGTCTTTAAACTTCTGAAGTCTTACAGAAATACGTAACTGAAAAATGTTCCAATAGACAAAACTAGCGGGAATACAGCAGGCCAATTATTTTCCCTTGGTAGGAGAATCTTGGTCTGTATCCTGATCACAGTATTTAAAAGCCAATGCAAGAGCCTGTGAAGGCAACAGTCTTCCATAAAAGCATACTTGGCTAGAAACGGTGTTCTTGACTAACTGGTTGGATCATGAATGAAATAGCTGCACTGTCCATTTCAGCAGATTGAAGACTGCCTGCTTTGCAAACACATGCCAAGGTTGCTTCATTACTTGCCATACCTGAGCCAGCTAGATCTAAAGCTAACTTAGGCACAGCATCTAGGCTGAAATCATGGTCCTAATAACACACAAGGGTTCAAGGCTTTATTTTTCATGTCACTTAAAAAATCTTACACCATTAAAGAAATACAGCCAGAAACTGGGATCAATTTTCTTAGGTTTTAGCATCTCCTGCTGCTTCCACCAGAGCTGTGTTTGAAAACGAACAAAGATGAAGTCTCAGAAGAAGGGGTGTTTGCATTTGCTCTACTTTATGTAGCCCAGTCCCCGCACTGATGCACCATACAGGGAGATGCCTGCAACATGTATATAGTTGTTCAGCTGAAATATCACAATAAGAATCTGGTCCTACTGCTTGATGTTATGAACCTAAATTTCATAAGGCTGGAAATAAAGCAACAACTTTTAAAAACAGTGAAAACACCAATAATTATTAAAATTATATTACTTCATATATTTTTGTTTGACTCACCATTTATCAATGCTTTTTTTAAAAACACCTGAAGAACATAATAATATAAGCCTTGTATCATAATACACAGAGAGTCCCCTTCTTAGAATGGTTATAATGATTTTCTATTTTAAGTTCAGTGCAATAACAGTCCATTTGGATCAGCAGAACTATAATTCTGCTGTCACTTGTTAGTTTGCAAACGAAACCCCTTACAAATTAAAATCTTTTAGGTGCCTGGCCCATGAATGTGAATGAACACACTGGAAAACAGAAAACTTTATTCTACAGTACCAATCCAGCATGACTTGCTAACAACATAACCTTTGACCTTTGAAAACACATGAACATTTTTCATCTCAAACAGTAAAAAACGAGAAAAAAAAAATCAGAAAGATTAATTCATAGGTATCTATAGCCTATCAACCTTCCTTGTGAGAGTCTTTTCAGAGGCATTCAGTTAAGCCCGATGTAGGACAGTGCACACTACATGCAAAGCCAGTCTACTCCAAGAAGTGCAACTGATTACCCTGTGGTCTTCATATATGTTAAACGGAATGCTACACTCCTTTCTACTGTCCTCATTTTTGACATGTAATCTTGGCTACCAACAGCGGCACTGTCCTCTGCAGGAGCTTGCCTACAGGGACAGGTTCAGACATAGACTCTTCTGCCAGCACACTGGGCTGGGCAGATGTGTCCATACAAACCATGTTAGCATGGCACACAGCTAATAAACATGCCAGCAGGACTCAGAAAGCCCTGAAGTAAAGCTGCATTAATGCGACCAGTAACCAACAGGAATTGGGACAGACCCCTTCTGCCCACCTCAGAGCTGGAATTTCCACTCTCCTGCCCTGATAACCATGCCCGCTCTCCCTTCTTTCTGTCAGTGACCTGTAGAAGTAGTCCAAGTCATTTTGAATAAAAACTTGTCACTAAAATGAATTTCACTAGTCATGACCCTGCTTTTACAAGACCTTCCTCCTGAGTGCATGCTTCCAGGTTGCTCACAGTGGCGCGTTGGAGAGGCCCAGTCTTTAGACTCCCAACGTGAGAGGCAAAATAGTTAAAAAAAAATACTTTAGCACTTCAATTTCCCCCAGTCTGGGGCTACCAGAGCCAGGACAAGACAGGTGGGATTCAGAGTGTCAAGTGGGCCTGCAGAGGATAAAGCTCAGCCTTTCTTTAGTTTGCTTTGCTGCTTTAGATTGAGCTTTCCTTACCACAACTGAGGAGAGCCCACCTGGAAGCCGGAAGACAGCGTCCTCAAACATTTCACAATGTACTTTGCAAAAAAAATAGTGCTGTTTTCAATGGTATATACTGACCTTCCAAATAGTACCTATTTTTACAGAAATGTTTCATGGTATTAGTTTAGTTTACAGAAACATGAGACTAGAAGGAACCTGCGTCATCCTGTTCGATCCCCTGCTATTACAAGCAATCACGTCATATAATCCCTTTAATAAACTGAAGTGCACTTGGATACCATGGTGATGAGTACTTCACAAATATACATATTTGTAGCCATGCAGAAAATGCAATGACAAAAATGTGCAGTGGATGAACAGTAGGATTATGAGTGACAAAGTTGAGTACAGCACAGCACAGGTCTAAGGGTTTGGGTTTTTTTTTTTCCCCCAAGAGACTAATGAAAACTTTACTGAAACCTTCACACCATCTCACAAAAGAGTAATGTCAACTGGGGGAGAGGTCAATTTCAAACACTAGACTGATGAAAAATACCATAGTGGAAGAAAGGCAATAAGAGGATAGTAAAAACAAAATAGACCACTGTCATATAGAAAACTTACTGCATCCTTTGCAGTGTGTGATGCAATGGCAGTAGCTCAAGAGAACAAGCCCACAAGCATTTGCAAATTTATCCTTTAGTAATTTAGTCAAGAAAGTGTATAGGAAAAAAAATGTATGCTTTTTTTAATTATTTCCTTACCTTTGTACCTTTCAGAAAACCAGGCATACAAACTAGGCCTAATTTATCATTCTTAATCACAATAAATAATTTTATTCATTGTGTACCTCTAGTTTATTTTCCTATGCTTGGCTTTCCTGTACTTGCAGCTTAATTCTAGAAGATGACTCCTTTTTTTAATCAAGGAATTTTGGTGTATTTTATAACAGTTGTGATTTTTATTTCCATAAGGTTTATCAGCTTCAGCATAAAACTGAAATCTATATATCCTTGATTTAATCTCCTTCCATTTAGGAGACACCCTCATTTAGTAGCCACACCTTTATCACGCAAGCTGCCAGGAAAAGGAATTAAATTTAATAAGAGACACCTTCTATTTACAGCCACAGGGAGAAGTAATTAAATTTAATGGAAGCTGCAGCTCTAAAGCCACAGAGAACCTCTACTCCCACCCTGCTGAAAATGAGGTTACAGGTTACACACAATGAGTAACAGTCAAACCCTTTGCAACTCCATTATCTCCAATGGACTTACAGCAGAGATATATTTGGCATACTTTTCTATTCCAGACAGAGGAACAGGAAGCAAAGTTCTTGCAAGTGCACAAAAGAAAAAATGGGAACAAATGTTACAACAAGTATGATTACAACAAAGTAAAAGTAAATGCATTTCTTCTCCATTTGTTGTTTTGTTTGTTTGTTTTTTTTTAACAATATGACATATGTGGTTAGGTAAAAAAGTGAAAAGCTAGGTTATTTGCTGATTTCCTAGGGAAGCCCTATGAGGAAAACTGAAAGCATCTAGTATAGGAAAAATTTATCTCCTAATTTCTTAGCCGGTGTAAAATTTCTGTTGCAAACAAAGGGAACAAAATAAATTTAAGCTCTATCAGATAGGATGTGTTCTCCATTGTACTACAAAAGGACGGTCTATATTCCCTCAAGAAATTAAACAGATCATTTTGGTGAATCACCAGTAGAAGATGCAATTAAAATTAGGTTGGATTTTGGGGGGGATATTTTTTCTAAAGCCATTGTTATATCTGCTTTAGTTGGCAGGCTCCTGAAAGAAAGCCTTGAAGGCCAATTTGCAAGGGAAGGCTTTTGTAAGGGAATTCTCGGTATGGTCACAATACATCAATTAATATTTAAAAAAGCATTTACCTTTATGAAATAAAGTGATTTTAGTAGAGCAGGACAAATATTTTCTGTTCAAATTGTGAGGGTTTTTCAACAAGATAATTTTTGCTGCAGAAATTGCTTCCTATTTTGTGACAAAAATCAGTTTAATTTAGTGAAGGAGTCTCCTGAAAACAAGAAAAGATTGGCTAAAAAGAATTTGAAATCGCTTAGGTTTAGTATAATGTCTTGTTGCTTACCCACCTGTTGCTTGCCCACATGCACTGCCCTCTCTTGACCAAGACCACAGCCAGGGTACAGCCTCTGCTACTTAAGCCAACTAGAGACTTTTGTGAGGTGTGGCATTCTCTGTCAAGAGCTCAGACATGTAGTTGTAGTAGAGAAGCCTTTGCTCTTTGTCAAAAATGATCAATAAAAGAAAGAAAACATCCAACAGGTTGTAAATTTCAGATGATATTTGTACTTACCATGCTCTGTGTGGCAAAAAAAAACAGTCCTGTCAGAGTTCTGAGGCCTCACAAACAGGCTGTGTTTATGGAAGTATAATGTGATGGCTATGAACAGTCTTATCATAAAATGGGGCCCAACTCAGGAGTACTGGATCTTAAAGCATGTTCTTAGCCAAAAGGCTGGGACTAGCTCATGAGATGGACTCCATAGCTATTAACTGTATTAAAAAAACAAGCAGGACATGTTGGGTGCATTCCTGATTGTCTTTGGCGAGTGGGACTGAACAGCTTGTGTGCAGATGACAAAATGTTCTGTTCACACACCCAGAACAGGGTACCTTCATTCATATTGTCTTCGGAAAGAGTCCCTGACCTGCACTGTCCCCTGATATGCATCCAGGTGTTACCTGGAAATATGCTGTTTGGTACAAGTTAAAACTGTGCCAGGGAGCAGGCTAGCTACTAGTTCTGCAGTCTGCACAGTCACAGCAGTGCTCAAGACTGCAAATTGGTGAGTTTAGTGGTTTGAGATAGTTACAGCTTATAATTCCTGCCACCAACAGGAAACTGAAGTCTGAGGGAAGTGAGGTATAGATTAAATAAATAAATGCATAGGGCCTGCATAGCCAAGAAGACCAACATGGTAAACAATGACATACATACTTAATACATACGTGCCGGTGCACCAAAAGGTAATCACGGTGGGATTTCAGTACCAGGCCCAAAACTGCAAACAAACTCATAATCCAATGTCTGAAGATGATTATCAAGAACTTCTGCAAACACTCGGTGTCCTGGTTTGAGGTAAAACAGGAGTAATTTTGTTCAGTAACTTTGCTTTTTAGCTAGGCCTCTTCTAACTACTGAAATTAACAGCATATTGTGCAGACAATGTTCACTCTCAAAGTGATAAGATCAAAGTTTATAGCTGATGCCAAGGAATGGTACACAGAGAGGGTCTTGCTTATACTTATTGCTATCACATCCAAGGCCACCTAACCTAGTTATTTGCCCCATTGGAGGGTCGGAAGCAGAAAAGCGCAGTTGGGTCCCACCTGCGGGGAGGAGCGGACAGGACAGGTGACCCAAAACCAACCAACAGGGTATTGCATCCCATCTGCATCATGCTCAGTATAAAAGCTGAGGGATCAAAGGGTTGCCCTCTTTCTTCAATGGCCGGCGTCTGAGGAAGACTCTGTGTTCATCTGCCTTTGATCCCGATCCTGAATCCAGATCCAGAATCCAGTTCCTGTCCATTACTGAGTCCAGCCTGGGACTTCCCCAGTGCCAGCTAGTGTTGTGATTGTCATCCTGGGAGCTTGATACGGTTTTGTATATATTTAATTATTTTCTTTTTATTTTATTATTAATATTTCATTAAAGTAGTTTAGTTCCTTCTGAACTCGTAAGTCTCTTTTTCCCTCCTCTGCCTCTCTCTTAGAAGACGGTTAGAGGGGAGCACCCGTCGGTCCCATCTGGGGTGCCCCATGTCTCCAGTGGCCAATTCGACCAAACCACAACACTCAGTGCTCTCAGATTAAGAAAAGTAGGAGTCCTCAAACAGTGCTAATAACCACTGCGCAGGATCATTCCAGTGCTGCATGTTCCTCTGATTGCACAGGTTTGTGGCACATAAAGCATTCCTTGCATTTTAATTGAAGTCTTGCCCATTCTTTCAAGCCATTTTTACGCCTTTGTCATGTATTTATAAAATTAGGTCTAATTTATACAATTAGATCTAATTACTTAATTGTTGTAGTATGCATGAGGAAATAATGAGAATGTGTAATTAAGATGTGCAATTACATAATTACAATGTGTATTGACATTAGGTGTAAATATCCTAAAATGTTATGGGAAAAAATATACTGTTGAAAGAAAAGCATTTTTGTAGGTCAGTTTTAAAAAAGCAGACCAAATTATGAAATCATTCCCTAAAGCTGAGGAATTTTCTTCTCATTGTTAACTCCCCATAGTGAAGTACTGCCCATTTACTACAGGAAAAATTAGGTCTAATACAATTAAAAAGTGTAGGAATCTGTAGGGAAAAAAAAATAGCTATACTGGGATAACTGAGGTTATTTTTATTCTGCTATATTTTTAGACCTTAAGGCTTCAATTTCCATGTGTCTTTTCTGTAATCTGGAGCAAAACTGCAATTTAGCTGATGTATACAAACATATTTAAGATCACATATCAAATAACACAACTTTAGAATTTAGTATGGCTATACAACATGGAGCCAGTGAACTACCAAAGTAATAAATGAAGTAGCTAATTCCAGCCTTGCTCTGAAACCTGGTACCAACTGCTCTCAAAAATACACAAACAAACAGAAGAGTATCGTGCCCTCAGGAACTTCCTAAAATAGCTGTTTGATCTGCCCATGGTTTGGGACCTGCCTGCTGCCCCCCTCCTCCTCCAAGAGCTCCCATAGATGCCCAGGAAGATGTTTTACTGCATTCTTAGTGGCCTATCTCAAAAGGTGCTGGGGTAGAAACAGACCTGTCTCACTTAAAGGCTGTTTACTAATTAAAATTAGATTTAATTCCTGTAAGCGTTTAAAACCCACAGAGATACAGAAAGGTGAGATGGATTCCATTGTAGTTGTGGCAACTTCACTGCTGTTGGTAATACGCAAGCATCCCAGGCTGACTTTGAGCTCCTTACAGTGCTGACAAACAGAGCAGCAATAAATTACAAGTGAAATGAGCAATAGAGATTGATTAGAAGTTTTCTTTAGAAAAGAAGATGTTGACAAAAGATTTTGACCAGTTAAATTTGAACTTCCTGAACACTTACTTTAGCAATATTTCCACTCTGAAAATTCAAAACCGAAAAATTATTTTCACTTGCCAGTTCAATGTGATACTTCATGTTTATTTAAAATGCCTTTCATTGTAACATATTGGTACTAAAATCTTTTCATTTTCTGTTCTGGGGAAATTTTATTTTCAAGTATCTTTCCATTACACATTAACTTCACTAGAATAAGGAAAGGGAGGGAAAATATCAGCATAAATAAAAGTTTGGTAAAGTTTTCATGGCCAAAATACTAATCTTAAAATCTACTAAAAGTTGTATGTTAATTTCTACCGTCACTATCTGAAGTATAATGTCTGAAGAGTACTTGAAATAACAGAAAGGTAGAAATTATTTCTCTATAAGGAATACAAATTTGAATTCCAAGCAGCTTTAAGTGGGTGGGTAGGAAGGAATAAAAGGTTGGATGGAAGTAGATGGCTGGAGGATGCTTGCAGTCCTAAGCTCTAGACTTCCAGCCCCAAGACACAGGAAAGTTGTACCAAACTGGGAGCAGAGCTGCCAGAGTTACAGACATGCATTTCACTCCCTCACGGCTGGGCGGTCTCTGTGGAGCAGACGATGCACAGGTAATTAGGTTGGTAATTTGGACCTCGGATCATCTATCAGTTGCAGTTGTTCCTGAGGCAACAAAGCTTCCCATGACATACCAATATATGCAGCACCTACATGGAAGTGAAATCCCATCTGACCATATGCCTTGAAGGTCAAGGTTTGTAAGCTTTGAAATTTTATTCTGAGGAAAACAACTTCAGATGTAATTTTTACAAATCTCCCACAATGTACTTCTCTTTAAAAAGGTAATTCTCTTTCAAAGCAGGTTATAAGTAACGTTATTTTCTCTTATTAGAGCATTCTCAGATAATAGCACGCTACACTTACTTAGGCTCCCCAAAATGTTCTTCTTCCTTTCTGAATAATTCACCTCCAATGACCCTCCAATGTCACACCTGAAGTCCTGTCTGAAATCCAAAGATAATTCTATAACAAGTGTGTATCTCGGGTTTAAAAGGTGCCCTGCCTTGTGCTACTAGTTCAAACTCGACATGTCTGATGTTTCTTCTCCATTCTTTGTATGGCTGCACATCTCAGTATCAGACACAAATAAACACAACCCCCCCCCAATCCCTTAAATGTAGACCCAAACTGTTTTCGGGATTGAGATTATGCTGGCAGAGTCGTTATACAAACGGGATCTTGATAAGAAATGTAGGGCTGCCAAATTTTCTCTTCTTCACTTTTTTCCATTTTGTGACAGACAAATCCTTATTAAAAGAAAAGCATGGGGAAGAAATATTTCTCTTCTGTTAATAATTTCCTTGCAAATCCAAGAAACACTAGCAATAATAAAGACATTTTGGCTCTTGACATTTAAAGAAATACTAAGTTTTTATATCTGTCAACCTTGTCAAATGATAAAGTGACTTTGGGTGTCATCTGATCAGAAATTTTCTCATGGGGGAGGTTTGCGTTAGATTATCCTGATAAGTCTCCTTTTTTTTATTTTTTTGCCATTTTTGATAACACTTGTTATAAAATGAAAATTAAAGTGAAAAATGATCCTTGGCTGAGAAATTTATCGGCAAACATAATTACTACCTCAAATGTGATAAAGTCATATAAATCACCTGCTCATAAATCCTGCACTGTAATCCTCTAAAATCTATCATGGGTCTTTATTACAACCTTCCTATTGTACAGTTTCATCTGATACGAGGTTTGAGGAATTTTTAAAAACGTATCAGTAGTAAAACACTATTTATGAGTGGTGGCAGGGTATGTAAGAGTTAACTGCACTGTGTATTTTACCCTATAGTTGATTTACAGCAAAGCCAATCATGCTCTGAATACTGTGGTGGAAAATAATACATCTTTTATCCAATTAGCTATTATACGGATGCTTGGGACCACATGGACTGTGCCCTGGAAAGCAATAACATTGCTCTCAAAGAGATAAGATAATGCTGGAGGGTTTAGCTGGTCTCATGTTTATACTGTAAGTTCATATAGCCTGAGTTCTTGGGGCTGCTGTGTCCTGGTTTTCACCCCTGAGCTGAGCCAGCTGTCAAAAGCTAGCAGGTCGTTCTGTTTTACGTGCTATCCTGTTGAGCACCTTTGAAGGCAAGTCTGACAACAGAGCTAAAGGTCTGTTCTTAGAGTTAGTTTAGTGAGGTGCAGTTACCACACAAGTATCCCACCCGAGCTTTTAAATGAGACTTAGAAAGCTCATCAGGAGACATCACTGTTCAGGAAACAAGGGGACAGATGACAATGTATTTTCTTACTTGTCTTTAAAGAGCCATAACAAAATACAAACAGAATTTGCCTCTTGAATATTCAAGAAACAGCCTTGCTTGGTGGGAGTTTTCACATTGCTGTTCTACATTCTAAACTGTATATCTCTGCCATTACAAGACGATCCAACTGCTGACTACAGCCACAAGGTAACCATGAGCGCGTGCCTCCCATCAGCTCCGGGGTTATACATTCACAGATACAGTCGAGCTTAAACCATGCTAAATCAAGAAAGCTGCAGCACTGCTTTCCCCACTGATAGCAGGCACACCTTAACAAACGCTTCATCTCGTCAAAATTAATCAATAAGACAGCTGGTTGCAGGAGCTGATCCAGTCAAAATGTAATCCAGCAAAAGAAAGTTCTTTCCATCCCCTGCAGCTGGTTGAAGGTAGAGCCAACACAGGGAGGCTGCGAGTACAGGACCAACACTTTCATCCTAAGTTGTTTATGAGACAGCAGGGTAAAGTAAAAAGACTGTAAAGGCTAAAGAAAGACGTGCAACATTCGGCGCCTCTGATGGCAGGGAGTGCTTTTACAGGCTGAACAGCATTTGACCGTACCGGCAGTTTGTGGAAATACTGCAAGATTGGGCTTTTATTTAATATTTACAAATTAATATTGCACTCAAGAAAATGAATGGCTTGAGCACACATGCTTTCACACACCACCTGTCCATTTTCCTCTCGCTTCTGTTATTTCTTCTCACGCTGAAGATAGCTTGCTAATTGCTGTGCCAGTATGTAATATGACATGGCCACAGGGAATGAAGAGATGGGGGCGGGAGGGGGAGAGGTTGTGATCTGAGTAACTACTTCATCTTGTCTCTGGTGGTAAGAGTTTATTGTTCTAACCCCTTGGTCACCTCTTAAAATATATGAAATGGCAATGGCAACACTTTGTAGGCACTGGTGTGGCAGACCTGTGATGTATAGCTACATACCACCGCTGGTCTGATCCAGTCAACTGCTCCCTTTGCCGGCATTCACAACTGAAACAACTCAATGTGTCTATTAGCACTCATCAGATTAGCACTTAAGCAGCAACCTGTGAGACCCACATGTTGCAGAGCAGGATGACAGCTTTGGATAACAACTTATTTCTTAAGCTACCATCATCGGAAGGAAGAAATGATGTAAAACCAGGAAGGCTTTTGCAATAAGATGCAACAGCCAGCTGGAAGGTAATATGGCATCAGTAGGGAATTCCAAAATACCCAGAGTGTTTATCTGAAAGTGCAAAATTTCTCAGGAAATTGCTATATATGCACTTTCTGAAGGTGCATATTCTAAATAGTAAAGCGGTATGTGAATTTTATTTCCAAAAGAAAGCACATTAATGTTTCTGCTTCATTGACGGTAATGATGACAAACTCTTCTGCTACTTTCAGAATAAGTATATTAAGAATACTAAGTCATTTTAAGCTCAGGAAGTAGCCCCAAGGAAGAGTATTTGTTTTGGAATCTTGTTCTGTGAAGAGCGCACTTCAATCTGTGTCACAACAAGATATTTCCATCTCAAAACATCTGCTTTATAAAAAGAAACAATAGAGACAAAAATCAAATTAGCTCATTTACATCAAAGATAAGTTTATATAACTCAGTATTTTGTCAGTCGGGACCTAAGCATTTTTCCAGTTGCATTAAACAAGAGTTTTTTCATAGGCAGTGTCAAAACTAAAAGGCACCCAGAGCACACACTCTAAGTTAACCATTACATGACTACCACATTAAATGGATGGTACTTTTATTTATTGCCCAAAGTGCTCCCTATACAGCCTTAACTCAGTACTTCAGTGCACTCCCTGATGCACACTGTCCATAACAGGAGAGGATACAATTTAACATGTCTCAGGAATACCTAACAACATGTGCACTTAGTCCTTACTAGCACACTAAAACCCATACAGTCTGGCCCTGAGCCACAAGAACTAAAACTTTTATTTATGTGTATATAAACTGAAATATATGCTTTCAGTGTATGTTGTACAGGTATTATACACGTAAGTTATAAGTAGAAAAAACAATAGAAAAATTTAAGTGTTTCTTTGTGAGCCCTTTATTTTTTCTTGCAAGCTGGATTTAATTTAATATGGGTACTAAAAAGCAAATCCTGCTGAGGCTACTAAAATCAGGTAAATTTTTGGTGTATCTGTAACACATTAATTACAGATTTGGATTCTGATTTTTTTATTGCATAGAGTTATTGTTTCTGCCCCGCAATAAAATTGACAGTATTTTCCCTTTCTGTCTCACTGTGAATATCTGCTGTCACTCCAAAGCCACTAGCACAGCAGTGTATTTCCTGTACTTTTATAGAAGACTGGAGACCTCAACAATCAGTGTTACAATTTTATAGTGCTGTGTGCTTTACCACTTGTGTGCTAACCCGATTAAGACAGTAAATGTCAATTTGTTCTTCAGATATAGTATGCCCATGTTGGTTAGGAAAATTTTTCAGACATGTTCAGTTTTTATGTTCATTGTTCTTAAAGGTTTGAGATGCTACTTTTTACAAACTGTATAAGAAATGGTAACAAACAGAAAACCTCAGCCTTGCTGTTTCTCTTATGTTTTTCTGTGATACTTTCTCACGCAAATAAATGAATGAATTTATCTTCATAATACCCTTGTGAGTTCAAGACTGCCTTTTCCAAGTTTCTCTGTACCCATACAGATGTTAGAAGCTTTTCTTCTTGTCTTGGGAGACCTAGGGGGAGGTATTTATTTGCTGAGTAGATTTCAGTTTCTGCATAAAGCAGTCAGAGAGGAACCAGTATTTTAAAGTAAAGGAAAGCCCAGGGAAATGTACAGTACTTAAATTGCAATATATCACACCTGACAGTAAGCATGGTCCCTTCATTCTCCACCACCTCTTTGTTTTGCCCCACCCCCATCTTATATATCCTTTGGCTTTAATTATTTTTATTACTTACTATTTATGCTGCTCAAAATATGCTAGGTATTTTTTGGAGACAACCCTTGCTCAGAACAGCATAATACAATAATAACTGTGTAGTACCAAAAAGCCATTTCTCTTTCTTTTATAGCCCTACTACTGTTCTATTTGAGCAGCTCCGAATTTAATGCCTTTCACCTCATCTCCCTGTGCCCTAGAGAAGGACCACCAGATGGGAAACTAAATACATCTACAGTGTACACTGATTAGAGGCCTCAAGACAGTTTTTCTAGTCTCTAGTCCCACTTTAACGTGGTCCGCTTGAAAACAGTCTGCCGGGCCTTGCTACTGCCATGCGTTCCACCTGCCTCAGCAGCAATAGTGTGTCATCCTCAGATAATTTTTAGAGGGGTCCTGGTGCCATCTGTCTAAAGGGCACGAGTGTTTATAGAAAAGTTGATGTGTAGTTGCTCTCTTAAATAATCAGACCAAGCCCCAAGCATCCTGCAGCTGCTTCATCTCTGTGCAAGGTAAAGGAGAGAGTCAAATTTTAGCTCCCACAGACAGTGTGTCTGTCCCCAGAGGTTAACAGAAAGATTCTTAAAGGCAACGGTGCCTAATTCCCACTGATTTAAAGGGGAATTAGCTAGGCTTCTATCTATCTCCCTTGAAGGCTGAGCATAAATGAGCTGGGCAATCATTTATGAGTAGTAGCAGGCAGATTTCAAAGCCTGTCTTCCAAGACCTAGGTAGACTAAGAAGTCAATGAACCATCCCCATCTCAAGTCTGTAGGACACCCAGACAAGGGGGATCTACTTTGCGGAGTTTTAATACTCAAGTCTATTTACACAGGCCGCTTTCCTTTCTTTCCCCATTCTCCCCTAGGCAGTAACATGTTTGGTCTTTCATTGCGCAACCACAAAACTAAGGCATCCACAATCTTTGGAACAGCTGCGTTTTGAATTTCTCTTCCCTAAACGTGTTCCTCCACCACTAGAATCTGAAAGCGTTGCTTTTGATTTTAAACACCTCCTACATCCCTGCTGAGCAGACTGCAGTTCTCCCTCCCAGACTACCTCTGTGAATACACCAGGAAAATTGCCAGTATACAGAGCTCCCCTCCCTCCTTCGTTGAGGAAATCCTATCCTGAGTGTGGCACAGACAGACGCAGCATTCATACAAAACAGCCCCCACAGCCAATTCAAAATACTTAAGTCAGAATAAATTGGAGTCCCCTTGGGGATTTTCCCTTATTTTCTGAAACCTTGGTAACTGTACACAAATACATAAAGTTCCAACCACTCTGTCTGTGATAATTAAACCAACAAATTGAACATATAGCCTAAGCAAAAACATTTCTATCAAAAAGAGTTTGCTAGAGAACATCTTATATAACAATATCATGAAAGAAATTTGCCCTCTTTTCCATGCCATTTCCTTTTTACTTAATAATGGGAAAAGGAAGACGGATAGAGAGAATAAATTACAGAAAAAAATGATTGGCAGTTTCCTGGGATATTTCTTTTTCCAAATATCTTCACATTCATCATTAAAAACGCTGTCTTCCAAAAAGACAGACTTGTGTGGTCACGTTCTTGTAAATTCACAGTTCTTACATACTTTATTCTCTCATTTGTCTGCCTGACATACATCTGGATTCATACTGCCAAGTCTCGTGCAATGTATGTGATAATAAAACCCACTACCTCCTATGCTCCAGCTTAGCTGGAGATGCCTTCTGTGTACATGTGACACCATTGTCTCCCATACCAATGTGAAAACAAGCTTTTTTCTGCTCCACAACCATCTCTACCAGCCGGTGGGTTTAGCAGGGCAATGTGACCCACTGACCAGATATATCCAGGGTGGGGGGAGGTTGCAGAATAAGGACTCTGTAGACAAGAGCATTGCATGAAGCAAGATACCAAACACAAGGAGCTCAGCTGGACAATGTAATGCCCAGGAGAGCCATCACCTCTGAGATACAAACTTCTTCCAACAGCCTCTGCAGTACGTGCAGCTGATACTCCTGTATGAAACTGTAGTCCACTGTGCAGCCCAACAGTATGGTCTTTCCACAGGCAAGTGGTCTAATGTTCAAGAAACAGCGCTAGAATAAAATACAACAGCAGGTGACATAAAATAAGAAGCATTGATATCGGCTAGAAGCTGATCATAACACAAACAAAACCACTATCGGCAACTGGTACCAGCCCTCTGGCCTTAAAGAATTGCTATCAGCTCTTGGAACCACCACTTCCAGCCATTTCTTTCCATTTGTTGTGGCAATGTGCACTCGTTCATATTATGGCACCATCTCTCACACAATAAAACTGTCTCGTTTCTCTCTGCTTCCTCAATGTAAATATATATATATCCTATTGTATAGCATAATCAGTTACTACCTAGTGTAATATAGCACATGTAACTGTGTTTTGCAGGCAGAAAAACCTTGACTTGGGGAATTTCACTTAATTTACAGACATTTTACTGATGTAAGGTTTTAATGACTGATTCAGATATTGACAAAAACATGAAAACTAAAAATTAAACAAAAACTTAGAGGAACACCTTGCTTCCCCCTTCCCTAGCTCAATTTCAGTCCAGCATCTTTCTTCCCACCTTCTCCTTCTCACCTTCCCTTGTTTTGCCAAACCCTTCAGCACAGTGTTGGACGGTGCAGGAGGTCAGGGTCAGTGCACAGAAGCTAATTTCTGCTGCCTCTTGCTTCTTACTGTTTTTCCTCCACTGCTCGTTGCTTCTTACTGCTCCTCTGCCCTGGTGTGTGACCCTCCTAGGGCCCCCATCCCTTCACACTTCCCCCAGTGTGGGGACATCTATCTCCAGTAGTGATCCCAGCAACGTCCCCCTTCCACACAGCTTCCCCGTTTCTCCTCTCTTTTCTCCAAGTGGGTCTACTCATGTTTTTCTCCATGTGTCCCTTTTTCTGCGTCCTTCTATGTGTCCTCTCACACATCTCCATTTGTGTCTCCTCACACATGTGTCCTCCCACCCTCCCAGGCTGCACCTCCCATCCCCAGTGGCACTCTGGAACCCCACCTGGAACCAGCTGTGGTCAGCACAGGGTGATTCACGGCCTCATCCCACACAGGGCACCCTGCTACCAAACCCTGCCACTGACACCCAATAGACAGTGCGATGTCACTACATAGACTCATTACCGATACCACTTGTTATCGTTATCATATTTTCTAAATATTTCCCATTCCAGGAATGTTCAATAGCATTCAATAGTCCCACTGAAGCCAACAGGACTGTTAAGGTGTTGAAGTGTTCTGTTTCTCATTTCAAAGGCTATTTTATGTTTTTCCACTATTCAGAAATAGAGGCGGTAAATTTTTTCAGGAATTCTACATTTGTTAAGCGTAAAATTCACTACTTTAGTCTACCCCAAATTTATGCATCTCATATCAAAACAGTTATTATATCAAAATGATATTTAATTGAAGTGACAACTAGACAGCCTGTCCTAGTAAAACATCTGCTGAAACCACATTAGTGCTTTGGATATTAAGACCAAATATATACAATGCCTGGCTGTGTTTGGGGAATTTTTGAGGCTTACACTCTGGGACTAGTGACCATTTCACAGTTACTGTAGTTACAGCAGGAAAGACTATGAACTCCTGAAAAGACAGATCTCAAGAATCAGCTGTCCCAGTTACAGCCTAACGCTATTACAGCAGATGGCTAAGAGTTTGGACACAATTAATATTTTTCTTTAATCCTGGATTGTAACCCTTCTGCAAAATAAAAGATTCCTTTTTCAGAGTGTAAAAAAGAGTTTCTCTTTTTCATCACTGGAAAAAAAGAATTTGTCGCCATCTGAAAACCATTTTCTATTTCTCTGCACTAATTAGATGACTTACACAAAAATATGGCAAAAAACTGAGAGAGTGCTCTGTTTACTTTAAATCTTTCACAAACGAATTTGAGCAAGGTCAAATTGCATACTGTGAGGAAAAAATGTAGTATTCCTTCTGAAATAAATATCCCTGAACTGTGTTCTGCACCTGAGAGCTACTTTTAAGAGTCACTTACAAACAACGTGTGTGTTCAAACGAACAAAGAACTTTGTAGAAAGCATGAACTTCATCTTAGTAGTGTTAATAACTAACATTACATTTGTAATACTAATAATGAATGGAAAGCATACAGTCAGGCAAAAGAATAAAGAAAAACTAGCTACTATATCTCAGGCTATGGTTTTCAGAAGCCAAAACCTTTGACAGTTATTTTTAATGAAGCTTTTATTTTACCAGTTAATACCAGAGTGAAATAAGAAATTTAATTGCATCCAAGCATTTGAAGGACAAACAGTAGAAATTAGTCAAATTTGTGAAGGTAGGACTAAGAAAATATGATGAGGACTAAAAGAATACAGTTAGAGAAAAGAAAAAATAAATATTGGAAATCAAATTAAATATAAAATACCAAGCCCAATTAGATGACGGAAGGAATCAGCAAAGTTCTGTCCCAAGATTCAGCTGAAACAGGACTGACCAAAACACCGGATACCTCATTTTGTAAAACAATCCTGAATTGACAACACAAGGACAAGTCTTTTCCACCCATTAGAGATAATAATTCCCTTCAACTGGAAGACCAGTATGTTATTCATAACTCCTCCAGTTGAAGATAGTTCAACAAATCTTCTGAAAGACTGAAAAAAGTGTGAACCAAACATTTGTTGTGTTTAAATACATATATACTATAGCTATAACAGTTCACTAAATAGGACCAGAGCACAGGTTCAACTGCAACTTGATCCCACCTATAGGAGCACATATGAGCTACCATGCTCCCAGACAACGTCTAGGCATTGACTCGGGAACAGCATGGGCCAAGGACAGCTTCAGACAGGCATCCTGCTTTGGGTGGGAAGCAACTTTAGGTATAAGGATATGAGCTGTGCCAGCTAGTTACCCGCAGGGCCAAAATGTTGTCGCTGGTCCAATTTACCAACATGCATGTAGCCACAGAGCCGTTGTCAGAGCAATAAGTCAACAGAAGTAAATCAATGCCCCTCTATTAAAGTCCATTGCAAATCAGATTTGAAATCCATGAGACCTTTCTAATTTACTAGTGAGACATGAGGACAAAGCATCCTGAGGAGTAATGACATGAAAAAAACACTCAAAAGCAAAGAAAAACAGCACATATTTTGGTAGCAGAAAGCTTAAGCTTTACTAAGTGTTACTAAGAAATTTACTAAGAGTGTGTGGTATATCAGAAATCACTTAGCTGATTTTTCATTTGCTCATGCTGATGTTTAATTCTGTGTAATGCTTTCTGAGAAGGCAGAATTTTATTTGGCCTGTGCCTCAGTGAGGAAGTTAAGTTAGCGGAAGAAGGGGATTTTAACAGTTGTATCCTGTTAACTTTGTACAGAAAGCAGTGTTAAAATACCAGCACCTTCAGGAAAGATACAGGCAATGTAGGGCTGTTGATTCTTTTGGACTGTAAAAACAGATTCTAATGAGTCATTTTCAGACTAGTTGGACACAAAATTGACTTCAGATTTGCACACAAAATTCCCTGAGCAAGTCCACTGACGCAATAGCACTTTTGAGCCAGTAATAGTTTAACACAACTCACAAAGCGGCCCACGGGACAATCTGAATATCCCAGCTAAACAGTAGGAACGGTATTTTCCTGTGGAGCAAATAGGGCTCTGTATCATGAGGCCTAAACATTATTTTAGTTCTGACACCGGCAGACTGCTTAACCCTGGACAAAGCATGTAATCTTCCTGAACTGAACCATTGCTCAAATGGGATTTCAGTTCTCACCTACCTGAAAGCTATGCATAAAAACATATATATGATACCTAAATAGTATTAAAACAAAACACACACACACAAAAATTTTACATGATAACTTTAGGGTAGGTCAGGATATTCTTATCCATATTAATGCAATGAGCTTCTGTGACTAAAGATTATGTTTTCTTTAGAATAAAACAACACCATGGCTCTCAATACTCCAAAATCTTGAGGAGGAGTTTGGATCAATTTGACCAGATCTAAGCTTTGCTGTCCCTATTTATATTAAAATTAGGACTCAGGTGACCAATAACAGGAGATTGCAGCCCCTCCTCTAATATGTATTAACCTAAAGCTAAATGGCTGCCAACATGAGCTCTTTAAAGCTTCCTTCCCTTCCCTGCTAAGTCTCCATTTAGTACTTTATAGTATTTGTAGATCAAAAACAGCTCTCCAGCTCCGCCTTAAGCACTGGATAAAGCAATTTTCTTTAAGAGTTTTAGGGTATTAGACCCAAGCGTATTTCTGAAAAGTCTCAAATGAAGCAGATAGAAGGGCAAGCTATGGATATAAAAAGAAATAATCTCAACTTGATACCTGGCAAAAGGGGGCAATTTTTGTGGCTGTTGATTTCACAAATCATTAAACATAACAGCAAACATAAAATGAATGTTTCTTGCCCATTTTTTAAATGTAGAGGCATAGGGGGAGCTTGTAATGTTCCCCCATGTGAGCGGTCATTAGATTGAGCATTACATGGAGGGCAACTGCGTAAGTGCTCTTGCAGTGTCATCCTCAGACAGCAGATGCAACTGTTTGTAGCCCCAGGGGCAGAAACTGCAAGTACTTACTATGATTGCAGTCAAAGGTCTTATCTGTGTCCAGGTTATCCTTTTATTCTCCAGGAGAAAGCATCAGTGATTCAGCTTCAATAAAACTATACATTGCTGATATAGAAGGAGACATCGCTTACTTTCTCTACATTTATGACAGAAAATCTCTCTTTAATCTGCTCCTCCATCTGCATTGCTGGGCCACTCCTCACCTGGGACGAAGAGCTGGGGTGGACCTTGAGCTGCTTTTTTCAGCTGTTACTTCAGCGAGCCTGTATACACTACCTGACAAGGAGCTATTTTTACAGTTGTTTATCCAATAACTTGCTTTTCTCTGTGTGCAGCTTTCACCAATAGTGTAGTACAGCCATTTCAGCAGAGAACTTCTTTAGACTGTGCTTCAACAAGGTAGACAAAGTAATGAAGAACAGGTCCTGGATTCAACAGCCTACATTTAAGAATACCTTACCCTACCATGACAGTGCACCATATTACTGCAGTGAGGTTTAAGATTTATGCCCCAAACTGGCCTTATCCCCTTGCCTTCTAGGTAGCTGCCATGAAGACACTAGGTTTTTCATATGTATAGCTTCAGATGTTCATGATGTTCATCCAATCAATAATCTTGATGCATTAAGCAGTAACACCATCAGCTTCAACACAATAAAAGTGTGATTGAAAGAGAAACTAAAAATATATTAAAAAAGGAAAACTCAGGATACAAGTTTGGACTCCTCTATAGAAAAAAGTTTTAATGAGTTTAAAGTTGAGCCCCACCTTTGCCACTTTTGATTAGCACATAATAATTTCCTCACGTGCTTAGGTGGACAAGGGTCAGACAAATCAGGACCACCATGCTGCTGAAGACAGAAGCTTCTTTTTTGCTGAGGAACAGATAGGAGTGTTACACACTGTTGAGAAGTTCATTTTTCAATATCTTGCACTCATACCAGATCAATCAGTAATGAAAAAAAAACCAACCCAAATCCAAAATCTCTTCACCCTTAATAGTTTTGTTTTTCTTGGCAGTCTTCCAGATTTACATTTCCTGGTGGTCTGTCAATGATGTTCCCGCAAGAATAGTTTTGGCAGACTGAATAATAGAAAACAGTGTATGCTGACAATCAGACTTGAAATAATGGGTAAGTATCAATACCTTTGACTTGCTTTTAGTACTAGCGCAGTGTTACAGCACTGAAATCCAAAACCATTACAGACAAGGAATGGAATGTATTGATGCTGTAACATAATGTAAAGATGATCATTTCATAAGGTCTAACATTTCTATTACGTTGTTCTTCTAAGAAATATCAAGATCCTGTGTGTGATATTCCAGGAATTAAGGATATGTTTTACAGAAAAATTCCCAGGTGTTACGGTGATTTGTACCAGATTAAGTACTTTTGTACTTAATTTGGGGGGGGGGAGGGGGTGTTAAGCAAAAAGCACATAAAGAGGCATGCGCTGGAAAGTACTGACTGCCTTGCATTAACAATTCTAAGACTACATCCTGAAAGTACGTAGTACCCTTTAAGCTTGAATCACAATAGTGAAGGGAAGTAGATATACTCATGAGCTTTTGATTCAGAATTTGTAATTCAGCTTGATTGGGAAAAACTGTTCCTGGGACTGATCCAGAGAAAGGCCGAGCTTTACAGAGAGCCCCATAACTCACATTGACACTTGTGACAGTGACAATCTATGGTGTAAGCTCCTCTCAGGCTCACATTTTGTATGAAATACCAATTGTCATTCGGAGCCCGAAATGCCAATGCCCTGTCATAACACAGCCTACTGATTTCCCAGGACTTGGCCTATTAAGAACAGACTAAGAAATTATTAAGATTTAACTCAAAGTGCACATTTTCCTTTTTCACTTCCATTAAGGTCTTTGATGATATGAGAGAGGGACCATAAAATCAATACTTCCTCGAGTAGCAGTACTGCACACGAGAGGCAGCAGACACCACAGGCTGTCACACATCTTCTCACAACTTGACAAAACGCAGTAAGGAATAAGGAGTCCCTTGAATCTGGCAAGCTAAGTGAGCGTTTGAAAAGCATCACAAGCTTTTTGCTTCCTGCAGCAGCAGCCAGGCCAGCCCCCCTAACCCCAGGCAGATTACAAACTACAAGTTATGCACTACTGACTAGCCTCCATAACTAATTCAGTCAGCGACAGGTTTGGTTGGGTTGCACTCATAATCATGCAGGCTGTTATACAGCACTGGTAATATGAGAGCTAATGAAGCAGCAGTTGCTTTGCTCAAATTATTCCCCATACTTTCCCTTCCAGTGGCTGCCTGACTTAAAAGAGAGGCCCTGAAGGCACAGAACATGCTGGATTCCCAAGGTCCACATATCAGGGCAGTCCCTTATGCAGCCTTCATCCCTCTCTAACTGTTGCTACGACATCCAGTAAAATGCACAGCTGCTTCTGAAATATTTTGGCATAGCACTACCTCTACTATGCAGCTTAGATTTCCAGCACAGCTTTTAAGCACAGGTCGATTTATAGGCATATAGGCATATAGTCTTTTTCCACGAAGTAGGAAACAATTTGATTCCTTTATTAATCAGTCAGTCTTTCCAAAGAAACTGTTGAGATGTAACTAAATAATTCATTACTGTATCAGGGCGTAAGAGAGTACTGAAGGACTGGAGGCCTCTTTTCTAAAAGAAAACTGCAGCTAGGACCTGAGGAATTGGAAATAAATTTAATACATATTTTGATAATTTGAAGTCAAATCAGATTTCCTTTGCAAATATTGGCTTACCAACTAGGCATGCAAATACTCCAGGGTAAACATTCAGTACAGCATATGGAAAGTATGAGTTATGATTATACTTTCCACTATGAAATGAAAGGGGTTCACGTGTATCTCGTGCGTGTTCATTGGAACAGTGAGCCTTCTGCCTGCAGACGTGCAGCCACTTGGACATTTTTGATGTGTGCTTGGACCACTGGAAAAGCACAGAGGGAAAGAAAGAATGGCAATCAAGTGCTCAAGGATGACAAATGATGCTATGAGCAATACCCACATGTACCAGTAAACATACTTGCAGCCTGAAAGAGGTACAGGTTGGCGTAATTTCCAGACCAAAGCAGAAGGTACACCACACAAAGCAATGAGTGAAAATCAGAGCAGCAAAACAAGACACCCAACTGTTATGCACTGTCTCACAAAGATTCGTCTGTATATGTCTTACATTGTCAACAGTTTCACCTCTGAATTTGGCCCTCTATGTCTGTGACCACGGAACAGAGAATGACTCTTAGACTAAAAGATCAGGAGGTGTATTCCTCCCTGTAAATCACACAATAGCCCCAGATTTAGTAATTCCCTCCTCAGCCCAAATAACCTGAGAATAAACTTGACTTATGCTATTTTTGACTGACATGAACCTTACCAACCAAAATCTCACTTGGGTCCCTTAAAAAGCCAGTTACCCTAGAGGCAATAGCCATATAAGTCCTCTAATCACCTAGCTAGCAAGGACCTCCGACACCTACACATATCAACCCCTTTCAACAAGTTTATAATTACACGCAGGACTCTCATGTAAGCAGGAGCCTAATAATCCCTTACATGTTGATCTGGCTTCATATCTCATCACCAAATCTTTTAGGCCAGGTCTTTAATGGTAGCTCTGTGTTACAGTTAGTAAACTGTGGCTGAAAAAGAAACAGTATAAAATACCAGAGCTGGGACTTCAGCAAGCATTCAGTCTGGTGCCACACTGGATATCTTGAAAGATTCACACAGAAATGGTTTAAGCTGTGCCTAGTAACAGTCTATAAACACAGAATGGTTATAATGGTACTGTATCAAGCCGAGGCAAAGGGTCTAGTGAGAATCATTCTTCCTTTACTGTTTTCAAATGGATCTGAAGTAGAAAGTAACAGGAATATAAGCGAGACACTATTAAGATAAAAAATTACGGAAAGAAAACAGAAGTGAACCTAAAAGAAGGATAAAGTAATATGAAGAACAATTATTATTCCAAGTATTACCTGGACGGTATGTTGAATGAAAATGGCTTTAAACATAGCAGTTGGATTGTAGGTGAGAAAGCACTAAAGCAGTAAGAAAGTCAGGATGACTTGGGAACTTACCTACAGCCATAGCCTGTCAAAGGTTTGTAGGCAATGGGTCCTTTTGTGCGTAGAAAGATTATACAAACCTTGTGTGCTCTTTTCTTACTGCATAAGTCAGTCTAATGAGTCTAGTGTGGCTACATACAGGGTAAAATATTTTTCAGTATTAGATCAGATCCAAAATATTCCAGTGACCAAATTTACAGTAATCCATGATAGGACAGGCTGGAGAAATGGGCTGACTTGAACCTTATTCAGTTCTGCAAGGGGAAGTGCAAACTCCTTTACATGGGGAGAAAAATAACCCATGCACCAGTAAATGCTAGGCAATGACCAGCTGGAAAACAGCTTTACAGAAAAGGACCTCGGGATCCTAGTGGTCACCAAGTTGAACAAGAGCCATGTTGCGGCAAGGAAAGCTTAATGGTGTCCTGGGCTATGTTAGAACAAATATTGATGTGGATCAAGGGAGGTGATCCTCCCCCTCTGTTCAGCACTGGTGAGACCACACCTGGAGTACTGTGTCCGGTTCTGCTTCCCCAGCATAAAGGGAGATGCAGGCATACTGGAGACAGTCCAGAGAAGGTCTACAAAGATGATTAAGGGACTGAAGCACCTCTCTTAGGAGGAGAGGCTGAGAGGGCTGGACTGTTCAGACTAGAGAAAAGAAGGGTCAGAGGGCATCTTATTAATGTGTGTATCTATATATACACACGAAGGGAGAGGCCAGGCTCTTTTCAGTGGTGCCCCATGTCAGGACCAGAGGCAATGGGCACAAACTGAAACACAGGAGGTGCCATCTGAATATCAGGAAGCACTTTGTTACAGTGTGGGTGACTGAACACTGGTACAGGTTGCCCAGAGAAGTTGTGCAGTCTCCATCCTTGGAGATATTCAAAAGCTGTCTGGACATAGTCCTGGACAACCAGCTCTGGGTGGTCCTGCTTGAGCAGGGGAGGTTGGCTAAGCTGACCTCTAGAAGTCACTTCCAATCTCAACCATTCTCTGGTTCTGTAGCTCTGTGATTTATTTGTATCTTAAATAGTGATATAACAAAAGGGAAAAGTATTTGGAGAGAAAAGAGTTTTATAAAAAAATGCAGAGATAAATAAGCTTACAAAATGCAGGGTATGGAATTCCTTAACACATATCAATTTTAAAAATATACAATTGAGTGGGCTTTATGCAACACACAATCTGAAAATGAGCAAAGAACTGTCGCATATATTCACTGGCTTTTGTAACTTTTAAAGGAATATACTGGTGATAAAAGACCACTATTACCTGAAGAAAACTAGAAAAAAACAGTGTAATACTAATTTTTAAAACAGAAAAAAAATGTTTACAAAGACAACTGCTGTCCCTTAAATATATAATAGCATAAAAACTAGCATAAGTAAAATGGTATTTCTAAAATGGCTGGAAGAGAGACCTACCACATGAAAATAAGGATAAGACTGAAGAGGAGTGAGGTCTATCCCTTCCACAGCCATAAATGAACTGAACGTGTAATGTTTTTTGGTATATTTTAATAACTTACCAGTAGATTTAGAATCCTTTGTTTTGAAGGATTTGCTTCTTCCTGTGATTTATGTTGGCTGCAATGTTTCTGTGAGGTTTTGACACTTGTTTATAACTTTATCTCTGATTTGAAAGCTTTGGGGCTTTTGTCTCCAAATTTTATTCTAAAGCATTTGCAAACTGATCAGTAATGCACTCTGTCGAACATTCTGGGAACATGTAATTAATATAAAAGCTTGAGTCCGATGTAAAACCTTGATACCTCAGAGACACACTTCCACTGCCTTTTGTCATACTCAGGTAGCTGAGATCCGTCCCCTCCGCCCCCCTCATTTGAAATGTGTTCACAGATTTGGTAATCTTGTCCCTGTTGCCTTATGCCATCCCTGATGATTTAGTAGTATTTCTAGGCTCTATTAAGCCGATTCGTGAACAGTATTTTCCAGTGACCATCTGTTGAACTGGGCTGACCAGTGCAAACAATGTCAGGTTATTATTGACAGTGCATCTACTGTACATGGTGGCTTCTAACACCCTAATAGGAACCCACACAAACCACCTGCAAAATTATTTAACCTTGGCTCCCTTATTCCTTCCATTTCTACAGGTACATGCCCTGAACCCTAGCCCCTCCTGCCCCCTCAGTTCAGGATGCCCAGGTTACATGGCAGATGCAGATGGACCTCTGCCCTCTCTTGGCAAAGCTCCACTGCCTTTGCCCTCTAGCCTCGCTGGCCTGTTCTGCAGCACGGTGACCAGTGTGACTTTGCAGGCAGCTGCACACACCACAGTCTTATGATACCAATATAAAATATGTACTGTGAACCATCGAGTGGCTCCTGTTAGGGCTGGTGTGTTTGTTTTGCCAGGTGATGCACATTTGCGGCATTAATCGAACACTGGGAGGCAGTAACCTTAACCTTCTGGGAAATCATGCGAGAAGCAGCACTTTTTCTCATCTTGAACTTTGCGTTGTAATAATGTTTTTCTCATTTACCACAGAAACTTCAGAACCAACTGGGAGAAGATTTTAAGATGTTTGTCTTGTCAGAGTAAATTTCTTCAGTGAGTTTATAACCAGCGCTGCACTATTATAAGCAATATAAGCTTATCTTTGACTGGCACCTGAAATTTGATGCAATTTTTTTTAAAACAAGATCTTTTGCACTTACAGATTTGCTATAAACAGCATCTTATTTCTCTCTTTTTCTAGATCAAAAAGATTTAAATTAAACAAACATTTGTAAAGAGGACACCAAATTTGACTTTGTGTTCTAGCAAATAAAATAAAAACATTATTCATCCATTCTGAGATGCTTTACAGTTCAAGGCAAAAAAAAATTATTCCTGTTTCAGATTTAAATTGTGGTGGTGCTGTCCAGCCAGAGATCTAAACCTTCTCCTCAGTTTTAAATTAAAAATAATAATTTAAAAAAAAAAGCAATATAACTGTTTCTGACGGTAGTAAGTTAGCATATTTAACCTTTTTCCCATTAGCTGATTGATGAAAGGCCTTGCTTGATAGGAGACAGACATACCTCGACTTTTTGCAAGATCTGTATTTCTGCCCAACATTATCTCTATGGAGAAACAGTGGCACCTAGCTGCCAGACAGGCTAACCACTCGGAGTGCTCCTGGCCCAGACATGCTACACAACCTCCAGGGATCACCCAAAATTACATGCTGACATAATTTAACAGTTCCTGGTTAGTAACAAAACAAAAAATAAGATACTAAAATCTTTACCTGACAAACACCAGTTTTCAGAAACACCTAATTTTGATTCTCCGTCTCTGAGAAAGCTTCACATTCGTCTCAAAGCTTTGGATGTGAATTTTGTTTCTAGTTTGGGAAAACACATTAAGAGCAGGAGGAACCCTGGAAATTTAGGCCCGTGTCTACCAGAGGGCACAGGAATTTAGTTCTTTGTGCACACGTAATAGAGCTGGCAATAGCACTGTTTACCCAGTCTTTATTAATATCTTTGTTTTCAGAGGGCTTGATTATATACCCTACCCGGGAGCACATCGCTCCCGGGATTTAATGGGATAAGGTAAGTATTCTGCACCCCTTTCTAGTTTTTCTTAGAAAAACTACTGCTTTCCTCCCAGCTCGGTTCTTCTGTCGTCCCACTTCTCTGTTCAGTGAGGGCTCAGAATTTTCTCATGGAAGCTGGATTCCTCTTTTCTTGACAGAGCCGAGCTGTCAAGCTGAGGTAGCTGGGATGAGAGATGTTTCAAAATGTTTAGGAATGATACATAAATCGTCTCATGAAATAACATCATATTGATGCATAGTGTTACAATATATAAAGTCTCATGAAATTACAAAAGCACAAGCACTCTTAACTGAGAACAGTCTTGAAAATTTTAAACTAAAGAGATTGGATCTCACTCTAGTTTTAGCTTCTGATGGATTCTCAATGATAATATGGAAAATCGCACAGAATATGCCTGGATTCCTATAAAACACAGCTTTATGTAACATATAAAATTCTTTTATAATGTTTTTCATGCTTAGTAATCACACTTAGCAGTCACACAGCAGAACTCACTGAAAGAGCTTTTTACAGTCCCTCATAAACAGAGAAGGAAATTAAATATTTTAATGTTGTTATATGAATTGATTGTCCTCCATCACCTGGAAAAATGCTCTCAGTTCTGGTCATCTAATTTCATTAGATACAGCAGAATTTTATTGGAGGTACACTGACAACAGAAGTCTGTATAGACGTTGGGATAGTCAGAGAAATCAGCCTTATAAAACAGTAATTATTTCACAGATCCATGTTAAAACTAAAGGTTAAATACCACCACATCAGTTAACAGCATTCTAAAACTGCTCGGCACAGTTGGAACTCATACAGGGCAGAAACTACAAACATAAATTTTTAGAGAAGAGCTGATATAGGTCAGGGAGTGTAGAGGAATACCTAATAATGACTACTTCAGACAGGCAGATCTGGGGTTCATTTCTCATCAGACAACATTAAAAGCAAATCAGTGAAATCAAAATACAAGAAATGGGTAAAGGATTGTTTCACCTGAAGTCATAGTGCTCTGAGAGCTACTGCCCAGAATACCACGTGTACATACTTTACACCCACTGGGAAAAGCCATTTTGCTTCAAAGCATCAACTAACCACTAGCTAACAGGATTTAGGAAGAAAATTCCCCATGAGCAATTACTTGGAGAATTCTAGCACTTTCAGCTGAACTCTCTGGTACCAGACACTGCTGAAACAGGACACCACATCTCAGGTTTGACACAGCATAACAGTTCCTACATTCCTAATATTCCTGTTTAGTCAGTGCAAATTAGATCTAACTGAATGCTCCTGCTGGACATACAAAAACAAGGGTAAAGATTAAAGTCTAAATTAGGTGGAACATTACTACTAGTAGTTTGACTGCAGTGTACGTTACAATGACCGTATTCTGCAAGCCAGTGGAGCTTCTGCTGTCTTGGAAAAACATATACAGCTCCGATGGTCAGTACAGGCACCATTACAGAATTCTGTGAAATTGTTTATCTGTGCAGCCACCACTAAAAAAATCATACCAGTGACTCTCTAATAATTCCACGTAGTATTCAAAATGAAAGTCAGTAAATATTTGTACTGTCTATACATTTATCTGTGTGTATGTAATTTTAAAGTTTCCTCTACAAATTAGCCCATCACTTCAAGCCACTAGAAATGAGACTCGTGACTGAGTAAATGATATGATCACCCCAAGAAGAGTGAGACATAAGTTGTATCAATACCTGTATCTACTACCTGTGTCACTCAGAGAATGAGGAAATGTTTGAAATACAAACTAATTATATGGAGTACAAAACTCTTTCCATTTTTTTTTTCAAGCTTAAAGAATTTCAAATATGAATGATTTCTTAGGGTGTACAGACTATATAGTATGTATAGAACTAGACTGGCTGTGTTACAAATGCACTGTTGAAGATTGAAATGAAAAGAAAGTCATTAAGGTTAAATTCATTGTGTATCTCCAAAGCATCTTTAAGTCATATACAAAAATGAAGTAAGAAAGAAAAAAAAACAATGGAATGTGTTTTGTAACTATCAAAACAATAAACTTTTGTATATGTTTAACAAATATAAAAGAGGAGCCTGCAATATAGTTTTGAAATGGCTGCAACATATGCTTTCTTCTTCTCTGTCTATGTATCAGTTCAGTTTCCCTAACTCTAAAGTGGGAAAACTGTCACTCCTACTTTCTTTATCAAAAATGGGAAACCCATCTTTGACTCACATTATTCTCTCTGAAGGATTTTGGTAAGTTTGTGCAAATATCATTGTGGGCAAAAATTAAGCATTCATTTTTTTCTTAATTTTTTTAAATGCAGCTTTTACGTGAATACTTTCACTTAAATACAAGTGAAGGTACAAGATTTTCCACAAAAAAAAACAGATGGCAAAGACAGAGAGAGAGAGAATATAAATATATGGTTAAACCACGACAACAGACTATTTTACGTGTCCTCATAACAAGGAGAGCAGGCTGCTGCCATGTTTCCATTTTCTTCCAGTGCTCTGTTGAAGGTAATTTTTTTCATGTTCCCTGGACAACAATCTTTTTTTCTTAGTTAGAGAACCAACTTTAAACTCCAAAACATTTAAGCACTGGAAGGAAAAGAAAATGGTATGAAAATGTCTTCTAAAATCCTTTTAAATTTCAATTCCAAGCTTAGATGTAGCTTTTCCATATTTAATCAAAAGCATTCAGGTGTCTGCTCTCAAAGAATTTAGCACAGAACTGCATGCCTACTATCAGCAAGTTGCAGTCCTTCAAAGTGCTTTGTGCATTGACCTTAACAAATCAGAGTGTTGAGGAATTGAGGATTCTGATTGAAGCAGATTCTGACTTCTTGAAGCATGGTCTGAATTCTCAAAGTATTTAAAATCAGCTTTTGCTAACTGTAAGGTAGTGAGCACCATTACTCCCCATTATTTATGAAATGAAATATTTTTTCCTCTTTTTAAATATAATTGAATACAATCAGTTGAAAGGATATTACCAAAGGAGGCATCACAGAGTAACATTTGTAAATAAACAGCATTATCTTGGTGAATAGTAGTAAAAATCAATAGACTATTATAGTATAGAAAATACGAAGGAAATATGAAGTAGATATGGAGAGGAAATACGTTGGAATAATTTATTTTGAACCAATGAAAGGAAACAGTATTAAGAAGGTCATGATCAGAAAATAATATCAATTACAATATCATTCAGCTTTTTATCTTGTATGGCTCTTTTATTACAAAGTGCAATACGCAAGCCTTGGCAGAAAAATACCCCCCAATTAAAATGTTTGTAGATTTCATTCCATTTAGCTAAAAGCATGCCTGTATACTCTAAGGACTCAGTTCAGGTGCCAAAAATGGGCATCTAGTGCCATTTGAAATGTTTCATGATGCTTAAGACATCCACACGCATCTAGCAGATATGACGCGTGCCTTTCTGGGACAACAGTTGGAGGCCAGATACGATAACACTTTAGAGACCTGGGGCCAGGCCAGGTCAATTGATTCAAGGCTTAAGTCACATATCAAATAATTGAGAATAATTACCAACTGAAGTTTCTCAATCAGGCAATAAGGAAGCAATTCTATGTACATAAATGAATAACAAGCCGTTATAAAGAGGGTTTTAATTAAACATGCTACAGCATGAAGATTGAAAGTCTAATTAGGAGACTAAAATTATTTCCTGATAAATATGTGAGTTCCATTCCATCACCAATTAGTCTAAAATTTTCAGTTAAACCACCTCTGTTGATTTTAAACCTGTTACTGAAGACTCTCATCAGGAAATTTCCAGTTTTAAGCAGTAAGAAGCAGCATCTCTTCACTATTGCGTTCAAGGGCTTGAGGATAATCTTCCATAGGAAAACAGGTGCATGCCAATGTGTATTAAAGTCTGCCAAAAACTCTGTAACAGGCACCTGAACGAGACTAAGGTGCTTGGATGATAACAGACAATTTTACATAACATAAATGCAAGTCACAGATCACAGAAGGAATTGCACATCCCTGAAGACCTCTAGATCAAGTTCTAGAGAGAGAACTATTTTTAAGTACATATTTCCTCTGCAATTCGGCAACAGATCTAATGGAATTTCGTGGAATGGAATAAAAAAAATGTTGTAGATAAAACGTAAACTCTGTGTAAAACTCTATGTTCTGAGTGATGAAGAAAGTCATTAATGACTTCCGCCATCAGGTAAACTTTGTTGTACAGCATGAAGTCAGAAATTAATTCAAGCAAACACAATGCAGGTAATTACAAACCTGTTAAACTTCCCCGGAGTTACTTGAGGAGTTTCACTCATTAATTCAAATGTACTTTTTCCAAGCAGCTGCAGTTGAATGTTTGGTCTGTCAAAGTTTTGGGATATTGTCCTCTTCTTTCACATTAGCGCTACAGAAGAAAGCCCTTCCACATGGGCCAATGAGCTGCATAGCAAATTCTTATTTTGTTGAAGGGATTAAGGTACCACATACCTTGGTTTCTCAAGGTAAAGGGAAGCACAGGCAGAAGGTTTGAGATGAAACCTCAGAGTAGCTTCCTGAGGTCCCACTCTTCTGCTGTAGGATAAGTCTGGAATTGACATGGAAAAGCAGGATTGCCCAGTCACCAAGCTTCTGTTTACTTTTTCCTCCCAGAGCTGAATTTTTCATTTAGCGAAATTTCCAGCAGCAGCACAGCTGTCTTGGGAAACATGTACTATGGCCGTCCATGCACTCCACTCTATCAGGAATGACCTGGTGTCCTGTGTTATTCTAGAGCTCAAACAAGTTTATCATAATGCTCTCTTTTGGACTTAAACTTTTATTTGCTTCAGATGCAACAATTATTTTTACTTATTCTGAGCATTTCTTGTTCTGCTCTACTATATATAAAACAGGAGATACACAGAAGAAATATGATTTATTCCAGCATTATTTCAGAAAACTCTCTAATGTTAAAAAACTTAGTCACACCGTACATAAGACAGGGAGAAAATGCAGGAGAACACACAATGTGGAAAGTCACGTCACTGGAAAGTAAGCTATAGAGACATATTTCAATTAAAGAGTTTGATAAATACCAAGAATGAGCATACCTAATTATATACTTGCAGAGAAAAAACAGAAATGGGAAAGTATACAAAGACACACATGACAGTAGAGAGTATTTGCCTAAACCAAAACCTTATAGCTAGGTATAAGAAAAGTTACAGCAAACATTTAAATGTCAGTACATTTTGGATATCAACAAAAATCAGAAATTCTGACAGTTCTGATTACATTAGCAAATTATTTTTACTGTGTCAAATGTAGGCAAGGTGTATTTTACTAAGATTTTGTAAGTTTACCACACTACTTGAACAGTATGAACTTCTTATATACCTGCTAGCTGGAACTGAATCAGGCCCAAAGTAATTTTACAGAAACGTAATCCAACCAAGAAAGGACATAAATAAAAGTAAAACATAGCCCAGGAATGTCTGTGGAAAAGAAGTTAAAATGCAGAATGAGTCCAAGGCAAATCCAATCCAATGAAGATTAAAACATAATCTAACAAACATTAATGTCACATTTGGAGTGGGTCCAGGGGAGGGCTGCAAAGATGATCAGAGGGCTAGAGCACCTCTCCTATGACAGGCTGAGAGAGTTGGGGTTGTCCACCCTGGAGAAGAGAAGGCTCTGGGGGGACCTTATAGCGGCCTTCCAGTACTTACAAAGGGCTCACAAGAAAGATGGGGAGGGACGTTTTACAAGGGCATGTAGTGATAGGACGAGGGGTAAAGGCTTCAAACTGGAGGAGGGTAGATTTAGAATAGATATTAAGAAGAAATTTTTCACTCTGAGAGTGGTGAGGCACTGGAACAAATTGCCCAGGGAAGTTGTGGAGGCCCTGTCCCTGGAGGTGTTCACGGCCAGGCTGGATGGGGCTTTGAGCAACCTGGTCTAGCGGAAGGTGTCCCTGTCCATGGCTGGGGGGTTGGAACTAGGTGATCTTTAAGGTCCCTTCCAACCTAAATAATTCTATGATTCCATGGCTTTATGATTCTATGATTCATGCTTTGAACTGACCCACTGGCTCTAAGTGCCTCTTGAAGAATATGAAATCTTTCCGCAAACTATGAAACAAGCTTGTACCTATAGTGTTCTGTTAGCTGGAGTTTACACACCAGCCCACTCCGTTACCTGTGCTGCCTAAATATTGTGCCCGCGCACTAGCTTGAGTCAGCACCCAAAGACTTCACCAAAAGGGGCAATTTGATTGCACAGAACAGGAAGGAGATGTTGGCTTGAATACTGTCTTAATCTTCAAAGTCAGGTGAGCTGGTAGCCTCACCCATATATGCATGCCTTCATGCACAGCCTGTATGAACCAGCCCACATCACTGACCTTTGGAGTTCTACCACAAGAATGGGCTGTGTGTCCTATGGGTACTCTGGGCAAGAAAGATCCATCTCAGCCATAAGCACAGCATATAGAGTACCAGAAAAGTCAAAAACTGTTGCTGCCATAAAGTGTGGATGAAAAGCAAGCGAGCTGCACTTGAGAGGAGGCCAGCTTTTTGGATATAAGTACAGCCAACCAGGTAGCACAGACACCCAGTGGTTACATATATGCTGACAAACTAAATAGTGCCAGGGCACAGGCTCAAGCACTGACCTGTAACGGTACGTCCTGCCTAATCTTAAGAAGGTCCCTGGCATGATGGTCCATTACAGCAAGTTTTACTGGGTCTGGCTTGGATGGAGTTGACTTTCCTCATAGCAACCCATATAGCACTGTGCTTGGTATTTGTAGCTAGAATGATGCGGACACCACACCAGTGTTTTGGCTACTGCTGAGCAGTGCTCACACAGCATCAAGGCTGTCCCTCCAACACCCCTGCAAAGGCCAGTAGGGTGGGGGTTGACAAGAGGTTGGGAGGAAACATACGTGGGGCAGCTGACTCAAACTGACCATACCACATGGCATCATGCTCAGCAATAAAAACTAAGGGGAATGTGGGGGATGGGGGGTGGGGGTGGACGGTATTTGTTATTAAGGCAGTTGTCTTCCAAAGGAACCACTATGTGTACTGAAGCCCTGCTGCCTAGGAAGTGGCTGGACATCACATGCTGATGAGAAGTAGAGAACAAATCTTTTTTTCCTTGGTTTTTTTTTGTTTTGCTTCTGCACACAGCCTTTGCTTTTTGTCATTTAATTGCCTTTATCTCGACCCATGAGGTGTTAATTTGATTTTCTACCCCTGTCTTGCTGAGGAGGAAAGTGAAAGAGTGGCTTGGTGGGCACATGGCAACCAGCCAAGGTCAACACACCACACCAGCACAGCCTCAGGACACGACAACAGGACACAGTTCAGGGAACAGCACAGTGCCCCCATTCATGCAGGACCTTGACAGGATGATTCTTACCTCTGTTTCAGATAGTATTGTATAAGGAAAACACCATTCTTTAGAGGCGAGCTTTTGTCTCCAGACAATTAGCCATTCTGCCTAGCACTGATGAGGCTTGACACGCTTACTAATCCAGTTCCATTCTGCAGGCACTGGAAAGGATGCATGAAACACAAGTTTACCTGGGGTGGGCTTCACCATAACTAAATTTTGTTATCTGCAGCTTTGGAGCTACTTGTAATGGTAATGTCAGTTACCATCAGTGGAGGGAAACACACATTTTAGGACATGTTACATCTGATCTGTCATAAGCATAGGGTTAGAAGAATCACATCCTAAGTTTCCTGTCCTTCAACAGACTATAAGGGGAATGTAGACACCTTGCTGTCATGCAGACAACTGAGTTTCAGATTACATAATTTACTCAAATGAGTCCTACCTCTGCTACCAAAGACATGTTTCAAACTGCTACAGTAAAAACATTGCTGTTGACACATTCCTGGTTGCAGCTCTAAAGAAGCCAAATGTTGATTTACAAACATGAATAAAACAAACTGCAACACCTCTGAAGCAGCTGTTCCTTTCCCTTTGGCTAAAGGATATATTATTTTCTGTTGTATTTTAAGGACCCAAACTGTATCTATATGTGATACACTGAAGTAAAACCCTTTGGAGTTATTACATTCTATCAGGTAGCTAATATATCTTTAAAAAATACTCTAAATGTATTTACAGGCTAGAGAATAACAATCTGTCAAGTAATTCATGTTTCTGAAGCCTTTAATGCAGTACATACGTTTGCTAGGATTTCTTTTTCCCCAAGGAAAAAGCAGTGGCACTCCTGATTACATCACGCTAGAAAAATTGCCTCTCCAGCTTCTTGGCTGCATTAAACAAATGAAACTACTGTACATTATGTAAACACTTGTAAAAATGTCACTGGAAATTAAACAAGCTTTGTCAACCTCTTGAGGAAGATTTCTGCAGGTATTTCTCAACATAAAGTATTAGGGCTGGCTGGAGAATCACAGCTCTGACAACTTGCGAAGTCTGATTTCTTCCTCCACCGGAATGAGCTGAATAAAATGAAACGGCGTAGGAAAAAATCACTGAGGGAGCCAACCACAGTACACCAAAACCCTCCTTTACCAGAATGTGACACAAAGTGAAAGGCTTGGACATACCAGAAAATTGCGTCAACAAGGAGTATCTGAGCCAGCCCAGTACAGCATATGTCTTGAAAATAACAGAGCGTGCAATACAGACCCAGAAGTCAGAAATTCTTTATCTTCAGTCTGTAATCTTACATTCAGGCTATGCATCCATGTTCTTTCCTCAAGCAACAAAGCTATTTACAATAGCCTCACCATCCTCATGAATCACTCTCCACTTCTGCTAGTTTAATTGGACAGCAGACAAAACTAACAATTTTTAATTTCTTTCGCAGTTTTGGATGTTGGAGGTGGGGGAGGAGAAGGAAAGATATTTTGTGGCAGTGTTTTTACAGACTCAGGTTATTATAATGAACCAGTGTGCAGTGCAGGCACCAGCAGAGGGTAGAAAATCCTTGTGCTAGCTTTGCCAGAGGGGGAAATATAATGTGAAGCAAAGTCCCCTACTGCCATAGTGGTTTGGACCATGTACCTATGTTTTCCTACATGTGAAGTACAGCTAATAATCCTTATCTATTTTCAACTAATGGTGGATCTGGGTATTAATGATCCCTAAATAATCAGGAAACTCTGTTAAGTGTATCTTTTAAACAGATTTTTTTAAAGTAGCTTTAGCTATTCTTAGTATAATTGTTTTTAAAATTGAAGTTGCTCTCTCTTTGGAATTTCATAATTTCACCCTTAAACCAAGCATCTAGACATTCAGAGCACTCCAAAGACCTATGAATTCTCTCCATACAAACTGCTGCTGCTGTCCAGGCTAATTTAAATTATGATTTTTTCCCTCTTAGGAAAACTTCTGAAATTAGAACCTTGTCAGTTGATTGGCAATTGGCATTAAGCCAGGATATAATTCTCTGGTATGCACCATTAAACCTCACAGTGAGGATTAATTAGTACTGCAAAAGCACTTTGAAAATGAAATGTGCTGTATACTAAATAATTATTATTTTTATTATTATAACATTGTAAGAAAATTAGCAAGTGACTAAGAGACAGTTTACAAGACCTCCCACTGAAAATTACATCAAGTGGCCTATTTCTGAGAGATCTTCCAAATAAAAATTATCCACCTCTATATACATCTAAATCTATTTCTGTAAGGTTTCATAACGGATCAGCACTGGTGATACAGATGGGTTTAGATGTGTGACCAGTGAATAAAAAGAAATTTGCAAAGTAATTCACGAGGCACTGCTATGAAAGATTGTTCGCCTGTTACCTGCTGTAACCATATATATGCATATATGGGGCAAATGTAATTTGTGGATATCCATGGAAAATAAGCTGCAGAATTCACTTTGATTAGTCCCTTGTCTTTAATAACTCAATCAGGAACAGATTCCTAATACATCCTTTACAATATCTAGCACAACATGCATAGTGGTTTTGGCAGTGTTAGGTCGATGGTTGGACTCGATTATCTTAAAGGTCCCTTCCAACCTAGACGATTCTATGATTCTATATACCCAGTTCTCACAGGTTTTATATAAAAAACAGATTTTTTTTTCACAGTGATGAAAAGCATAGATTCCCCATGCTTCCAGACAATACCTCTCTCCTCTAAGGCTAATGACTTGCATTAGATTTTCCCAAATAAACTGGACTGATTTATGACCATCTTCATTATCCAGAATACTTGCAGTGTTCTTAGATGAATATACAAAGCTTGTTGACAGACAGCCTTACAAGCATTAAAATATTTTTTTTTTTAAAAAAAAGGAATCTTCCTCTTTTCTTTCAATGTAAACTGAAATTTGGCTAGGTTAATTGTATATTGGAAAAGCATAAACGCCACCCACTGACCACCTGACATCCTTTGTGGGACAGGGATGACCTCTCTTTCCAGAGACTGCAAACCAACCATGCACATTAAGCACCTACAATTAGGTGAGGTGACATATACATTCCCAGCATCGGTGAAGATACATGCATACAAGTGCAATCATTTGCAAATTGGAGCTATGGTATCAGCCTCTCTGCAAAAGCAGAAATGAGTGATTTCATAATTCATGCTCAGCTTTCACTTGAAAGGCTTGCTTCATAATTGTGGAAGCTGGGGATCAGCTTTTCAAGGAGTGAAAACTGAGGATTTGTATGAGAATCATCGGAAGACCTTTGCCTGCATTCCTTCAGCTAATCCTTTCCATGTTTCCGTGCTCAGGAAAAGGAGAGGTAGGAGGCTATGCATTTGCAAACTCACAGTGGGACACAGCAGAATCTTGCACACAATCTGCATGAAAAATGCAGTTTTGAGGCTCTGATTCAGACTGATATTGTCTGAATTTTTTTCTTCATATTCTTTCAACTGTATGGCTATGCTCAAAAAAGCTGCAGAAAGGCCTTACCTGTCTTTCCAATACATAATCTAAGCCTTAGCTCCAGCAAGGACTGGTGTTTTCTCATTAAATTGATTTGCATAAAGATATGTTCTGCTTAAACTTTTGGGTTGGCTTCTGTTTTTTAAGAGACGGGATGCTTTCTAAGGTATATATTGTGAATTAACAGGAGCGGCAATGCAGTTATTTTTAGACGCTATTAGTCAGTTCCCTGGTTAAACAGGAGGAGTTGCATGTGCAACAGAGAAAGAAGTCTGTGGTGGAAGACAGATGGGAAGCACATTCAGCACATTCTGTGGAAGAAAATATGGGGTGCTATCTATCAAAAGTCACACAAACTTCAGCTCTGGTTCTATGACAGTAGATGAAATTTGTTAGTGGTAATGTATAGTCACGGAGCATGGAAAAGATCAAATGGAATGTCATTTATACATTATTTACTTTAGTTTTGAGGACTAGCAGGCAGACTGCTGCTCTTTAGAGACTCATGTTGTTAGTCCAGGTTAAATCTTGGTGAAAAATGTGCACAACCTCTGGCTTGTACCTTTCCTGCCCTTGAAAGCTTCTTGAGAAATTACTCATCACTGACTTTGAGCTCAACAGAGAGAAATGCATACACACTTGCTACAGTCACAAGAGAATTTCTAGAATAACTTGGACTAGGAAAAACCTTTAGCTGGTCATTAATATGTTCATTTCCTCCATACTGTCAGTGATAATTAAACTAACCATTCCAAAAAAACGATTCCTAACCTTGCTCATCCCCTCCCTCCTCCTTAAATTGCCTGTTACAGTTAATTTTTATCAATGTTTTACATAATATTTAACCTACATATTTCCTTTATAGTTTTAAAACAATTCCTCTTCAACCCTCATTTGCTAATGGGGATAATTGATTCTTGTCCTCTTTCAAGCATTTGTGACAGCTGTGTTTCTTCCCCGGTTATTTATTTAATTTGAGTTCAAAGAGCATAACTAGTAGAATATCCTGACATGGAACTTTAAGTCATACGTTGTGGAAATCCTGATTAAAAGCTCAGTCCTGCAAGGTGCTGCATGACTTCTACAATGGGAAAAGTGCTCTCAGCTCTCTTTCCAGGACTCTGTTTGGAAAGATTTGGAAATGTTCTGCATTCAATATATTTTTGCTATATTTTTTGATATTTTTGCTATATCAGTTCTGTGTCAGGGATATTTTTCTCAGGTTAGGCCCAAATATATGTCTAGAAAATTCTGTGGCATGTTACAAAATCGGGATTCAGATAGATGAATGACACCTGTAATGATCGATATCGATAATAATGAAATAAAAATAAAACACCCTTGGCCTTTATTAACCTAGATAATTCTTTTGTTTATGAAGTTTTTCAAGAAAAATATTTTCACAGAAAATGGTTGGGATAATATTAATTCTGGAAAAATAATTGTCATGGCAAGCTGTGTAACAAGCATTTTCATTCTCAAACAATCTCAATTTTAAGAAATTTTAAAAAATTCAAAAAGTAAGCAAAACATTCTACTTGGGAATTCTAAAAGATTAATTCAAAATTAATATTGAATTAAAATTTTAAGAATCATTTTTAAGCAGTTTGATAATTATCTGTAAAAACCTTTTAGCATGTATCAGAAAACCAAAACAATTTTTCAGTGTAGCACTCTTATCAGAAAGAAAAATTTGTCAGGTAGACAAATTTCATACTACCATATTCAGAACAACACATCACCTCTAAGATAAGGAACTCCAAAAGAGCATTTAAGTTTCTTAAAATGGCATAAACCCCATAATATATATTACCCCTATGTCATGTAGACAACCTCACAAAGCAGTCTTCAAGCCTCTGTTCAAAAACAGCCTAACTTGTGATATTATTTGCATGTTAGCTCGTGTTCTGGACCACTGAATCATTCCACAACTATGTTAAATTTTACAATAGTTACCAAATAGTTGGAGTACAGTAACTCAGCCCTGTCATCTATTCTTGTACAGATGCTGTGAGTGTGGCAATTCATAACCGTTTATTCACAGTAGCAATTCAATCATTCGGTGCTGGTGTAAATGATCCCAGTCTACACTGTGTCACAACATATGAGGACTGCATCGGCCATGTGTGCTAATTAACAGCAGAGAGGAAGTTAGCATGCTAACATGACCACAAGGAATGACCACACTCAAGGATTAAAAACACACCGTTTCTTGAAATTTGTCTCCAAAAGAAGTTTTATTATTATTATTTATTATTTGGGTTGTAAGGGAGCTCTGAAGGCCCTCTGGTTTATCCCCCACTCAAAGAAGTACTAACTTTGACAGTTGACCCCCAAAAAGGAATGGGAAAATATAGAGAAGCTTTGTGAAATGAATCAACCCATTGTACTTTATCCCAACTACACAAGGATAGGGGAGGAACCTAAAAAATACTATTACTCTACTTCTTGACAGTGTATTGGCAGAAGGGGAGTGGTGGGGTCAAGCCAGTCTACCCAAAGGGACACACTCCCTTTGATGGGACTTTCTTCACCATGAAACTCACCCAAGACAGCTGGCCCTTCAGCTGGCAAAACAGGCAGGCTGAAAGACAGCTTTCTACAAACTAGTCTCAAAATATTACGTTCAATACTTTTCCCTCCATACAGGAAACTCAAAAATAAATTGTATAAAATACTTGAAATTTATAAAATTATTTTGGAAAGTTGTGTTTAAATACTACCAGTACTTCAGAGAATGGTGATACTATCCTTACCCCTGTATTATAATGGCTCCATACCTTCAAGCCAGGTACCACAGTCCCAGCATACACTTAGGACCCAGGAGCTAACACCATGATTCCAGTCAAGAATATATGACAGTTTATGTATGATGTAAAAGAGCTTCAAACAAGTTTCTAAAAAATGAACAAAAATCAGGCTTTTTGGCATGGATCTTCTCTCCTGTCATCAGGCAGATCAATGAGATGCATACCATGGTAACCCAGTTATAGAAGGTCTCTCCACAATCTTTAGAAATAAAATGGAGACCTCCAGAGAATGGTTTAAGTAACCCAAGGTCTGAATTGTTCTTTGTGCCTCCACAGACATGGCATCTCTGCCCCTTATTTAACTGAGGCATCTAAGAATGTTGATATCATGTGATAAGGATTGTACGTCTTTCCCTGAACTTTCATGGCTTTTGATTGCAAGTTGTCATTGTTATTAGACAACAAGCTAAATCATAGTGCTGATAAAGTCTCAGGCATTACCTTCAAGTTTTCCCCAAAAGATATAAGAAAACATGAATTTAAAGTATCCTTCAGAAGAATACATACTTCCTTCACAATTTCACATTTTTTTTTCTCATTTTCCAAGCATTTCGGCTTTGCTAGGATTTAATGTATCTTTCTTTTAGTGTACAAAGCTCAGCGCAATACTTCTCCAGCAGCCTCCAGGATCATGACTTTGTCATGACAGTGATCCTATAAGGCTCATTGCCATTGCTGTGACTGCAGACTATCCCAGACTGTGACTGCAGAATCATATTGACCCTCTCTCCTATACCCTTACCAAGCTTCGCTGTATAAATCTGTTTCAATTGCAGCTGGCAGTGCAAATTTCCTAATGGACCGGAGAGGAAAAAAGAGAAACTTGAAATCTTCCATAGCACCTTCACTTTCCTGACTGAATTTTCCTCCCTGGATAAAATAGGCGGTATGTCTGCAGGAGATGGAGGCAGGAAATAAGGCAGTGGTAAGCCAGTGCAAAGAAATGATTGATTTGATTCCTTATGTATGTAAGGAATCAAAGAGCCCACCGTGGACCCCAAGCTTCCCTTACACATCTAGCTTTTGCTACTAGATACTGTACTCCCAATGCATGCTAGACACTGACTGAAAACCTGGGCTTGATCTTTAGTTGGGGGGAAGCAAGACAGCTGGATTGATTTACATCGGGTAAAAAATCTGCTTTTTTTCCTTTTTAAGTAATCTGTGATGTTGTCTATGCATTGTAATAGTACTGTGGTATGTATGCTTTAGTGTTGAGTACTGCCATCAATAACTATCAGAGTAATTTCATAAGATATAAATTATTACTAACCCCAAGCTACAATAATTCATGAATCCCAAAGCTTTTTAATTTAATATGCATATTTTATGTGTTTGAGGATGAAAAGAGCCCTTTTTAGACTGACTCTGTTTTGATTTACACCCTTAGGACCAAGGCTGAGAAATGTTATTTCACACACAGAGGGAGGGAGGTCATCACAGAATAATGTAAATATTCTATATATCGACATGCAAAAAATGAATTGTTTCTTTTCACATATTATGAATGCTTCTCAGTGCACAACTTTAGATATTTGATATAAAAAGGGGAAATTACTAATTGAAAAAAATGTAAGAGGCCGTGGTTATGGCAGTCTGTGATACAGTGTTTATACAAAATGATTATGACTAAGTGCAAGAGGTACATAATTGCCTTTGTAATTTGACTGTATGCTACTGCTAAAATATGCCTAAAAATAATGTCTTCAAATCAGACTATGATTGTATATGATATAGATGATGTGAAAAATGCTTCATTTACACCAGATAAATTCATCAGTGGCTAATTAGATCACAACAGAATTATTTGGCTATAATTACTGTTTGGGAGGAAATACAGCTTTCTGCCATGAGAAAATTTCTACTCCAAGCCAGTATTTTATAAGTACTTTTTAAAGTATTTAGAAGTAATTTTTAAAAAATCTGAAGAATTTGCGGGGGTTTATTTAAATCAACACAGAAATCAACACTTCTACAATAAATATCACCCAAGATCTTTAAACCAAAGACCTGATAAAGAATGAGAGTTTTGTCAAGACAGGATGTAAATTGTCATTTCATTTTTAAACGTCAGTTTAAAGTGAAAATTTTGTAAAATTTTTACTCCAGGTTTCCTTCTTTATAAATTAACATTTTCTGATGTGGGCTTCCTATCAATTCTATGACAGTAAGAACTAAATGTAATTTGGGGATCTTCCCTGAAGGATGGGTACATACTGCTTCACACCAGGCAGAGGCCACAGAACCAACTGAGGATGCCAACCTATGATGCTTAGCAAGTTTAGCTTCAGTTAGATGTTGCCAGCCCCGACTCACCTTTTCAGCTACTATCCAGCTACTATCCAGCCAAATGAAACAGAGATTGTGAATCAAAGCTTGTAACTGCCAGTTCAGAACACAAATGGAAAGAGGGTATCTGTGGACTGCGGTGCTGGGAACCACACATTGCTTATTCCTCAACCACCGCAATAACAACAACCCCTCTAAAAGGTCAGGAAAACCACTTGGGACAGTCATCTCTTGAGTGTCAGGATCAGCACCAAGAGGAAGCAGCAGCAACAAGAACCATCCAAGTACAGACTACAATCACCTGCAGGGAGAATACATTATTCTATTCCTTCTTATTAGAGAACCTCTAGCCAACTACATAGATCAGATAGCAAGGGACAGAACCAGAAAATCTCCCTCTCCATGGTCCATTTGTCAGCAGGAAAAAAGTATGTTTTCTTCTCAGTGTTGTCAGAGAGACAACCACACTAGGTTCAAGCAAGCTCTTGCTTGATCAGGTAGGAAAGCACCAACAAATCATGAGCCTCCAGAGCTGGAAGTACAGAAGTGCTGCATTTTAAGGTAAAGAAATAAGAACGAGAGCTACAAAGCTGTACGCACAAGCTATATCTACACTTGAAAATTAAGCACATCTGGGAATATGCCTTGGCTTGTGACAATGCATAGTCTGACCCAGTTAGCATCACTGAATTTGCAGCCTCTAAAATAGGGTGGCTGCATACTGTTGGGGAATTTATTGTATTCCCTGAGATGAATTAAACACGTTTGTGCTTAAATATATATATTTTTAAAAAAATGAACAATGAACTGCACATCCTTATATCCTTACATCCGGAATGAATCCTGTGAACATCAGGTGCCTCAGCCAGGCTTTGAGTTCATCCCCCAGTGCCATCTCCGCTGCCCAAAAGTGGCCCTTGAGAGCTTTCATTGCAGGATTGCCACAAGACAGTGCTGCAGCTATTTCTTATCACCAGGGGAAACTTCACTCTATTACAGACAAGTCCTTCCCTCTTGTAATCTGCAGTTGGGCCTTCTTGACCTCCATGCCAGATCATTCCTTGGTCACAAACTACCATTGCTGAGCAGTTACAATTTGAATTTCCCCTTCAATACAAACTGCCAAATGGGAATGGTTCTGCATCTGCACCAATTTCCAAACTACATGCAGGAACAGGTACTGGTTGGCACAGTCTGAAACCATAGTCAGTGACTCCTCTAGCAGCTGATCAAACTTAACTGCCCAAGTACATTCCCTTACACTGTTGAAGCTACTGGTACTGATATAGCCAGAGGGGGGGACATATATCACTTGATCAGTGGTTACAGTGATTCTCTTTTCCCCCTGGCCAGCCTAAAATATTTCTTTTCTTCAGCCTTCTGCACTGATGGTATTGACTTCTTCCCTTCCCACTTCTAGAACGTGCAAGGGAGGTCACCAAGACACCACAGATCTTGCGTGCAAGAAATTGTCCCACAGCAGCTTCAAAGTTCTCTGTTCTTTACATCCTGCCCTCTATATCCCTTTTTTCCTCTCCGCCTCCTGTCAATAGAAAATGAACACACAAGAAGAGCCAAAAGCGGAGACACCCTGCCAGAACATCTTCAACATGAGCTGCACAACAGACAGCACTGAGTGAACTGCAGGGTGAGCTAGAGATGAGAAAAGGAGTACAGGCTGACCAAGGCAACCCAGGAACCCCAGAGACATATCTTAAATGTGGGTTGAGCTCCTGCTTCTCCCAATTCTTCTTCGGCACCCAAGAAGAGCCCTGCATAATTCCAATATAATTTCTTCTCAGCCTTCAGATGTAACAAGGGGGTTTTGCCTTTTTCCACTGTGCAGGGCTGTATTTTCATAACAGATTTTCATCATGATTTATGACTTCTGCAAGAGTGATAAAAGTATCTTTCCTCACAGAATGAGATATGCATGCGTTTCTTGTAAAGTAGATTAACAACTTGGTTTATGGCTACTGTTTTTAAGGTCTCCAGTCACAAATACAGTATTTTGATAGTTTCCTCTCCTCTGTCCACCTATGGATTATAATAGCTTTAGTCATGCATCCAATCATCAGAAAAAAAAAGAAAAAAGGAGCATTATCTGTCAAGATTTGACAAAATAAAATTATTGATTACAAAAGAACTTTCAATAATTTCATTCTTTATCTCAATAATGGCAAATCTATCATGCCAATGTTCATCCTGCTAAAATAACAATGGATGATACAACCCATAAAGTGAGGGAAAAAAAACATTCATGAGTCTGAGTGTTTAAATCTAGATAATATTAATTCAGACATAAGTATGCATAAAAATGTCCTGGTATTCTGCAGTTTCTCAACTCATTAGCTCTCCGGAATAAGGACGGTGTCTTTGCTATTCTTTTCACACAGCATAACGGCACGCTGACACTAACGGAGGTCTCCAGGCACTCCCAAATTTTAAATAAAATCACAATTAAAACGGCGATGGTGATGTCTTTCGTTTTTTGAGTAAACAGCTGAAATGAGCTCTAATCTTTACCTGACAAAGGATAACATTTTGTTTGGTGCAACATGATGTGTAATCAGTGCCCGGGATCCTGGTGTTTCTGGTAGTAGAAAGAAAGTCTTTTATTGTTTAAACAATATAAAATATCTTAAATGTATCATAGGCGTAAATCACAAGAGGAAGGGAGGTCAGGATGGCCCCTTGAATTAATAAAAAAATAAAGGCCTATTCTTTCAAAGGCAGTTAGATATCTAATTTTCACTGCGAAAAATGGAAAGTATGCGCCTAGGTTTTCTTCAGAAACCTTGGCTTAAACTGAAAACCTTGTGACTCTGCTAACAGCTGTGGTTACTACTTTCACTGAAATTGCCGGGGCTTGTTCAGTACAGTTCAAAAGCCCCGGTTCAACCAGTGCTCCTGCCAGACTATTATAGTATATAGCAAGCCCAGGATTACAGCTAGAAACCCCTAGATCTTGGCATAAAATACTTTAATGAGGGGAAAAGCACAAATGCAGTGCTTTACTTAGTGTTGTACCATTCTTTAGCAGGGAACCAGTCATACGGAGCTGGAGAAATACCTGGATAAATAAATAATACAACCCTCGCTTGCAAACAGTCTTGTTTAGCCCCAGCAGCAGACACAGCTAGTATAAAGAGAGGACAATCACTACGAGTGTCAACAAGAACCTAGACAAGCTTACTGAAGGTTGAAGGTTACTTGCAAAACAATTAGCGCAAAATACTTCCTGCAAGCACTAGACCTCCCAAATCCTGCTCTGCAACACAGCTGTGTCTCATAATCAAATGGCTTTTCAGTAGAAGTACACAAAATCTGAGGCATGAACCCATTATACAAAAAATAATCTACGTCAAAGACAAACTTTGATGGTGGAGTGGATTTGTTGACACCTAACAAAAGAATAAAGTCCAGCTGAAGCTTTTCCCAGTGTAGGATTTGTAACATCTCTTTCTGATGTCCAATAAATTTAAGATCCTGCTGCATTGTTTCTCTCAGTAGTAGAGTCTCTCAGAGAGGTTTTCTCTCTGACCACCAAAAATTGTAGGAATTTAGTGTCTTTGAACCATACCATCCAGTTTGCTTGAAATTAGCCATTGAGTAAGGAAGCAGAGGCAGAGGGACATATGTGGAGACAGTGCAATCCTATATACTTTGTTTCCATAGAAAATGAGTCTAACAAGCATAATATTCCTTATTGCTTTTTCATATAAATAATTGCATTTTCCTGGTTTATATATTTCCTTTATTATTGTTTAATGTAAATCACTATCTATCTATTCAGCATGAGTTATTACCAGATTGTTTAAAAGGGAAGAGTAAAAAGCTGAGCTGCTATGCAATAGATAAAATATATTTCAAATATTTTTAAGTATATTGATTATGCATTTGAAATTGAAAAACTTAATTTAGGAGAGTATGTCTATTAATTTGAATTTGGAAATAAGAAAAATGTCTCATGATTCCCTCCCCCTATAAACTAAATTATAACCGTGAATTTCTGAGATGTGTTTGTTTTATATGATGATTTCTTCTACCAGCCATCTACTTAGGAAATCTTATGAAAGTCTCCTAACAAAGGCTAACCTACAGATTTAATAGGGTAGTAAACTTCACAGGGCAAAACCATTAAAAAATTACAAGACAGATATTATTTGATATTATTTCTTTATAACACAGTTAACCACATAGCATCTGTCTTGGCAGCCTAGTTAACAATCTCCATTAATTTCACCATACATAATAAAACTAAACATGTGAAAAGCAGTATAATTAAAAAGCTTGTGCTCTTTTTAAGCTGGCTGGGTTCTTAGTTTTCAGTACTGATTTCCCACAAGTTCCCAGAATTGAAAGGAAAGTAAACAGTCATGTAAATTACCTAAAAAGTCATTACTTTTGAGGGTAGATTAACATAAATTATAAATACCAACAATATTAAGATAAAAGATAAAGCATTCCCTTTTCCTCAGATCATACACATCTTTCGAAAGCAAGTGGTGTGTAACATAACCTTAAACATATAACTACTCACAGTAGTAATGCTGCCCTGAAATCTTACCCAAAATGTTCAATGAAAATCTACAGTTAGCCAAATTAGCAAACAATAGAGTCAAACACAGAAAATTCTCTTCTGCACTCTTGCTAAGGGAATGATGAAAAAGCAGTGTAAGCAAAGGGGCTTTTTTATTTATGCAAAGTAAATGAGCAGTGATAGATCTGGTATTAAACTAATTTAACCAAATGCTCTTATTCTTAGAAATGCTTTCCTATAACCGCAATGAAACAGCATCAGACTTTGCCTAGTGCTGCTGTGCACAAGAGCCAGGTCTTCTTGGTCTTGATTCTGTGGTTATTATGTTTCAAATGGGTTTTATACTGCTGTTGCCACCATAGTTTCTAAATATAATCTAGGGAGACATTAATGCAATGTACGTAAGTAACAAGTAATGCTCCCTATAACATAGAGTTCATTCTTTTTTCTCACCCTTTCCCTGGGATAAGAATCGTGTTCATATTAGAGCATTTTGGTGGAGATGTGGTCTTGTTGCATTTGCTGCAATGCTATACTGCTAAGTGTTTTTATTGAAAAGGGCCCGTCAGCTTCTACTTTGAATAGAAAGAGGTAAGTATTGGGCCATTAGTTACGTATCTGATTTCAACACTCCCTTCTTTAATTTTACCAAAAATTATTGTTGCCATGCTTAAAACAAAGCATCTCTTTACAGGAGTTGGATCTAGACAGTCATCATTTGCAAAGGTCTAGTTGTATGTATGGCAACTTCAAAATGATTATTTACTGTATTATTTTCAAATGGTGTGGATTGTCCTTTTTCCTTTACGTTTCTGCTGTGTGATGGGAGGGAGTTTTTCCCATCAAAACACCTTTTCGTTTAGATTCTGAAGTTATCCTAGTCCCACTTCTAATTACCGTATAATCAAGGGAGGAGGTTTTGTCCCTAGCCAAAGGGCTAAAGAAAAGTTCATCGAAATGACCAAACATTTCCTCTTCACTTACAGAATCATGGAATATCTCAAGTTGGAAGGAATCATCAAGGCCAGCTCCCCGCTCCTTGCAGGGACCTGAAACTAAACCATACAACTAAGACCATCATCCAGACACTCTTTGAACTCTGACAGGCTTGGTGCCCTGACCGCTTCCTTGGGAAGCCTGTTCCAGTGACCAACCACCCTCTCAGCAAAGAACCCTTTCCTAATGACCAATCTGAACTTCCCTCAGTGCAGCTTTATCACATTTCCTCGTGTATATCACTGGTCACCAGGGAGAGGAGATCAGCACCTCCCCCTCTGCTGCCCCCCTTGAGGAAGTTGTAGATTGTGATGAGGTCACCCTCAGCCTTCTCTTCTCCAAACAGAACAAACTAAGTGACCTCAGCTGCTGCTCATAAGTCTTGCCCTTGAGACCTTTCACCATCTTGGTTGCTCTTCTCTGGACACACTCTAATAGTTTGATGTCCTTCTTGTATTGAGGCACCCAAAACTGCACACATTAGAGCGGTGGGGCCGCATCAGTGCAGTGTAGAGTGGGACAATCACGTCCCTCAACCAGCTAGCACTTTTGATTGGCCCTTTTGGTTGCCAGGGCACACTGTTGACTCATATTCAACTTGCCATCAACCCAAACCCCCAGATCCCTTTCTGTGGGGCTGCTTTCCAGCCTTTCATCCCCCGGGTTGTACATACAACTGGGATTACCCCATCCCCGGTGGAACATCTGGCACTTGCTTTTGTTAAATTTCATATAATTGGTGATTGCCAAGCTCTCTAGTCTATCCAAATCTCTCTGTAAGGTCTCTACCCCCGAGGGAGTCCACAGCTCCTCTAGTTTAGTATCATCAGCAAACTAACTTACTGTACATTCGATTCCTGTGTCCAGATCATTTGTAAAAACATTAAAGAGCACTGGACCTAAAATTGAGCAAAAAAAATAAAATTAAATCCAACCCAGGACTTTAGCTTGACTTAAGTGAAATAAAGCTCTTATCAAAAGCCCACTGCAGTCAGCATCACCAGTGCAACGAGGTTTGAACCATGTCCTCGCTTCAGTAAACGGAAGTGAAATACAGAAAAGCTAGTCAGATGAAGACATAGATGATGCAATGCCAAGTACTACACCACTTCATTTTTGTGTGTCTTTAATAAGGCCACCAGCTTACAAAATGGGTTTCTCTAACCTTACAACTGAAGTTGCTATACTTTGTGTACAAAATATGCTCTGACAGTAAAAGAAGGAGAATGACTATATAGATCAGTGATTGTGGCACTCCTCTGACCTAAATGTCATTCCCTGTTCCAATAAATGTTTAAGAATTTTGCAAAAGCGTTCAAACCAAGAGTGAACCATTTTTCTAAAGGGTTTGAACACCTATCGGATTACAGGTGTAAGAAAAGGAGGAAAACCTTGTGCCTGGGACTGGATGGGATTTAATGGGTATGGCTCTGCTGGGACCAGATATCCATATACCTGTGCAATTTACCTACGGCAGCTGAGAGGTTCTGAGGAGCTAAACTTGTCATTTGAACCTATATGACTACAGTCCCAAAATTATTTGCTTTGAGTCAGATGTGAAGAAGGTAACTGACCCAAAGTCTTTCAAGACCAAAGTTAATGCCCCTGCTATCAGGTTATTTCCTCTCTCTGAACTTCTGCTGCACATAGAGTTGGTAAATACCCTGTGCTGTAGTGGCATGACTGCTCGCTTTCTCTGAAGACATTAACTTTTCTCAAAAAAATGATAAAGCATACTGGACATGGGGAATATGAGAGAACCAGGGTTCTTCTAAATACACATTTTTCTATTATTGCTTGACAGACCATCTGTTAGGCCAGATGCACGCGTCCCCTGCTGTTTCTCACATGACAAATCACATGACCATATACATTATAAAACAGCTGTTTTCAACTCACTTTACAGGCAAAACTCATAACTGTACACAAAAAATTAAAAGTATGACTTTGCAGATTATGCAAATACTGGGTATTTGTATACATAACAGGCACAAAATATTTTGCTTATAAATAACCCCCTGGTTAGTCATTCAGATAACTAACTAGGTTGAGGAAAGGAACTACCTGAAATTAAAATAACCACTATATGAAGCCTTTGAACCAGAAAGGAATCAGTCCCATTTAGTTCTACACCTGCTTCAGAGCCTAAGTAATATTTGCCTCTTTCATGACAGAAAGCTAAATATTTGTGATATTTCAACACTGACTTTTTCTATCAATTTTCAGTGCTAGTACCTCACATTCCTTGAAGGATATTTGGCATTGATTACCCAGAAGCCTGAGTTTACCTTTATAGATATGGGTGAAGCAGCAGAATTTCAAACTCATTCATACTACTATATAAATTCATTGGAGTTCAAGTCAAGAGAAAAGCCATTTCTCAGAGGTTCAGCTGAATATTGGCAGTAAATTTGTTACCCTCACACTTTAAGATTTGCCAGAAAAGCAAAAAAAAATGTTCAAGATGCTGACAGGTTTGGCGGTTATTGGGGTTTTGTCTTTTTTTCTTCAGCAGCATTTTGGTCAGCCTTAATCTATAATGTTTGTTTTTCCTATGACTGAGCTAGATTTTGTGTTATAAGTATGCAATGATATATCTGTCTCTCATCGCAAACTGACAGGATTATCAGTCACAAAGTATCCCATATTTGAACTGAGTTAAAATTAAACACACATCACTGAGCAAGGCCTCTTGTATGTTCCACTTTAGTGCTTTTATCATTCTTGAGATTAATTGACCATTTATTGAAGTCAGTGTAATAAATGAAAATATCTTGTTTCCCTATTTTTTCTGTATACCAGTAGCTTCTCTTTAATTTAACTAGGTAATTAGTGACCTATATGCCTATTTTCTCCCTTCACTAATTTAATATTATTAGAACGTCACCTTCTTGATGTCTCTGAGGAATATATCCATTTATTACATGTACTGTGAAGGAAAGTTCCATCTTTCTGTCCCTACCTTTTGCTGACAGTTCTCCAAGTAAATATGAAAATGCTGTCCAATGTGTTTTGTGACAGTGGCAAACTATCAAATGAGAAACTTTCTCACTGAACTTTCTGAGAATAAGGAAGACAATTATCTTTAATCTAGTCTGTCAAGCTTCTGCTTAGAAATATCTCCAGCCCCTGAGGACTGACAGTTTCCTATTAATGCTTTAAATCAACTGGGCGCATCTCTTTAATTCATAGTCTCTACAATGCGTTAGACTTTTGAAAGGAAACTGCAGGTTCAGTTCTAAACCATTCTTAACTGCAATAATAACCACATGCCAGGATTTCACATACAATGAATATAATGGAAAAAGATGAGACTATATTAAAACCCTTCTCCTTAACTACAGTCCAAGGATTCAGATTAAAAATTGCGAACATTAAGAAAGCATAGCAGGAAAGACCCTCAGAAGCACTCATATTTCTCAAATACAAAACCAGGATTTTTACATATTTCACTCTAAAGGAAGATCTAGTCAGTGCAACTCTGAAATACAGAACACAGGTAGCTCGGGGAATTAAGAATGTTCACTACAGTTGAAGTCTCTGTTTTTCTCTACTTGAGTACCTGCACATGAAATAGTTTCCTGTGATACTTAATGCAAAATAAAATGTAAAGTTTTTTACTTATTTGTTCTTTGAATTAACTTGTGATGATAAGGGAGAGGTTTCAGGTCTTAAATTAAACTTGTCTTACAAGAAGAGTCCAGGGAAAGTAATGAGTTTGACACCTATTCACTTTAAAGTTAACGCTAGAGTTAGACACACTGTGTATAAAAATACAAATTTGTGAAGTCTAATGAGACAAAAATCTAATATGCCTTGTGATTAACAAGATTAACAAGACTCAGGACATCACACAGACAAGTCAGTCTAATTTTATTCTTAGAGATACTCTTCTTTCATCTTTCTCCCAACTGATCAATCACAGAATCAAGGGCCAGACTAGGGCCATTCTTAATTAAAAATATATAGAAAAAAAAACCCAACCCTAGAAATCATGGAAAAATAAATGCCATCCCCAAGATTCTGAACAATCCTATCCATAGAAACTGCTAGAATTCATGAAAACAAGAAAATTGATAGTAATTAAAACAGTATTAAAACAGCCAAAAAATCAGAGAAATGCTGCAATAAAGAACATAATACCCTGCCTTACAATATCTTTAGCAGCAGTCTATCTTACTTTGCAGCAGTCTATCCTACTTTCTTCCCAGGCAACAGTATCTTAATTGCAACACCTTGCTAGATGTATTCATCACCTACTAGTAAGATGGTAAATCAGCAAATAATATGATAGCCCTTTGCTGGTCTGGCTCCAAGCAGTCTGCTTATTTAGTGCCATAAAGAGACAGCTGCTCACAGATTAAGCGGTTTAGCTTTATTAACGGGGTTTACTATCTTCTAGAAGAGCTGTCTTTTATATAATCCTTCCACACACACCCCCAAAAAAAGTCTTAAACTACAGCATCAATACCTGCAAATTCTACTGGGACAAAACCTACATGGATTTCAACATTGTGAGCAGTCTGCTTGCCTCACCACAGGAACTTTCCTTCACTAAACTTCTACAGTACAGACACTTCTAGAATGTGCCGTACTTCATCATAAGTGAATTCCATGGAATGAAGCCTTCATCCTGGAAGAAAACACAGAAAAAGTCTGGAGAACTGTGAGCTAAAGCATGCCTAGTGCACTACAAAGGAAGCCTACCATTACTCTACTTCTGCTACCTTAGATGGAGATGTTTAAGACTAGATGAGAAGAGTCCCAAACCAGCTGTCACCAGGGGGCTTACTCTCCAGTAGCCAACACAAATCATAATCTGTTGCAGATATTTCTGCCTTCTCACTAACAAAAGAAGCTCATTTGACACTAGAATTTCTGCTTGAGGGAGTTCCATTTCATCCATGAACACCTTGACAGAGCTGCCACTGATAACCCCAAGTGCACACTAGAATTGGATTTCATTTCTCTGCATATTCATGGATGTTAATAGGAACAGACTCACCTCTTGCAAAATTAGGGCACTTCTGTATTAAGAGAGCTCTTTGAAGATGTATGGCTTCAGCTGGATTCGAGTTATGCACACACAGGGAGACCTTATGCCCTTCTGTTTTTTTTTTTCTTCAAAGACCTATTCTGATTTCAAAGGTTCATGGTTTTTACTATGGTCTAGGTTCTTTTAAAGGTCTTCCTTCATATTCATTATAATATAATGTATATTCTTCAAACCCAACACGTCACCATCACTGTCCTGCTGTGTCCTCTTTCCTGAATCTTCTTGTATTCAATAAACATGAATTAGTTAGCAGGACTGTCCTTGTTACAAGCATTATTGAGAGCCAGCACTGGGCGTTTAACAAAAAAAAAGAAAATAAACCCACCAACCACAGAGTAGAGAGCTTTGATTTCACTAGTTTCAGAAACATTCCAATCTATTGAAAGCAAAGAATCAATTTGCAGTTCTTCAGCTCATCACGTCAGCAGTTCTAAGTATTTCATTCTAGAGAAGTAACCCAAGCAAGACGTGTATTAGCCACAAAGCATCTATATTCCATGAACTATGTGGTATCTCCAGCTTACAGGAGCTGCCATCTTTTTCCCCTCCAGGGTTCAATCTCTTCTGACATTTTATGCTTTAAATCACACTCCTAAAAGGGCACCTGTCCACACTGACATACTCACTTAAAACAGTGTGGGAAATCTAATCTACGTAGGAAAAGACGAGTCTGCAGCTTTTGGCTGAACCTGTGCAAAGTTACCATTCTCATTACCCTAGTTTGACAAAGATTTTTCATGAGTTATAGAATGAAGAGTCAAAACACCGTAGTATCATTGTGGCTGTTAGATGTAACTGTCATTTAAAGATTAAAGAGATTGGTAGGTTCAGATATTTAACAGAACTGCCCTATTTTAATGGAAGCTTTCTGATACTTCTAGCTGTAGAATGATGCCAACCTAAAATGGAAATGCAAAATCCACACTTCTCTGTGCCTGAAGATGTGTTAGGATTCTTTTGTATATAGAACACATTCACAAAAAAATTTAAAATTTATTTATTTCGGTGAACGGGACCAGAATAAAAGGGTACTCCATGTATTATTGTTGGGAACTATTACCTCTCCTGGCACAATCCTTATCTACAAGTGTTCTTTAAAACAGGGACTGTCCTTCCCTCATTTGTATGGAGCAGCCCACACAAGCTTCCCAAGAAGGCATCAACAGCTTCCTTGTGTCCCTTCAAGGCCATACTTTCTCCCACAGGAACAACACACAAGACCAAACTATCACAGCTCATGACATGGTATTGACCTAGCACAGGCTGAGTCCAGGACTGGGGGGCAGCAGGTGTCATTTACAAGATTTTTTTAATAAAACTACATAATTAAAAGTGTTACCCTGGTCAGTAAGTGTACAGGAAATAGGAAAGAGAATGGATTTTTACTTCTGAGATCCAAGATTTATAGAGAGAGATCATATATTTTATAAAATTAAGAGAGCACACAGCTTCTACATTATTACAACTGATCTGCTAATTGCTAAGCACCAGACTTTGGATATACCTGAGGCTATCAACATTTTCAGTAACTTTCAAATCTACGTTATGTGGGAACATAATAGGTACTGCATATTGCATTAGATGTAGATTAATTTCAGCATAAAGCTTGTCTTTTTGCTACTACCACATTTATTAGAAGAGGATGAGGAGTGTTTTAGAGATTATGTGCATGCACGTGACTTCACATCTATTTAGGAAATTCCAGCTCTCACCAACTACCTGCAGAACTTGTTGGTGAGCAGGAATGTACCAGCAGTTCTCTACTACGTAAATACAACCACTATAGTTTTCATCTTTAAAACACACAGTATAAGTTCTCTTGGCTCCCACACCTATTTTAACCCTATACATGAGATATTAATGAAACTTACTGACATCACTTAAACTGTCTAAATGATGATTGTAGTTGTGAAGATGTATAATCCCAATCTAAATGCTCAACAGTGGGTGTTAATCTACAAATAAAACATTGGGTATATACATGTATGTAAATTTTTTTTAAGTGTACTTTATGAGATTAGAAACAGCCATTTGTGAGTGCCAGGGAAACACCATTGTTAATGCGTATGTCAAAAGGAGAAAATTCATCATAATCATTATCCCAATTTCTAGTAGCTCCTGCTGCGCTCCAGGATGATACAAGACAGAAGAAGCTGTAAGTGTGAACAATCATGTCTTTGAATGAAGTACGTCAATAATTGGCAGAAAGGTAACACAATTAAGGAGACTTTTTTTCTGCATTTCTTCCTTTTTTGCACAACACATCAAGCCTGAGCTTTCACACAAACCAAGTCAGGCAACAGACAAGCATTGAAAAGAACAAAGATAAAGTGTAGAAGCTTTCCCCACAATTAATTTTTGTCATTTACTGAAAGAGTTATGTAAAATGAGGATCTGCTATCACAGGAAGCAGGACTTTAAAATTTACTATAATAATAATTTCTACAGAAAAAAGAAAGACACTCAAACAAGCCCTAAATTATTTCTGCAGCATAACTCGAGGTTGAAATGATAATACACCCTGCTTTGCTCTTTGCAAGACACTTACCTTTATTTCTGTAGTAAATGCAAGGGAAATGTCACATTTTTGAACGACAGATATGGAGTCACTCACAGCTGGAAATCTTACCATTGTCACTTCTCTTTGACCTCGACTTCAACAATATGGTAATAAATATTATAATAAATATCATACTAAGTGTGGTAATCATTTTTTTAAAAAGATAAAAACATAGAAATATTTATATTTGGATTTTTTAGAATTCAGACATAGTCTTCTGGATTTCTGGAGCTTAAATTCAGGGAGCATCCAAGAATATTCTACTCTAATCATCTGCACACCATACACCTCAAAAGTTTTACCTGATTTTCTTTGTATTGTATTCAGAAAAACAAAGAAAAGAAATTCTAATATTTAAGGAAACCAATTGCTCTGAATGAAGTATGAAATACAAATCTGGTTCCTGTATTTATTTCACATATACACAAATGTATATAAATTATGTATAAACTGACAATGTGCTACTGCCTTCAGTTACTTACACTGGCTAAACATCTGGCTATCCACATTTGATTCTGTATTAAAATATGAATACAGAATCATTCATTTAAGCAAAGCCGCACTGCACTCAACATACTAATTCTGTACATTCGAGTTTTTTATTCTCCTTCACATCCCACAGCATTGCTTGGAAATATGACATAAGATCCCCTTCTCAGACTCAGCATCAAAGTCCACCAATCAGAGAAAGTTCCAACTCCAAATTCTATTTTGAAAATTACAGGGAGTTGTTCTAATAGACTATTTATTTTAGAAAGAAAGGTTTTTCTGAACTTTTTCTACCAAGATGCTGGCAATCACTGCACTGAGGTAAAAATGACTGTTTGGACCAGAGGGATTTGCTACCATGCACTTCAATCTTGGTGACAATCTATACTATAAGCAATTTTCAAGAAATTTCTCATGAGATGTCAGCCACGCATGCCAAAGGCTTTTTTTTTTTTTATTTGTGGCTCATATTTGCATGATTTTGCACTTAATCTATAGTGTAGGCTGTCAAATGGAAGCTGTAACTCAGAATGTGCACTCTGAAGAGCTGAGATTCACTGGAAAATCTGAGAAATCAATTTAAGGTGTCACTTATGAAAGTTGAAGTTTACCTTTCAAAATAAGCTCCTCTAAACCCAGAAAAACATAATTTCACAGTTTTCAATAACAGGGTCTCCTGACATATACCTAGGCAGCTGTTTGGCCTACTTATTCTCAAATATCTGTTACTTATGAAGTAAATATAAGTTTCCCTTGTCTTAAAAATGTGAGGCTTTCATATTACTGTATTTCAAATTCATTAAGGCTTCAAAAGATGTAAAAGGCTACCTAGAGTTCAAGAGGTGACATGGTAAATACTTTCTCTATTCTAAAACTAACTTTTCCTATAGAGAGACAGGCAGCTCATATAGACGGTGGGTACTGAGTGCTTGTGTGCATCCTGGCAGTTACCATCACCTTGTATGTAATAGCTACAGAGTCAGAGTACTTGCTGTCCTCTGCTTGCAGCACTCCAGCTCAGTCTTCCCTTTGTACACAGTTTCTAAACCACTAATCAACAAATGAGGTCTAGATGAGGAGGATTTTAACTCCTTCAGTTAACTTGGGACGTTGTTACTAAATACTGTTACTAAATAATAAAATGATGATGCCCAAGAAACAGAATAGGATACAATAGTATACATTCAAACAATAAATATTAAATTACAATAACTGAAATGTTAGTTGTCAGCAGTGATGAAACAGCAAAGCTAAACTATTGTAAAATTAATTCTTTGTGTCTTTAAAGAGCTGTTCTCTATTAAAGTATAGAAAGCAGTACAGGGAGAATAAATGTAAGGGAGCAAATCCATATTTTTCTGTTTGCACAGCTAATCTCAGAGAGAGGAGGCCTGGGTTCCAGTCACTACTCCCAAGTCTGTTTCTGTTTTAAATATTGAAAAGTTATCAGAAAAACATACCTATACACAACGTCTTAGTCATAGTATCTACACCAATGGTCTTTCAAAACAACATGGCAATATTGTCACAGTTTTATGCATTATGCTATCCCCAAGCATCAATGAGGCTGTAGTGACAGGTCTTGGCTGTAGAAAACCTTCTAGCTTCCCATAGCAGCACCAACATCACAAACATCCAGTGCCACCCACAGCCAGCAAGGCATGGACAAAACCTTTAAATTAGTCCAGCCTGGCTTTCCTGTCCCATGATGAATACATCCTTGGAGAAAGGTAAGCAAATGTCAGTGGGGAGGCAATTCCATTTGGTATTAAAAAAATATTTGACAAAGACTGCATGCTGCTATATAGACATATTTTTAAATGTAACCAAGGTGTTTCCAAAGGAACAGCAGAGATCACACATCTGCCTCCATGAAGAAATATCATAAAGAAGCTCATAAATTCATTTCATCAGTGATTACCAGTATCTCCACAGAATGCCTAATGCCTCCAGAGATGACATTTCTGCTCCACTTTCTTCTCTTTCTTCATCCTTTCTTCCTTTTATCACCTTCCTTTTTCTGCATGCATCCTGAACATCTCAGTTATCTTATCAGATAGTGCAATAAGGACATGACATGAATCCAAACTTAATGTCAGGGACTCGCGTGCACCAACTGCTTTCCCCCTTCCCAGGGCTTTTGTCCCCTCTGAACACCTTCCCGCTGCTTCTCTGTGCACTTGGAGATAGGCTTTTTCTCATCTGAATTAACAATTGCTATCCAGAAATTATGCAGAATTAATAATTTTCACTGTTCTCCAGCTATACTATCTATGCTATTTTTTTCTTAATTATTTTGTTCAGGGCCATGAACATGATTAAGTGGTTGGAGTCCCTGAGCTACAAGGAGAGGCTGAGAGAGATGGAACTGTTCAGCATGGAGAAGAGAAGGCTCAGGGAGATCTTATCAATATGTGTAAATACCTGATGGAGAGGGTAAAAAAGGCGGAGCCAGACTGTTATCAGTGGCACCAAGTAATAGGACAAGAGGCAATGGGCACAAATTGAAATACAGGAAATTCCATTTAAATGTAAGAAGTGACTTTTTTTACTGTGAGGGCAGTCAAACAGTGGAGTGGGATACCAAGAAAGGCTGTGGAGTCTCCATCCTCAGACATTTTGAAAACCCAACCGGAGAAGGGCCTGAGTAACCTGCTCTAGCTAATGCTCTTCTGAGCAGAGGGGTTGGCCTAAAGACCTCCAGAGGACCCTTCCCACTTCAACATCTTATGATTCTGTGATTACTATCACTTGTATTACTTCTTTGCTGAGGCATGAGATGACCTTCCTGTATATTTGACTAGAGAATAGAAATTTGCCCAAACCATAGACAATACTACCATCCTCAATCACCTGAATGTATGTAGGTCAAATATGGTAAAAGCTCAAAAAAATGAAAATTTTCATTTCCAGTATGGACTGTCCTGTTCTTTATGCATACAGATAGAAGCTCTGACAGCTATTCGAAACTACCCAATTGTACATTTCAGAGGTATTTTTATGGTCATGATAAAGAGACACAAGCTTAATGAGACTAGTGTCTGTATATTATATTACATGGTATATCCAAAGTATTGTTTTTCTATATTCAAATGAAATCCTCTCTTGCTAGGAAAAAAAAAAATGGTAATAATTCTTCTACAGATAACATCACACTTTATTTGTAGACATAGTGGTTCCAATATAATAAGCTGAGAGTTCCTCTACAGCTTAAAGTTTTGGGTTCTAGCAAATACTGACAGTGCGTCCCACATGTTTCCTTTCCAATTGTCATTGTTTAGGATCTCCTTAGAATCCCACACAGTTCCTGAACCCCCAAGAATCAGAAACTCTCCAGAAGGATGTGTCTGAAACAAATGAATTTCAGTCTTTTCTACTGAGAACACATGGAGATGACAGAAATTATTCTTTTCCAATGTGAAAACAAAACAAAACTCCATTTTAATTGTTCTTTACTTTAAGGATAGTAGGGTAACTCTAATTTATTCGTACATCCTTTCAGTCACCCACTTCTGATTTGTATTTCCTGACCGCAGTATAGAAGACATTAAGAACGGGAGAACAAATAGTTAATATACGCTCCACTATAATTATCTTCCATGGGGGTTTTCCAGAAAAAAACACTTCTAGCTTTCTTTTTCTATAGAAAAAAGATGGATAGGCTCAAGCGAACAAAATATGTTTCTGCTTTCTTCACCTCTGTACAGAGACATAGCAGCAATTCTGTATAAGGTATGAGAGTAGGGTAACTTTTGCTAAGAAATCTAATTCAGCTATGTCTATCAGATATCCTGTATCTAATACCAGATGAGTACAATGCCAAAATATGTCATTACCCTAAGATCAGTACCCCACAAATGCTTTTTGTCAACCCCTGCCCCTCTTTTGGGAAGAAAGATTCAACATTGCAAGGGTTTTTCTACGCTTAAAATGGCCTTTTTGAAATAAAGGCCCCAGAAGTTCACAAGGCTACACATGGATCAATATGTTCTCAGAAACATTAATTTTAGGCTTGAGAGGCCATGAATCTATCTTTTCCCTTGGAATACAAAACACAAGACATATAATAATATGCAAATATTAAATATAAACACCTGCTTGTGATGAACTTCCACTTTTAGGTCTGTGCATAAATACTTAAGTATACAATCAGGGCCTTTGTCACAAACAATCACACAGTAATACCACCAAACCTTTTTTCCAAATCTTCAGTCTCTCACATGGTAGTTCTCAATCAGAATGGGACTAGTCCAAAATCAAATATTTGTTTGTTAAGAAAGAGTAGCTTAGGGTTCATAAACACTGCATTGTATAAAGATACAGCTAAAAGCTGAACCTTAACATGTCAGAAAATGTGGGTAAGGAAGGATTATTTTTCTTATGTATGAAACAATAGATATTTCATGTTGTTTGTACAGAAGTCTGTCTCCTGCTGATACGAATACCAGGCTGCAAACCTACTTCTGATCAAGTTTAGTAACTAACTTTAGTAGCAAGTATGTTTTTTCAGTTTTAAGAGCTTTTTCCAATCTCAGTGACTGACATTATGTTGAATCTAGATCAGGACTGATATTTTTAATTATAAAACTGAAAATCTTGTATTTTCCATGAGACTATGTCTTATTTAGGATTCTTCAAATTTCCTTTCATATAGGCTGACTTGAAATACATTTAATTGAAATACATTTAATTGTTATAAAAACACTCTCTGTTTTTATAAAGGTCATCAAAGCACAACAAAGAATGAGTATGTCATCCTGGTTGGGTCTCTGAGTGTTATTGCTTCATTCTATGTAATTTAATCATCAAACCTACTCATCTCATGAGACGGTAATTTTCCTTCAAGTGCAATTATATTTCACAGTATGCCTGCTGATTAGGCAGAAACAGAAATAATTCATCAGAAAATTACAAAAAAATTAATCATCACCAACATGTAAAGTAAAAATTATGATATTCAGCAGCCACTAAATAATTAAATCCCTTCGTTTCCAAATATATCCACCAAAGCTTAATAGGAAGCATGTACATATGTGTCAATAAAGAATAAAGATCATATAACCACCCATTCAGGGTTTACATTCTGAATTGTGAAAGAAAAATGGGTAATTTCTTGCTTGTTTCTTTACAAAGCACTCTTTTAATAGCTTATGTAGAAGACAGCCCCTTGTAGTATAAATATGTATTTTATTGCAAATTGCATCTCAGCCTGCAACATTAAAATCCTAAAATGGAAAACTTAAAAGACAGTATTAAAACACAAATTACTATTCTTACATCCAGTGTGACAGTTCCATAGAATACAAAGTCCCAAACAACTCTTTAGAAAATGAAAGCCTAATGTTGCAACTATATGCAGATACGCACGTCTGTTAGTTTTTGTTAGGCTACTCAATGTGTTACATTAAACATGCACAAAAATCTCTTCAAGCTGCAGGCCTAAAGTTCTGTTCCTCCAAGTCATTATGTCACTTAGATGCAGAAATTACTTCACTCATGGCAAAGGGTTTATAAATTAGAGAAGTCCAGCAATATAGAATCATAGAATTGTTAGAGTTGGAAGGGATCTTAAATGTCATCGAGTTCTAACCCCCCTGCCATGGGCAGGGACACCTCCCACCAGACCAGGTTGCTCAAAGCCCCATCCAACCTAATTTTGAACACTTCCAGGTATGGGGCATCCACAACTTTCGTGGGCAACCTGTTCCAGTGTCTCATCACCCTGTATATTCAAAGTCCCTATGAGGGAGAGCAAACAAAAAGCCATCACTACAAGACACTGAGGAGTTCATTTAGATTACAAACTAAAATGTCAGATTCCTAACAGTTTGTCTTTCAGAACAATATTCATTTTAACATATGTAAATTGAGATTTCTTCAGGCACCTTCTGGTAACGCAGTGTCCTGGTTTGATTCATTTGCTCCAGAATAAATCAGATAACTGGCAGACAGGACATAGAAGTAAGGGCAACAGTATCCTCAGAAACAATGTGTGATGTAAAATTAAGTTTATGATCTTGCAAATGGTCACTAGCAATGCTCAAAATCCTGAGTATACAAGTGCTGTTGAACTGAATGCCTGTTCAGACTCTAGAGGAGACAACAGCAATGGAGAAAACATAGTGATAACAGAGCTCCCCATCACAGGTTGCCAATAGTTGAATATAAAAGAAATGTACAAACGGACTACGCCAAGTAGCTAAAAATTACTATAAAAAGTACCTGCACACAACACCTGTATACAAAAACTGTGTATTTATACATGGTGTAATCAAATTAAATTAATGTAAGATTGGATCAGGCATTTCAAATAACAAGACATATTTTTACTGGGAATACACATATTTATGAAAATGCAATACAATTAATAACATTTTTCATATCAACCATTGCTTTCATACTTCATTTCAATGTTTTATTAGTATTTTTAACAATCACAGATCAAAATTACGTTATAAATTTACACATTTTAAAAAAGGGAACAGGCAGTGTCCACTGCTAGAGTATCAATTACAAAGAATACATACAAAGTATTAAAAGGCTGATATAACTGTGATGTGATGTGGTTGAAGGTACTTGGAAGCCTATGTAAATCGGGCTATGATTCAGAAATTCACTTCAAATATATTTATTTCCACTCCAGCACCACAGAGTAAAGCACAAGTGTTTCACTGTTAAACAAGGGTCTCAAATATCAGTAGCACCGGTTAGAGTAATAGCGCTGGATCTTACCCAATGGAAAGATCAGAGAAGATTAAGCCACACCCTGAAGTGAAAAACACGATGTACTCAGAATCTATAGATTCAGAATAATTTTTTAGCAGTGTAAAGAAAGATCTCTTCCAAAATCTTTCAACAAGAGCTAATAAATTATTAAATAAAAAGCATTAAATTCTGCCACATACAGTACTATAAAAGATACTAATTCGTATCATCTGCTGCAGCTCTCCAAAATAAAAAGTGACACTATACATAGCTATCACAACCTATATTCTAAAACTGAAATATGGAGCAATTCTACATTATACAAGAAATGTGTTTAATACCCAGTTATGAAAGAATTAGTGCACCACACGCAAATTCTTTCTTGATTTAACCGTTTAGAAATTAAGGAGGAGTAACACTGGTGCCTAAACTGGGCCTTCTAAAAGTTAGCCTAAGTTAGTTGGGCCAGTGGCTGCTAATATACGAGAGAGAGATGGGAATTTCTCAGATTGAATCAATCTCATGAGAGATTTATCTCTGTTATGAAAATAACAGAAATGTCATCCAAAAATTAAATATTCTGGACAATATTTAACCTTTCACTGGTGATTTTTGTGTTTGAAAAAGAAAACAAAAAGCATGCAAAGCATCTTTACATTGGAAAAAGAAACACTGGGTCTGATTCTCATCTCATTAATGATTCCTGTAGATAAAGTTTATATTCTGAGTAAGATTAAAACTTCGTGAATTCTGTCTCATAAAAAGTTGCACAATTCTTTAATGATAGATTCCAGATTATTTAGCAGTCTTGATTTTTCAGCCTCTGGTTAATTTCTCCTCACAACAAAGCCTCTTAGAGAAGACTAAAGGCATCTCTTCTGGATCCAGCACACTTCATAGCTATGTTGCACCATAACAAAAGTACATTCCTGTTACTAATCTGCCTTATACTATCTAGAAAGAAGTAACAAGAAAAGTAGAAGTACAGTACATTTCAAGCATGTAACAAGAAGGAACAAGTAAAAAAGGAAAATTTCAATTTATTTCACTTCAAGTGGGGTTTTTTTCTGCAACATGGAAGTGGCTATCAAATTAGACAGGATTTAAATAGCATCAGAGCTAATTTAAAGTTTCAAAATACAAGAAAGCCAGTCAAAATGTCAATGTAATCAGTCCTTCCATGACTTTCACTGATCACATAGCTATTTTTTCACTATCTGTTGCATCCAAGTACCTATCTGATTTACTTAAATAATCATCAGCAATTAGGAAGATAACCTATATTAAATCTGACAGGGCATTCAAAACAAATTGCATTTTTTACTGTGATCTATATGAGAGATCTCTGTCAGTCTCTAAAATCGTATGACTTTTAGTGGGTTTTTTTATGCTGACAAAAGCTCTACTATAACTCATTTAATTCATCAAAATAATCTTTGTTACTATGACTTACTTCATTTGTGAAATCAGTATAAATTGCATCTAAAAAAAAACCCAACATACTCTTCTGTTAGTATAAGCCTTGCTACAGTTAGAGATGCACCTAATACAAATATTCTGACAAAGAGATATAGCATCAAACCCTTTCCAGGACAGACAATACAAACTTGTTCAGAGGTGTTAATTTTAAAACCCTCAACACTTTGTTCTTTAAATTATCCACCTGCTAAGTGTTGTCTTAAAGCTGAGATAAGATTGGATACATTTTCAAAAATACTCATCTGCAAATGTAAGGAGGAAAAAAGAGCACTGCTGTCCTATCTGCACTTACTGTTATTAGTCATAAAATAACTGGTAGGAGCACTCGTATACAAAATACCCAGTGTATTTCATTGTGTTTATTATTAACAGATTTGAATAAAATCTGCTTCATATATCAGTGCAGATATCACAAAAAATACTGTTATACCAGAACTTAAATTGAATATATGGTACTACACATTTCAGTATGAAAGGAAGTATAAACTGAAGAAGTAGAAGCCAAAACACTTCTCTTTTTCCTATATCGTGTAATCAGTCCCCAAGTTATACCACCCATTGTGTTACTTCCTTATATGAAAATAATTAAAATTACAGTGCTACAACTTTGACTAATTGCATTAATATGTAACAACCTGAACCAGAGTCTCAAGCTCTATCTATGCTGCAAGAAGGGCAAGCAGAAGGACTCGAGGAACGGAACTACAGGCTGTTCCGCCTAAGTCACTTAGTTGGTTACGCAGCAAATCCTCCCAGAAGCTGTTTCGAAAGACATGAAAGACAAAAAGATCATGCACAGACAAAAAGATAATTGAAGCAATCAGACACTGGTAGAGTTCACAGCCCTGAGGGATATAAGTCAGGCGAAGTGTAAAGTCAGGACCCTGAATTTTAGGAAAGCAAACTTTCAGTTCTTCAAGGAGTTAGTCAATAGGACCCCCCCGGGAAACTGCATTCAGGGACAAGGGAGCAGAACAGAGCTGGCAGATCTGTAAGGACGTGTTCCACAGAGTGCAAGAGCTCTTGATCCCCAGCTGTAAGAAATCAGGAAACAAAACCAAGAGACCAGCATGGCTTCATCAAAGGCAGCTGAAACTGAACTTGGCAAGGAATGCAGAGAATAGTAAGAAGGGCTTCTACAGGTATGTCAGCCAGAAAAAGAAGGTCCAAGAAAGCGTACCCCCTCTGATGAGCAATACTGGAAAACTGCTAACAACAGATGAAAAGACTGAGGTACTCAGAAACTTTTTGCCTCAGTGTTCACTGGTAACCTCTTTTCTGACACCTCTTGAGTGGATGGACCACAAGGCAGGGACTAGGAGAGCGAAGTCCCTCCCAGTGTAAGAGAATATTATGTTTGTGACCTCCTGAGGAACATGAACATACAGAGGCCTCTGGGACCTGATGAGATGCATCCCAGAGTGCTGAGGGAATTGGCTGAGGTAGTTGCCAAGCCACTCTCCATGATGTCTGAAAAGTCCTGGCAGTAAGGTGAAGTCCCCGGTGAGTGGAAAAAAGGGAACCATTGCAGCCATTTTTAAAAAGGGTAGAAGGAAGGACCCTGTCAGCCTCACATCTATGCCTGGGAAGATCATGGATCGGATCCTCCTAAAAGCTATGCTAAGGCACATGGAGGACAAGGAGGTGATTTGAGAGAGCCAGCATGGCTTCACCAAGGGCAAGTCCCACCTGACCAACCTAGTGGCCTTCTATGATGCAATGACTGCATCAGTGGACAAGGGAAGAGCTATGGATGTCCTCTATCTGGACTTCTATCTGCAAGGCCTTTGACGCGGTCCCCAACAAAATTACTCTCTCTAAACTGGAGAGGTATGGATTTGATGGGTGGACTGTTCAGGGGATGAGGAATTGGTTGAATGGTCACATCCACAGGGTAGTGGTCAATGGCTCAGTGTCCAGATGGAGATCGGTGACAAGTGGTGTCCCTCAGGGGTCCATATTGGGACCGGTGCTGTTCAATATCCTCATTAATGACATAGACAGTAGGATCGAGCACACCCTCAGCAAGTTTGTGGATGATGCCAACCTGAGTGGTGTGGTTGACATGCCTCAGGGATGGGATGCCACCCAGAAGGACCTGGACAGGCTTGAAAAGTGGGCCCACGTGAACCTCCTGAGGTTCAACAAGGCCAAGTACAGAATTCTGCACCTGGGTCTGGGCAACCCCTGGTACCAATCCAGGCTGGGGGGTGAAGGGATTGAGAGCAGCCATGCCAAGAAGGACTTGGGGTTACTGGTGGATGAAAAGCTGGACATGAGCTGACAGTGTATGCTCATAGCCCAGAAGGCCAACCATATCCTGGGCTGCATCAAAAGCAGCATGGCCAGTATTTTGAGGGAGGTGGTTCTGCCCTTCTGTTCCACTCTGAGGAGATCCCACTTGGTGTGCTGTGTCCAGCTCTGGAGCCCTCAGCACAGGAAAGACATGGACCTGTTGGAACAGGTCCAGTGGAAGCCCGCAAAAACGATCAGAGGACAGGCAGAGAGAGATGGGGTTGTTCAGCCTGGAGATGAGAAGGCTCAGGGGGACCTTATTGTGGCCTTTAAGTACGTAAATGGCGCTTACAGGAAAGATGGGGACAAACTTTTTAGCAGCCTATTGCAATAGGACAAGGGGTAATGGCTTTAAACTAAAAGAGGGAAGATTTACGCTAGATATAAGGAAGAAATGTTTTACAATGGGGATGGTGAGACACTGGCACAGGTTGCCCAGAGAGGTGGTAGATGCCCCATCCCTGGAAACATTCCAGGCCAAGTTGGACGGGGCTCTGAGCAATTTGATGTAGTTGAAGATGTCCGCGCTTAATGCAAGTTGGGTTGGATTAGATCACCTTTAAAGGTCCATTCCAACCCAAACTATTCTATGATTCTATGACAAATCATGGTTGACCAATCCAATTGCCTTCTGCATAAGGTGACCAGCTTTGTAAGCAAGGAGAATAGATATTTACTTTCATTTAGCAAGGCATTTGATATCACCTCCCTCAGTACCCTTGTAGCCAAACTGGTAAGATACATATTGGGTAAGTGTACAGTATGGTGTGAGGAAAATTACCTGTACCATCATGTTTAGAGGTCAGCTGCACAAACTCCAACCAGCTACTTCAAATTAGCAGTCCTTTGGAGATCAGTTCTGGGGCCAATACTATTTAATGTCTTTATGAACAACCTTAATGGGACAGAGTGCACTCTCAGCAAGTTCACAGACAGTATCTAATAGGGGGAAAGCAACCGATACACCGGCATGCAGGGTTGCTACTCAGAGAAACCTTGACAGACTAGAGAAATGTCATGAAGTTAAAAAAAAAAAAAAAGGAAATGCAAAAACCTGTACCTGTGATGGCATAACCCTATCCAGCAATACAGGCTGCAGATCTATTTCCTGGGAAGCAGCCTTGCAAGAAAAAATAATGGTGGTCCTGGTGAACAAGAAGCTGAACATCAATCATCAGTGTGCACTGGTAGCAAACAAGGCTGTCAGTATTCTGGTCTGCATTATTAAGAGAGTACCCAGCAGGCCAAAAGAAGCAATTCACCCTCTCTGCATAGCACTTGTGAGGTTGCATCTGGAGTACTGTGTAAAGTTTTGAACTTACCAGTACAAGAAAGACGTGGACATACTGTAGCAAGTCCACCACAACAATTAGGAACATGTGGAAAATTTTATATAACAAAAGGCAAGGAGAATTAGATTTGGTCAGCCTTATGAAGAGAAGGCAAGCTCTTCTTGCTGTCTAAAACTACCTTATAGGAGGCTATAGAAAAGATAGAGACAGGCTGTTCTCAAATGTGCACAGTGAAAGGACAAGAGGCATCAGACATAGAAGCTGTAACATGGGAAACTGCTTATAAAGGAAAACAATATTGAAGCAGGTTGCCCAGAGAAGTTGTGGAATCTCTGTCCTTGGAGATATTAAAAGTCCAAGCCCAACTGGGCATAGCCCTGAGCATCGGATCTAGTTAGATCTGTTTTGAGACCTGATCACCAGAGGTCCCTTCCAACCTAAATTATTCTGACCTTGTGGATTGTACTAACAGAATAAACAGGACAACTTCACATGCTGAAGCAATAACCTGCAACTGTCCACTGCGTTTTCTTGCTAATATGTTCTCTACTAAAACCCATGCCAGCTACCAGTCTCCCAGACTACATCTAGGCACAATTTGGAACACAGTACAAGCCAGAAACTCTTCCACTTGGCAGAATGGATGGGGCCAAACTTCTCTGAACAAGAAAGAGAAGACATAATAGCCATATATCAAGCTAGGCCATGCCACTTAACCTCAGGACCAGAGAAAGGTCCCTCGCTTGTTTTATTTAGCTGTATAGATGTAACCTCAGAGGCAGATGAGGAAAGATAAAGAACTAACAAGCTATAAAATATGTAGTTAGTAAGAATGAGAAACAATGCCAATGAATGATTTAAACAGTGTGATCATTAATAGAACAGAGATATTTATATTCTTACAGTTAAGAAATAGAATATGATGCTTTTGGACTAAGTAATAGCTTTTATATCAAAACATGAAAAAAAAATTAGGTTTATCCAAAATAGATCATTTGCTGTTCAGCACTTTTGATGTTTTGAAAATATAGATGAGGTCATGGAAAGTCGCAAAGAATGAAAACAAAAGGATGCTCGTTCTCAGGGTATATCAGACTGTCAGTGTACAGCAGTTTACCAGTCCATTAAAACAGTAGACCAAATTATTCTGTTATGCTTGATAGAATTGAACTTAATTCTGAAATTCCTGGATGGATTCTATGGTAAGCATTTGCTAAAGCTAACTAACAAATTGTATATTATTACAACTGCTTTGTGTAAGCTCTAACCCATCACCAATAACCATACTCAGTGGGAGAATGTTTGAATAGAATACATATATGCCAAGAGATGTTAGAAGTGTAGGATCTCTGTCAGAACAATTAAGGACAATTTCTGAATCATTATGGTAATCTAAAGTCACAAAATAGCCCCTTTCAGGTTAACAACTATACAAGAAGTGAAAAAAAGAATCTTCTATGAATGACAGCTAACAAGCTTCAATGGGAAATCATTGCTCAAAGTGACTATTCATTTAACCCATACTTATTCTTTCAGCAACTTATTCAAGATACATAGGTGTGAAAGATTGAAGCTAAAATTTCAAATCCACAGATTCAAGATGTTTCATCTATATACTGTGTTGCATTCAAGAGGACAGCTTGAAAATCTGCAATTCTAACTGCAGGTGACAAAGAGCTGTGATGTACAATTTTCTTTTCTAAACTTCTTGGTAAGTGACTTCTTTTTAACCCAGCAGTGATTGCATGGATAACAAACCTTTGGAATTACCAGGCTCAGGCTTTCTGCAAATCAAGTCATGAACATTTTTTTGCTTTCCATGCTGTCATCTTTTTCTGAAATGCAAGCTACCAGGATTTCACTTTTGTAAGGTCCAGAGAAATCAAATTATTTCAGGAGTGTAAAAACTGATTTATAAAGAGTGGTTAAAAGAACAAACATCTGAAGAAACTTCATATAAAGTACTATATTATAATGTACATATATAAATACATTTACATATATATACACACAAATACATATTAAAGCATGCAGACATGCTAGCTGTCTAAATAATATTTACTAATGTATGTTCAAAATTGTAGATTCCAAATTTTTTTCATAATTATAATTTCCACTGGAGCAGTGAATAAAGACCTTTAAAATCAAGGTCTTGGGCCACAAAATAAGGCAGAATTATTTACAAGAATAGTGAGAGATACAGTGAGCATGGAATGGACCTGTGGAAGGCCGTAGAAAATAAAAAGCTTATGGTTAGTAAGATAAGCCACAGAAATATTCCAAAGAAACACTGCAAGCTCCATCAAGTAAAAAAATTTAAGATATTATGGAGAAAACACTTCAGAAATGTACTGGCAGGAAGCTGGACTAGGTGTTCTCCATGCCTGACTTCAGTGAGGTAATTTGCCTCCTGTTAATTATTTGTACCTCTGAAAACAGATTTTCAGCTTCATTCATTGCATATACAGTACCACTGGGGTAGTATTTCATCATGACCATGTTGCTCAACGATCAGAACACAACTTCAGACAAACCAAACAAATGAGGAGCACCTGTTTGGTGTGCTGACTCTAATGAATAGATTGTAAACTGTACCTAAGATAACAGTGTTAACAAACCACCACCTCACTCTAAGATAAAATAGTTCAAGTCAGTTATAAACCTGATTAATTTCATCTGCAGGTGCATTCAGTCTAAATCTGTACACAGAGAATACAGTTTACACTTCTGAGTACTGGTCCTTTCAATAACTATATTGTTCTACTTTCTGGTGCAGCATCTAAAGTTTCATCAACTTCAAATCTGTTGAATACTTAAGATGCATTTTATGAGTACTTATTGAGCCACACAATATTTTTCATATAACGTTTTCATAACTAAAAATTTAGTTTAATATAAGTGAAAAAGAATGTTAAAGTGTATCTGTGTATGTGAAAGAATTTCTGGTTATGTTTTTAATGCAATAAATGTTCAGCAAAACCTTAAATGAATTCTTACTTGGTTACTATTAATATTATGGGTTATGGGACTTCAAAAGGGGCCAAAAATAATTCTAGTGTAAACAATATATCATGTATTTTATAAACAGTGACTGAAGTCCATTTTAGATAAAGTGAAAACCTAGGAATTATGTGTAAGTCTTGATAGCAAAGTGGATTAGGATAGTTTTGTTTCATACTAAATGGTGTTCTTGTCCTTTGTATCTATATACATGCAAAAAAAAAATTCAGTTCTCATTAACACAACATACAGCAGTCTTGATTTCAACACACATTTAACATGTTTAGTTGAAATTACTTGATCAGTTGCATTTGAAGTATAGATAGACTTGTATAAGGATCTGTATTGTTTATTCTTTGTTAGCAGAGACATTTCACTTAGGTGTAATTGAAGACGATCAGAACAAAAAGCCTAATATGTTCTTTACGGAGACTAGTAGCCTCTCAGAAGTAGAATAGGATGATTCAGAGCATCTAAAGCACACACATAAAGTGATCAATATGAATAAATCTCTGAAACAGAGATTATATAGAGGCTATTTATCTGAATCTGTCTAGGTCTTACTCTATCTGGCAGAGAAGTCAATCAAGGCTTTTGGAGAAGATCCATCCCAAGATAAAAAGAGCTTCTGAGAATCATACCTAGCTCTCCCTTACTCATATGCAAAGTAGCATGATGAAAACCCCTGCAGATTAGTTTAACAGAATTCCTAGCTTCCTATGGTCAGACCTCTAACAGTATGGAAAAGGCTCTCAAATATTCAATAAATACAGTGGAAACAAGGACTACGTCAAGTTGCAATCTATTTTATTTCACTGTAAATACAATAATTCATCTTCAGAATAACTTACTTAAAAGTATTCAGAAATACACTAATCTTTATAACTTTTCTCTCAAAAAAAATGTCTGAGCATTACTGTATTTTACAACAGCTACCGGTAAGGCTAACCGACTCCACCCTGGCTTGATATGCTAGCTGAGTTCAAGAGCTACTAAATTAGAATTTCAGATTTTGCTTGTAATATTTAGAGTCTTGAGAAATTGATGCATTCCACAATAATTTGGACGTTTACTTTGGCATCTGGTCATATTATCTGTAATGAAAAACAGTTTATCACATAATTTCCTATGCATAGAAATACAAATATTAACATGTAATTCCCTCCATTTTTAAAGTTAATTGCTTTTCTTCAAGTCATGCCTTCAATTTATAAGTCTAATGCACTCTAACAGTAATAGCTGATACTCCTTTATGAGTGGTACCCTAATGTATATTTTAAAAGCCTAAAAGAATGGAAAAAATCTTTAATATTTACTTTTGATGTTAATTTCCTATTTCTCCCAATCAGTATTATCAATGACTTATGGTTAAATAATGTAGCTTCTACACCGATCAGGACTGAGCTTGTTGGCTTAGGCACTAAAACAGTTCACTGCAACTGTAGAACAGTTTCAAGTAAATAGGTTCAGAAAACAGGCTAGAGACAGTGTGGCAAAACAACATAGAAAATCAGGTTTTAATTTTAGTCATGGTGTGTCACTGTGAGGGACAAACAATCTGAGTGGTTTTAGCAGTCCTGGGAATATTAAAGAGAAATTCAATTCCAGAAAATTGATAAAGCACCCAATAACATTAAATATTTGTTATACACTTTTGTGGTTGAATCCTACGAACTAATCAAGCCAATAGATTAGACATACTGCTAATGTGCTTGCTCAACATTCAGCTTATGGATTTTTGTAAGAAGGAAAAATAACAATTTCCCTGTTATAATTATAACTTTTATCTTGTGCTGCCAAATACTCCAACACAGTTAATTATTTTTTTCTGGTAAACAAAACTTCAGAAGAAATGTTAACTTGCTGAATTCAATGTCTTTTAATTGAAAAAAATGAAACTGAAACATTGAAACAACTCCATTTTGATGCCTCCAACAAAGTAAAGCGCAGAATTGTTCACTGGATTCTTGGTGGGCCTCTGTTAGTTAAAAAATTATGGGAATTATGGGAAAAATTATAGAACTCTTTAAAATTAGCAACGGGCACAAATTTTAAAAGATACTGAATAACTGAAATAATTTGTCCATATAAATGGAAACTTTGGATGGGTACCAAACTAAAAAAAATTTTATTCTTAGTTCCATATACATATTTTCATTATACCAGCAAGGATACATTTATTTTATTCCAAAACAAAATAATTTAAAATGTTGACTTAGTTTTAATTTTATTTCTGCATATGTCAGAACTTTAAATACATAATTAAAATTCAGAACAAGGTTAGCTCGTGTCCTGAATACAGATGTTTTCCTGGATTACAGCCTAAGATTCTTTTTATGCTATGACATAGAATCATAGAATTATTAAGGTTGGAAGGGACCTTTAAGATCATCAAGTCCAACCATTAACCTAACCTCACAAAAACCACTTCTAAACCATATCCCCAATTACCACATCTACCCTTTTTTTAAACATCTCCAGGGATGGCAAATCCACCACCTCCCTGGGCAGCCTATTCCAATGTCGGATAACCCTTCCAGTGAAAAAATTTTTCCTAATATCCAACGTAAACCTTGCCTGCCTTAACTTGAACCCATTTCCTCTCGTCCTATCACTTGTCACTAGGGAGAAGAGGTCAGTCCCCATCTCTCTACAACCTCCTTTCAGGTACTTGTAGAGAGTGGTCTCCCCTCAGCCTCCTCTTCTCCAGGCTAAACAGCCCCAGTTCCCTCAGTCGTTCCTCATAAGACTTGTCCCCCAGACCCCTCACCAGTTTTGTTACCCTACATATAGTGACATATAGTCTTAAAAATTACTAATCCTAAAAGGCAAACAATCCTGTATTACCCATGTCAATATTTAATTTTACTTGTCTTTTTTTACACCCTCTAATGTATTTTTAGCAAATGAATCCTTATTTTTAATGATGAAATTGCCTCTTCACAATGGGTAATTATCCAATTCTACTGAGCAATAGCTGAGTTAGTATATAAGAATCCCTATAAGAGTCAGTCACATATGCTGATTTTCTGATACTGTGCATAGACTTAACCAGAACATTATTAACAACACCACAATGATTCTCCTTTTCTACAATATATTCTTCATTCTCTCTGTGAGTAAAGTACTTCTAATAATGAAGGCTTTCAAATGCTGCATCTCGTACAAATCATGCCAACATTAAATACTACCCATTTAAGCCAAAGTTATTAAAATATGCAAGAAAAACTAAAGTAAGATTACTTTTGTTAAAAAATTTAAACAGGACTGCTTTTACTAGATATCTGTAAAACAAACTTTACATAGTCTATGCAACATGAAGTGTTATTGTTGGTAGTCAGAAACATCCCTGCTGAAAAGAAAAGGGCATTGGATTTGAGGAAACCAAATGCTCAGAAAGCTAGTGTTTAAGGTGAACCTGGTTGTGCACATTTCAAAATAAAGTTATGTCAGATGCTTGCATGCTAATTGTTCCTTGTCTCTCTAATGCAGTATTTCCCTAAATTCTCTCTAATAGAGGGTTCATTTCCACTTGCTGTATATAAACAGTTGTGTATATGCCAGCAGTAAAAGGCAGAGAAACATCCACTCTGCCTCCAAAATAAAGGTGTCATCCTGAGTCAATTTATCTGACCTTCACTTACAGCTGTAGAGGGAATACACACCAATTAAAATGGGCCTAACATATACTAATAAAGCCGACCTACCACAGGTCAGCTCAATAGATTTGTTCCCTATTTCATCTGAGTCATGTTTGCTCATTACCTGATAAAAGTGAGGATGGTATTATATCTTTATTTTAATTAGTAATGCAGAGATGATACAAATATGAAAAATGACCCGCATTTGATTGATTAATGCTCATAAATCATCAACAGAATCTCTCATTAAGGGCTTCTTCCCACCAACATTACCTATCTTATACGAGGTAAAATGAGAAAATCTGTCCCTGAATTCAGACAGTTATGATAAAAACACAACTAAAGGACACCATATTTTCAAACTCACTTTAAAACACTGTAGATCTCCTAACATGGCATTATCTTAGCTTCTAATTGTTAGACCTAATTAGGAAATGAATTTTTGTCTCAATATGAATTTCAGTATTTTTCATTTAGTTCATGTTCTGTCTGAAAAGGGAAAATTAAATTATTGGAAAAATTCATAGAGCTATAAAAAGATTTGAATCCAAAATGACCTAGTTCCTGATTGGAAAAGATAAATGGTCAATTGAAACTCACTCTCTCCACAGGAAAACCATGATTTTTAGTCACACACATTACATTTTCTCACAGTTCAATTTTTCACATAAGATATTACTATTAAACCTGCTTATTGGTCTTCATATTACTGTTCATGAGTATGAGATTATGTTTATCACCATATACAGTTTTTACAATCTTTCTAGAGGCATTTTTTGCAGGCTTTCATATTGATATATGTGTTGGGAGCTGTACAAATTCCAAATATGTCAATACCCCCCTGTACTGTCTACAATGTAAAAACTGCATTCCAAGGCCATTACTTACTAAGTATATCTACATAACAATAGCCCAGGTTTACTCATGCTAGAAATGTGATAGCACCTTCTGTACTATTGTTTTCTGTCTGAACTTATGCTAACATTTAAATATACATATATTTCTCCCAAATTTACAGCACTTCTTTTAGCCTGCTGTTCAGGATTCTTCTGTCAGAAAACAGTAGCTGATTTTTTAATTTAACCTTTTCCTGAATATTCTCAGAGGCATAGTATCCACTTCAACCTATGCCAAAAAAATGTACAGCAGTTAATCCACTGAATATTTAACTTCAATCCCGTTATCAGCATTTTCAACATTGGTTTCATTGGAATTCTGCACACTGAAAATTCATAAATAAGTAATATTTACTTTCACATATGCAACTGCTGCAATCGCAAATTCTTTCAAGTTACACATATGCTTTTTAAAGTTATTTAATTATTTCTACAGTATTCCTGCACTTTTTCTAAGAGTTACAGGAATATACACACTGAAGAGCTTTTTTTCTGTGAGTAGAGCAATAATGTATGTCTTGATATTCTGAATCAATATCTCAAATTTTTGTCATGAATATGTGGAGTTATATCTGCATTTGTGCATGTGTATACACACTTATACTACACAGATACAGAGGGCCAAATACTATCTTTGGACTAAAGTCTGAGAGCAAGACTCAAGTTTTGCTGGAATTTATCTTCTAAATACAAGGAGATAGCGTAAGCAGCTTTGCCTTTTCTGATGCAGGAAAATGTAATCTCAGTGAGTTCAACTTGTAGAAATAATGTTAGTATGGTGGTCTACAGAGAAAGAAATGGAACAGAAGATTTTCATGGCCAGTAGTCAGAGGTCACCTACAGCAGGTTGCACAGGACGGTGTCCAGGAAGGTTTTGAATGTCTCCAGTGTGGGAGACTCCACAACCACTCTAGGCAGCCTGTGCCAGTGCTCCACCACCCTCAAAGTAAAGAAGTTCCTCCTCATGTTAAGATGGAACTTCCTATGTTCAAGTTTGTGCCCACTACCTCTTGTTCTATCACTGGGCACCACTGAAAAAATCTGTTCCCGTCCCCCTGGCACCCTCCCTTTAAGTATTTATAAGTATTGGTAAGATCCCCCCTCAGTCTTCTCTTCTGAAGACTAAAAAGACCCAAGTCCCTCAGCCTTTCCTTGTAAGAAAGATGATCCAATCCCCTAATCATCTTCGTAGCCCTTTGCTGGACCCTCTCCAGCAGTTCCCTGTCCTTCTTGAACTGGGGAGCCCAGAACTGGACACAGTACTCCACATGTGGCCCCACCAGGGCAGAGTAGAGGGGGAGGATGATCTCCCTCGACCTGCTGGCCACACTCTTCTTGATGCACCCCAGGATGCCATTGGCCTTCCTGGCCACCAGGGCACGTTGCTGGCTCATGGTCATCCTGTTGTCCACCAGGACTCCCAGGTCCCTTTCCACAAAGCTGCTTTCCAGGAGGTCAGCCCCTAACCTGTACTGATGCCTGGGGTTATTCCTCCCCAGGTGCAGGCCCTTGTTGAATTTCACTAGGTTATATATATTAGGTATATTCATATTCCCATAACCAAAACAGTGGCAATGCTGTCTTTAAAATGAGATTTACTTCTTTTTTTCAATTCATTGTTATAAGTATACAAGAAATCAATGTAGGCATTCCTTTTATCATAAGTAACCCAAAGACAAATGGTTCAATGACAGAGAGATTCTGACATAGCATCTATGCTTTTCAGATTAATCATTATTTCATAAAGCATATGTATAGTATGATTTTAGTAATCTTACTGAAGGCAATGATAAAGCACACACTAACTTCAGTGAAACCAGGATTTCTGCCAGGGAATTCATCACATGAACCCTAAGAGCTGCCTTTTCTCTTACAACACTGTTAAAGAATGAGTCAAGTCTAAGTCAAGTTTGTAAAAGACAAGTGACTATTTGAGGTAGAATGAAAATGAATATAGTCAGGCAAAAGGACTTACATAAACAGACATATTTCTATTGCTTCCATAGGTATTTACAAGAAAATCTCTGTGGTTATTATATTTTAATTTTTGGTTGCAAAAGGAAAAGGGGGTGAAGTTTGTACCCACAAGTTAAGTCAAATGGATTTCAATTTCCAGTTAAACTGATTCAATGATGCTGCAATTTCATGAGTTACTACTGTAACAATGACAGAAACCTGAATAGTGAATCCTACAGGAGTCCCATCATCTTTTAATAATACAGATGTCCTGAGGCAAACAGTTCATTGACATTTCAGCCACATCAGATACAAACAAAAAAACAAGCTCATGCAAGTCTCCATTCCACCCCTTAATCAAAACTAGATTAAATGTTTTCTTGTTCAGGATCAAGTGCAAAATGCTTTACATTCTGCATTAAAAATCTAGCTTACATCTCAAATATGCACACAGTCACACTTAAACAATAAGGAAATCTAACCTCCGTCATAGTACTGCTAGTATGCGCTGTGATTTCTTCTTCTTGCACATTCTCAGCTGGAACCTACATTACATAAAAATTAAATTAGCTCTTCCTAATTTACAGAGTATACTAGTCATTAAGAACTTCCCTTATTCTAGTTTCATTCCAGCTTTTATCATTAATTTCATCTTAACTTTTTTCCTTACTTTTAACTTCTATTCAGTGGTAATATACATAGAATGAAATACTAATTCTTTAATTTATATACAAATATATAATATATATTATATATATGTATAATATATATACAAAATAAGTATTTATATATATACTAAGAAACAGAAGGTCTGATCTGAAGACCTTACTCAAGTCAAAACTCTTTTACTTTAGAGATAGGTATACACTTCAGCAATGTTTTTGCTTAAGTAAGAGCTGGAGGATTTCGCTTAAAGTAGTAAAATAATGAATTATGCTAATTTCATATTTCCAAAGACCTTCAAATCTTGTAAATAATTTAGCCAGATCAAAATCACTGTTCATGTACGAAAGTGAATTAGAACAACCATAGGGAACAAAAGTATCGCAGTTACAATACTGAAACCATTATAACCTTATTCCACTAAACTGATGAAGCTAACATTTATCTTATTATAAGGTTATTAAGAAAACACTTATTTTGAAGAAGCAAGGCATTAGAATGTTGAATTTTTGTCTTTTTAAAATTTACAGGAATTTAAACAAGCATTGTCTTGGATTTGTGACATCACCAATCAAAACACAGACAACACGTTTTCTACAGCTTTTTTAGGATTTTAACAAAATTAGTTGTCCCTTTTTGCTCTTCTCTCAGCACATAGACTAAATATGCTGGGCCACATTCAGTTCATATTCTTAACATGCCATCAACGCGACTTCATTTTGACTAGCAGTGGACAATATGAAGTAGTCTTTAGTCCACTGTCCAAATGCTTAATTTCCCTTTCAATATTGTAATAAACTCTTATCTGTAAAAATACAGAAGTTTTACTTTTCAAAAACAAATGCAAATGTGTTGGATTTGATAAAAAAAAATACACATAAACATTAATTGAACACTGAATATAAAGGATAAGAGGCAGAGAAACAAAAATTAACTAGGAGGCTTTGTTTGAGAAGAATGCTGCAATACTTACAGAAAATTACAGGAATTTATTAATTAAATTAATAAAATAAATATATGGAAACTACTCCACTAAATGCATTCCAAGGAAAGTATCATTAAAAGTAAAGATGTAACATTTCAGCTATGCAAAATAGCTCTTCTAAAAGATGGATCTTATGCATATTGGTTCTCCAAGCAAAGAAAAATATTGATATAGCCCCACAGCTGTGTACCTTGTAATGAAGAAAAATGAGCATCATAATTTTGTATAACAAGTATACTCCAAAAATGAACACTTGTTTTTACATAAATATTTATCATTCCTTCTTATTCATACTTAACATTCTTTATTTCTTATTTCACTTGTTTCTATTTTTTCCTCTTTGCCTATTGTTTTTGTTTCCATCTCTGAATTCTCTTACTCTCTCCATCTCTTTTTCCATTTGTGTCTTCTGTATCTGTCTATCCCGCGCTTTCCCAAATGATCAACTTGCTATGCTTTCCTTCTTCCTTATTCTCCTTCTCCTTTTATATTCCCATTCCATTTCCTCGTAACTCAATCACATCTTTTCCGACTCTACCATCAAGTGTAATATACTGCTGTTTAGCCTTGCAGTTATTTCAGCATAGATTACTGAAGTAGAGATCATCTCAAACAGAACCAGTGGCAAACTAGATGTATATAAAATGGCAACACATAATCTCAATTGATGGGTAGTCAAGTGGAAAATGTAAGCAGGTTGAAAACAGCTTCATACACACACAGAAGACTAAACTGGAAACTAAATTATAAAAGATGATAAAGCTGGTGCTGTTGTTAGTTGTAGTAGAAAAAATATCTTGTAGATGTCGCTGTGGCTTTTACATTTATGACCTGCAGTTAATTATGGAGTAATTGTACTTTAAGGCTAAAGCCTGTGTGAATTTTCTAGTAAAATCTTCAGTACTGATGCAACTTCATGAGCAGTATCTGTTCCACGAATAACCAGATAGCTTCACCTTTCTGTGCTGTCAATCTGGCACCTTTCACAAGCTTTGAATTCCCTTTAAAAAAAGAAAAATAAAGATTTCACTGTCAAAACAGGTTTGACCTGACAGATGAATTAAGAGAGAGATTTCAGAGACGGGGATATTTCATTGCCCCTCAGCAATCTCTCTCTCATCTGTGCTGAAACTGAAAGACAGTAGGATATATAATCAGGTCTTTTTGCAAAAAAAGAAACATAAAAGCCATCTTTTATCTCAATCTCTTCCAAATATAAATAAAGATAAAATAAAATACTACAGTGTCCCGATTTGCACATTTTCCTCTTTTTTCCTTATTTTTAAAGTATTTACTACTCCATTTCTGATTTACATGCTTGGACGCATATGATGTAGAGTATCACTAAGGAGATATTTAAAACACAAAATAGCTCTCTTTTTTTAAAACAATAGGGATATAATTCTATAAAATAGTAAAAATTTGTTTATTGTAGCTATTATAAAAATGATTAAAATATGAAAATGTACATGCATATAAATGCCACCTTAGTTAAGCTAAATATCACATTATATGGAATACAATAAATTTATTTAATGAATTAATGACTTAATGACTTAACATAATGATCATGGGGCCTGATGGGATGCACCCTCGAGTGCTGAGGGAGCTGGGGGAAGTCATTGCTGGGCTGCTCTCCATCATCTTTGAAAGGTCCTGGAGGACAGGTGAGGTGCCTGAGGACTGGAGGATAGCCAGTGTCACTCCAGTCTTCAAAAAGGGCAAGAAGGATGACCCGGGAAACTACAGGCCGGTCAGCCTCACCTCCATCCCTGGAAAGATGATGGAACAGCTTGTGCTGGGTATCATCTCAAAGCACCTGGATGAAAAGAAGGTTATCAGAAGTAGTCAACATGGACTCACTAAGGGGAAGTCGTGTCTGACTAATCTGATAGCATTCTATGATGAGGTCACTAGATGGGTGGATGAGGGGAGGGCAGTGGATGTTGTCTACCTTGACTTTGGCAAGGCTTTCGACACTGTCTCCCACATCATCCTCACTGGCAAGCTTAGGAAGTGTGGGATAGATGGATGGACAGTGGGGTGGATTGAGAACTGGCTAGCAGATAGAGCTCAGAGGGTTGTGGTTAGTGGTGCAGAGTCTAGTTGGAGGTCAGTAACAAGTGGTGTCCCTCAAGGGTCAGTACTGGGTCCAGTCCTGTTCAATATATTCATCGATGATCTGGACGAAGGGATAGAGTGTACCATCAGCAAGTTTGCTGATGACACTAAACTGGGAGGAGTGGCTGATACGCCAGAAGGCTGTGCTGCCTTACAGCGTGACCTGGATAGGCTGGAGAGTTGGGCAGAGAGGAACTTAATGAAATTCAACAAGGGTAAATGTAGGGTACTGCATCTGGGGAGGAATAACCCCATGCATCAGTACAGGTTGGGGGCCGACCTCCTGGAGAGCAGCTCTGTGGAAAGGGACCTGGGAGTCCTGGTGGACAACAGGATGACCATGAGCCAGCAATGTGCCCTGGCGGCCAAGAGGGCCAATGGCATCCTGGGGTGCATCAAAAGGAGTGTGGCCAGCAGGTCGAGGGAGGTCATCCTCCCCCTCTACTCTGCCCTGGTGAGGCCGCATCTGGAATACTGCGTCCAGTTCTGGGCTCCCCAGTTCAAGAAGGACAGGGATCTGCTGGAGAGGGTCCAGCAAAGGGCTACAAAGATGATTAGGGGATTGGAACATCTTTCATATGAGGAAAGGCTGAGGGATTTGGGTCTCTTTAGTCTGGAGAAAAGAAGATTGAGGGGGGATCTTGTTAATGCTTTCAAATACTTGAAGGGAGGATGCCAGGGGGATGGGAGCAGTCTTTTTTCAGTGGTGCCCATTGATAGGACGAGGGGTAATGGGCACAAACTTGATCATAGGAAGTTCCATCTTAACATTAGGAGGAACTTCTTTACTTTGAGGGTGGTGGAGCACTGGAACAGGCTGCCCAGAGAGGTTGTGGAGTCTCGCACTCTGGAGACATTCAAAACCCGCCTGGACGCTGTCCTGTGCAACCTGTTGTAGGTGACCCTGCTCTGGCAGGGGGGTTGGACTAGATGATCTCCAAAGGTCCCTTCCAACCCTGACTATTCTGTGATTCTGTGATCATGATTTAAAAATAGATCAAATCAAAATTTTTCATATGTGGTCTTCTCTATTGGCTTCTTGAACTACACATGTGAAAAGTTCCTGTTTATTATTGGTTTTAATGAGGAAATTTATATGCTCTTAATGATCACTAATATAATTTCTGAATTGTCTGTATCAATTAGAATCAGTTCCACTTCTTTTTAGTGATGGGGCTCAAGGGTCTGTAGAAAATGCATATACATCTATTGAACATAAAAAATTCTACACAACACATTCCAACCCTGCCAGAAAAGAAGCACAGGAAAACCTGGGTGTTCTCTTGAGCTCACTTCTGAGCAGCAGCCTGGTATATACCATTCTGCTCTTTCTCTACCATGACATTACCAGTCAAAAACCAAAGAAACCAAACAAAAGGTTACATGAACTCATGGGTGAGGGTTCCTGTTTTGATTCCACTATTTTTTCAGAGTACAAAGGTGTAGTGGAATCATAAAGCCCTCTGGTAGAGACTCCATAATCATGAGAAAACTTCCTACATCTTCTTTTTAATCTTTCCTACTATGGAGTCAGTTTAAAATATCTAGCTTATTTTCTTCATGTTCTAGCAAAACAATTTTAAAGGCTTACTTCAAGAAAAAGTAGCAAGCAGTTCCATCCCAAGGGCTCTGTCCCGCTCATGAACAAATTACAGAGAGCAATAACTTTGCCTTGACTTTACCTGATCAATAGACATCTCTACTAGCACGTATTAGTCATCTTGTACTTCTGCTCCTTGAATTTCTTCTCTTGGTTCACTCCCTTTAAAGATACCTGATACTAAAATGTAATGAAAAATTTTGCTTTGAAATTCCATGCTCATCAAATCCTTTAAAAAAACTCACTGTCTTCCTTTAGTCTGAACTTTCATTTTTACAATACAAAATAGAATTTGAAAAATACCATGCAACAGAGTAGTTCACTTCAACATCTTTACTTAGAATTGAGTGAATTATTTTCTATGAATAACTTCCTCATCAAAAAATGCAGCTGACTTTAATGTATTGAATTGTACCAAAACACCCTTTGATCATTACATGAAGTTTATAAGCTTAACCGGATGATAGGGACCTCCCTCTGATTATTGTGAGGTGATTATTGAGAGGTGGGCCCATGTGAACCTCATGAGGTTCAACAAGGCCACATGTAGGGTCCTGCACCTGCGTCAGGGCAACCCCAAGCACAGATATAGGCTGGACAGAGAATAGATTGAAAGCAGCTGTGCTGAGAAGAACTTGGGGGTGTTGGTGGATGAGAAGTTCAACATGAGCCAGTAATATGCACACATAGCCCAGAAAGCCAACTGCATCCTAGGGTGCCTCAAAATAAACCTGGCCAGCGGGTCAAGGGAGGTGATCCTCCCCCTCTGCTCCATTCTCATGAGACCCCAACTGGAGTACTGTGTCCAGCTCTAGAGCTCCCAACATAAGAAGGACGTGGACCTATTGGAGTGAGTCCAGAGGAGCGCCACAGAGATGACCAGAGGGATAGAGCACCTGTCCTGCAAGGACAGGCTGAGAGAGTTGGGGTTGTTCAGCCTGGAGAAGAGAAGGCTCTGGGGAGACCTTATAGCAGCCTTTTGTAGCAGGCTATAGGGGGCCTACAGGAGAGATGGGGAAGGACTTTTTACCAAGGCCTGTAGTGATAGGACAAGGGGGAATGGCTTCAAACTGGAAGAGGGTAAATTTAGATTAGATATCAGGAAGAAATTTTTTACTATGGGAGTGGTGAGACACTGGAACAGGTTGTCCAGAGAAGTTATAGGTGCCTCATCCCTAGAGGTGTTCAAGGCAAGGCTGGACAGGACTTTGAGCCACCTGGTCTAGTTGGAGGTGTCCCTGTCCATGGCAGGGGGGTTGGAACTAGGTGATCTTTAAGGTCCCTTCCAACCTAAATCATTCTATGATTCTATGAATTTATGGAACACAAAGTTTATGTTTTCTACCTATAACATCAGATTTTTTTGGTATTTGGAGTTGTGCCATACAGTGAGATTCTAAGTATATTCCTTCCATTAAAGTATATGTACAAAAAGGAGGTTATATGTATACTATTCCTGAGATCTATAGAGACCCAACTGTATAGCATATACAGAAAAAATATTTCTAGATTAAAAGCTTAGCATTAGAAGATATTATCCCTGTATCTAGACATTATTTCCTATGCAGGTTCCTTAAACCGCAGTTAACGTCATCCTAAAAATAATTCACAGTTCTCCTTTATTCTGCCATCCCAAACACTTGAGTTAGGGATGAGTATTGTCTGAATTTTATTTACTTAAAATACAAATATTTAAATCAACACAGTCTGAAATCAAGTACAAACTACAATAGACCATTATCTTGCCAGTTATTATCGTAACGCTATAATATTGCACAATTCTGACAATATCTTTTTCTTCTAAAATACCTGAAACATACCCTAGCCACATCTTTAAAATGTATATAAAATTCGTTTTTTAACTTTGTCCTGCTTTTTTTTCCTTAAGTGTTCTGGAAGATGCTTGTAATAATGTTAAAAGGGAAATAATAAGTAATTTGTCAATTTCGAATGAAAAGTATTACAATGAAGGTTCATTCTTTTTCTGTTATTGTTAAACAAAAGTAACAAAGTTAATAAAGTCTTCCTTCCACCCACTGAGCAGTTTCAGCAAGGAGAAAGTATTTATAACATAATAAGTGATTGTATTTCAATGGTAATTCTTTTAGGTGCACTTTAATGGTTTACCTTCTATAGGAACTATTGTCCCCAACAGATGGCATATACTAAGGAACTACTAAATGATTGGTTTATGAAGTTAAGAAACAAATATATCAATTGTATCAGAAGGATATTAGCCAAGTAGCCAGCTTGAAAGCAATGTGTCTTTACAGACTCTTACTGCAATAAAAAATCTCAGTAGCTAGTATTGTCTGATTTCCTTAGGAGTCAAAGCAGAAAAAGGACGTATTCAGATCATTCATTTGTAAGTTTGAGGCTTTTAATCTTAACTATAAGATACAAGAGAAAATAATGAATTTTGATCTTCAGTGATAACCTTAAAATCTACTCATCACAATCTGAATTATTGCTGAGTATTATAAAGTTGATGCAGTTATAAAATTATTATGAGCAGCTCTATAAGATTTGCTTCATTTCTTTCCCAGTACCATAATTTCTTGAGCAAAAGTCCTCCCACAAAACAGCCAGCATAATTTCACCCAAGTAGTGGCAATAAAATACATGTTAACATGATGAAACTGTTGTCCTTTACAGTAAAACTTTGAAGAAATCAAAGAAATTTCAACTGAATCAGCAGGGTGTCTTCTGAAGTACCTAGATACTGCTGTGAAGCATTTTCATAAAGTATTTAGACACTGGTAAATGGTGTGAAACCATTGAGTCACTTGGTTTATATCCCCAAAATCTTCGAAACAGTAGTTACTTCTGCTTGCCATAAGTCTTGTCCAAATGTACGTTCCTTATGTACAAGTAAGAGGCTGAAGTGTAACAGTGCAAATCACCTTGAATTATCAATATTCAGTAAATATGTGAATACATTTCATAGACTCATAAACTAGACATCAGTTTTAAAATAGACTCAACTGATACTTAAGACAGTTTGATAAAAATGCTGTTATAATAAAAATCAGGTTATTCATTCATTAGTTCTAAAACCAGAGGAATAAAATTATCTTATAAGCAGTTTTAAATCCAGCTCTAAGCACTGCAAATCATAATGTGTTTTATAATTATTCAATTCAAGTAAGAACTGAAAAATAAGTAATGATGTTTATGTAGCCCACTTTTTATACTACAGGTATCTGTGTTTAATTTTATTAGTGATCATATTTTCTGCGGAACTGTAATTCTTCAGGAAGTTGCTTTTGGAACCAGAAGAACACATGATATTTTAATGGTATTATGAATTTCTCATAGAAGTACATTAAGAAAGACTGGGAAGATACACAAATAAAAAAAAAATATAGTTTGCCCTTTTTCCATGAATTTAAGCAGTTCACAAATTTAGAAATTTATTTGTTAGGCGATTCATTATGTGCAAGATGACCAATTACAATACCAGTAAAAGAGTACTGTAAAAACAAACTTGACTTTCCAAAGAAAAAATGTTAGGAGAGATAGCAAGAATAATTACTCACAAATGGAAAGTTTAGCAGGCTGAGCAAAAATGCCAAACACATCAAATTAAAATTGCAATCAAACTATAGAGGTAAAACATATACCAACCACAAAGATATCTGCTCTCGATAAGTGTGAAAGCAGTAACAATATTATGCAAAATAATTCTGCAGAAGGAATGCAACACCATGCAGGTAATAAAAATAATATTGCAAAAGGCAAAAGTGTAAAATAAAAGTAAAAAAACTCCCTGAAAAAAGCTTTCAAGCAGAAAGGTAGCGCTAAGTTGGAATGTGAGTTCGTCAACATATCATAACTGTAAATCTTAATCTTTTAGTAAAATATCATAACAGAAGATCTCAATAGGAAATATAACAGCCAAACCAAATACTTTTAAAGAACCATCAGTCAGCCTGGCCTGCAGGCTCCTCTGTAATAGCCTACCAAAAACCCAATTAAGTGCAGCCATGTCTGATCCAAAAATTCTAGTGTCATTAGATTTATTCCCGTTTGACTGGTATCGCTTATTTTTCTTGATTTTGATTCCTTTTGATTTATTTTATTCAAGGCGCTGAAACCCCTAACTGGATTTATCAGTGTTGGCAGTCCAATATATGGGTTATGGAAGTAGACCTTCCAGTTTGTCTCCAAATCTGTTTTAGCTCCTATCACGAGTGTAAGGTCACCTTTATATTGGATATCCAATACAAATATGCAATATGACAACAGAGATAGACACCAGGGAAGTCGGTGTTATTCTGTTCCTTTGGACTATCTTTTAAACTCGAGCCAGTCTCCCAAAAATTTTGGTTCTCCTACTTTCATGCTATCTCCCAGATGTAAATTATATAATAGCCAGTGCTGGTTTGGTTCGTCTTGGAGGAAGAGTGAAAGTGGTTTGCAGCAGTTACCTGCTGCAGGTAAAGTTGTTTATAAATCCTGGTTAATGTAAACAAGTAATTACATTCACTTCTCATTCTCCTATCCATGAGAAACTAACAATTTTTGAACAATCTGAACACTTCTGTGTACCTTAAAAGGTTAGTGTTTTAGGGAAAAAAAATAATTATCTAATGTCTTGATGGTTACACCACAAGCGAATAATACCTTCTCAACAAGTATAAACCACTATTGTCTTTGCTCATCTCACATTAACAAGCTTTTGAAGTCTAACTTAGTAAGTGTGCCTGTTCCAGACCTACCACCACCCTGACACTTACAAAGGGTGCGTGCTAGACTAACGGAATCACCAATACTGGACCTCTCCATCCACTGTCTCAAAGATGACTGCATTCATGAAGAATCTACAACAGATAGATCCTGAAGAGGCATTATAGTCTGTCTTACAAGAATAAGGTACCTCTTCACTCCAACTACATTCTTGCTAAAGACTACATTCTTGCTATTTCCTTTAGATTGCATCTCTTCAAACAAAAGATATGTTGCATTCTCTAGATGGTGAAACAAAACTAGGTCATCCTTTATCATTTTCTATTATTTTGTAATTGAGGAAGTAATAATAACAATCACTTAATTTTCACTCCAAGTTTGCAAAAGGATTATTCTTTAAACATTTCCCTGTTACAAAATCACTGGTCTTACACTGCAAAGAGAAGCTAGGACAGACAGCTGTTACAGTGGCCTCCATTACCCTTGTCAAAGATACCTGCTTTGTAAAATTCAGAAAGACTCATCTGTTCAGGAAATTAATCCATTTACTTTGAGTATCAGATGCTCCTCTTAGAATATCAGGCTCTTACTCTAATTATCAAAATCCAAAAAGCCCTGGCAGTTGTCTTCAAACACACACAATATTGATCTCATGAGAATCATCGAGGAATAAAAAAGGGTCATGTAACAAGCTACACTTTGTTTTTAGGAAGACTGTTTGCCTACAAGATTTTCACTACTTGACCTCTCTTCCCATCAAGTGGAATGACTAGTGAAAAGGAAGATGCAATGCCTATTATATCTGTAGGGTCTGAGGCATCATGAAGATCATAGATGTGCACATACTTAATCCTGGCATGTCACTTTTCAGATTCATATACAAACAGCAACCACAAACAGCAAGCAAACAGTTCTGCAAAGGAACCATAATTACTATTGTATATAAACATGTCTTTATTAGACAAGGAGTGAAAAATTTTACTAGAAGTATCTATCAAGTCAGAAGTCCTGAATGAATATCTGGGCAGAACTTCAAGCTGTCATCTCATGGATATCAACTCACTGTGATCACTGAATCATAGAATTATTTGTCAGAACCTCTGGAGGTCATCTAGTCCAGTTCCCTCCTCAAAGAAGAGCCAGCACAGGCCAGAGGCTCAGGACCCTGTCCAGTTGAATTTTTCATATCTCAAAGATTAAAATCCCACAGCCTTTCAGAGAACTTGCTCCAGTGTTTGACTATTCTTATGGTAAAAAATTTCCTAACATCTAACCGGAATTTCTCATGTTGCAATTTGTGTTTGTTGCCTCTTCTTTCACTGTGCAGTTTTGTTAACAATCATGATCCATCTTCTCTCTTATTAGGTAATTGAATAGAAATGATGTCTCCCCTAAGCTTTCTTTTTTTTTCAAGGCTGAACAAACTCGCTTGTCACAGCTTCTTTTTGCACATCATAACCTCAAGCCCCCGAATCAGAGTATCATCATAAACTGATCTATCTCCCCAGTCATCAGAAAAGATAATCTAAGCAAGACAGAATATATTTGCTTACCCATTCTTAGAAAGCACTGTTTGATAATCATGTGACCTTGACTTTAATTCAGGAACCCAAATGGGAACAAGGGGATTAGTGAAAATGCTGCTTCTTGTCAGTGTAACAGCAAAAAACTCATTTATTACCTGTCTTAAGACAAATATTCACCCTAACAAAATTAGACCAAGGAATGAACACTAACAGAGGAACACATTTTTTCAAATTAAAATAATGTATAGTTTAGGTAGTAAATTATGAAACTGATACAGCACTTGAACCAAAAGCTATAAAAACAGTGAGTTGGTATCAAGTACTTAGTAACTGTCTTGTCCTCCAGAAGAAATGTATAAAGGTCACTTCTTTACAAAAGACCTGGCATTTGGTTCTGCACCTTACTAGCATAACCCCCCAAAAAAAAAAATACAAAATGCAGCTGAAATGCATTCATTGCCTGCACAGCAAGACTCACTAAACTGTGGAGGATTGTTTTAGATTTCAATTATGTCAAGGAACTTTTAAGAAAGTGCCTAAAACCAAAAGTTATTTCAGTAGTTACAATATCAATTGTAAACAGTATTCGGTATATTCTGACGGATTAATTTTCCAGTTTGGCAATACTATTAAATTTTATTAAAAAAAAAAAAACACAAACACACAAATCCTGAAAGAACAAGGATAAATACTTTTAAAACTAAAAGACAATACTGTTGCTAGAACAATTGGATACAAGCATGTCCATGAATAAATTAAGGCTGGAAATCATGGTTTTATCCAGTAGATTAATGAAAATTTGTAATCAAAGGAGCAGAGCAAAAAGCAACACATTTTTCTTAAAATGAAGATTTATCATTTCACAGAAAGGATTCCTATGACATGTTTTTTTATGAGAGCAGAGAACAGAACTGGTAACACCTGTCAGCATCAGTCAGCAGCTGAATGTCTTCCCACTTGCTTTGGCTCAGATGAGAAGCTTTTTCCTGAAAGTTTCTTTTAACACAGAGAAAAAACAACATCTCCTGGTGCTTCTGCCTATGCACCCTATTCAGACTTACCAATATAACAAATACTTAAAGAATTATGTCCTTAAAGACTTAAATAAAGTAATTATTTTTTTAATGAAACATTTTTAATAATAGGTATGAAAAGTTAGTACACTGCAACGTTTATTTTAACGGTATTTTCATAAGAGTTTCTGACTTAGAAAAGTCATTTCATGACTGAAGAACTTCATATGCTTACTTCAATTAAATGTAAGTGTTAGAAGTAGTGATGTGAACAACTAAAATAATCACATGCCCTTTTGAAGAAAGCCTAGCTGGCCTACATCCATGCATGACCTTAACTGAAGAGTGTCAGATGGTTCATAAATTTTGAAGGAACAAAAAGATTTTGCTGAATAGATGTGTCTGCTCAATATACAGAAAATATATAAGAAAGCAACCGTAGAAAACTCTGAAACACTATGGTATATAAGATTGGAATTTGCAGATCTGAAGGTGAGTTTCGTCAGACTGGGACATAACTATTTCTCTCTGCTCATAGTATCATACTGAAAGAATTATGTGACTGAAACGAGATTTAACACAGGTGAAAAAAATAGGCATTTTGACAGAGGTAAGTTGCTTCACTATGGCTTCACTGTCTGCCAAATGCCTCTGCCCACAAATTTTCAGAATTATTTCCAAATTCAGGATTCTAGCGGAAGTAATATTTGTTTAGTGGTGGACAGAAATATTTTACTTTACCTTCAACTGGACAAAATACTGAGTATTTTCATTAAAAATCTAGTATTTAAACAATTATCCATGTATCTGGCCAGATCAGTATAATATCTATACACAGTATTTTTTCCACAATCATTCAGAAACCTTACATAGAAATGAACATACCAGCTTATCTTTTGCTAAACATATTACATCTGTGACTCCCTATTCTGTGATGCATGGCAATTTAATTCCAGAGAATTCAAGATGATAATCACTTTCACGTAGGCTAAATTTTACAGTACTACTACCCAATTACAGTATTTGTATAGAAATCAAGCAGCTTCAGGAATTGCTAATAGAATTTCAAAACCAGCAGAAAGCAGGTTATTCATTTATTAGCTACATTTAAGTCCAACATTATACTCAGATCCATGAATTAATCATCATATTTTTTCAGCTCAAACGGTGTCTAAATGCTAGTATTACAAGAGGTCAAAAGACAGTTCCATCTCCTAAGTTACTGAACATAGGAATATGGGAACTTTCCTGTTTGGTGGTACTGAAATTACCCATCATTAAGAAATGAATAATTTATAAATATAATGCATTCTTATTGTGTATTTCTTATTTTCATTAGCTGAAGTTATCACTTAACTGATTTCGTTACAGCTAGAAACATGCTCACAGTATTGATTACATCATTTTCCTCTGAGGAAATAACCAGGGCCTTCATCAACAGACAAAATACATGCGTGCTACTCCTAAGCCCAATGTCAAAACCCAGACTTAATCCTTTTATGAGTTCTAATACTATAACACAACTCAAAAATGTTAAAGGAAAACTTAACATTAAATTAATGAAGACCTAAAAAAGAATGTCATATGACATAATGCTGTCTCAAACAATTACCAAAAATACAAACCATTACTAAGATAACGAAGGTAAGGTACAAAGAAAAAAGATGCATGCTGACAAACAAAAATAACCTAAATATTTCCCAATGAACAGTCAACTAATTACCATAATATGAGAGCATTCCAACAGACAAAAGAATTTAACTTGGTGTCTACATGGTAATTCCCAAGGGTGGATGCTTTAGGATGTACCCCAACATCCAAATAAATTCAGCAGCATGTAGGCTCTTTTGCTGTCCCTGTCAACAACTAGTGAATTTTAATTAGAGATTGTAAAAAGAAATAATATTCATTGTTCTGTCATCTGTGTTGGATCTGTGCTTATTTCTTCATATTACAAAACTGAATACCCTAACACCTATTCTTCTGGCATTTAAATTTAAAATAAATAAATTAATTAGTTACTCACTTATGCATTACTGAGAGGAAGTTTGATAAGAACATACCAACTGAAAACATCTTTTCCTGCATCAAACCTACGTGAGGTCTTTCATGCTCATTAGTTAATTTAAATGAGCAATCAGAAGTCATGCACTGTCAGTTAATTAGCCATTAAAAATAATGATTGAGGAACTGTGTGTGAAGTACAAAAATTTAAATGAAGCCGCAAAAATAGGAGAGGTTAAGAGAAAAAGTGACATTTTACTCCATGCAATTTAAACAGTTCTGCAAATGGGGTAAAAATTACTGATACTTTCATTTTCTTTATACCATGATCAAAACTCAACATGGAAATAGCGATAGTAAAGGTCTTTTGAAAACGCACAAATTCTATCTATCCAATACTTCAGATATATTTTCATAAAGTAATCAGTTCAGACCAGTCAACAACACACCGTAGCAAGACCTCATTGTAAGTGCTAATTACAGTAACTTTTAAGGCACAGAAAGTCATTCACCACAAATTAGAAATAATAATGCTTAAAACGGTAACAAAGAAAGAACAGCATGTACATAAAAAGTTAAATTATAACCAAAGACAAGAACTTTTCAATAAAATTAATGTCACTGTTGTAGTACGCAAGGTGAGAAATAGAAGACGGTATACTAAACACGGGAAAACCGTTAAAATCCTAAATTCCATTTCTGCTAAGTGTTTTCACTCTGAACCTGTACAGTCTAAGATAATACCAACAAAGTTACTGGTGAACTGTATGTTTAAATGTTGCAGCAAAGGCCAACATTCATCTCTGATAATTTTATGTGCCTCATTTAGAAGGTAAACTACTCTCGTCTCCCTCTGCAGTCAAGAGGGAGAAAACAGGCAACTCCACAAGGGACAATTCATTCCTCACAGCTGCATAGTCCCTGTAAGGAAGTAGTTCTATTAAATGTATTACCCATTCATACAGTACATGCATATTCCCTTTCATCCAAGCCAGAGCCCTTTAGTAGTACTGCAACGGTTCTACCATGGGGAAGCTACCATCCCACCTCCTCCACACATAGTGTCACTTTAGTATGAATTAAGTATAATGTACAACTTAGGATGTAAAAGGGCTTCTAGAAGTTCACCCCAGACATAACAATCCATACTCCCCAATTAAGGCAAGACTGAAAATGCACAAATTTTCAACATAAGCTCTTAAACTTCAAGGCAGATAAGTTGATGATATGTGACAGAGATTCATCATCTCCTGACAGAAGGGGAGATCTGTCTCCTCCTAGTAGTAGTGGTAATCATCACTTAAACCTTATGACACAGGGGAAAGGATTCCAGCACTTGTTCCAAACCATTCAAATCTCAAAAACTTTGAAGTGTAAATGAGTTGATTGAACAACACAGACCAGCACCACAGCGGACACTGCAGGGAGGTAGTAGTGCATATGAAAACCTGTAGTCCTGGTGGAATATAAGCCTCAAAGACAACTTTTTGCAAATGCTAATCAGGGTATATAACCACTGTAAGAATGTTCAGATCATATCCAGAATGGAGAGTAACCTTAACCTTCTGTTTGGTATGGGAAAAGGATAACTTCTCTTCTCTGGACGTATGTAAAAACAGCTGTCATGACCTTTATGAACATTATTATTACTGATTAGCCTCAAAACAGCAGTTTTTTGGATTACCATGAACCACCATGATCCACTTGGATTACCAGGTAGTTTTGATTCACCACCATTTGCAGTGTCATGAACCAGGTCACAGTATCTGCTTCATCCAGGGCAGTTTGAAGCAACATTCTTGATTTAAGTAATCCAATTTCTATATAGGCCGTTTCAAGTTCCATAATTGATCAAACTGTAGAAGTACTACGATGCACCCTGAAAGCCTGTTTGACATCTTAAACTGACACAACAAAGAGAAGCCTAGATCTTTCTGAGTGTGTCCCAACCTTTGTATTTCCTGACAGCACGGTTGAGACTGTTGAGCTCTTTTGAAGTTGCTGCCACTGACAGAAACTTCAGGGACAGGTTAGAAACTATAAAAACAGACCCCAACTGAAGGATCTGGGAGTGGCTAACCAATGTTAGGAAGCTTTAGGAAGAAAAGTTCATTCTAAAATAGCTAGACAATTTGGTAAAGCTATCTAAAATGTGAAAGCGAAACAGATAATAACAGTACTGAGAGGGTCTAATGCTGTCTCAAATGGAGTGCTCATTAATGTGCCCTGCTTCCCAACAGCAGGGAATGTCAACATACATTCTGAAATTATCCAGCAAGAAAAGTTCCAAGGAAGATCTTGTAATTCTAGCAGACAAATCACTACTGAACAAGGAACCAATGGACAAAGGAAGAAATAAAAAAGTTACAGGCTCTGATTTTTTCTAAAAAACGTGCTAAGCCTGCGCACTCTATTCTGAAAAAGGGAAATACTCAAAGGACACCTGTACTGGGTCTGGCTGGGATAGAGTTAATTTATTTCATAGCAGCCTGTGTGGTGCTATGTTTTAGATTGGTTAGCAAATCAGTGTTGATACATAACAGTGTTTTAGCTATTGCTGAACAGTGTTCACACAGCATCAAGGCATCCTCTGTTTCTCACCCCAAAGAGTAGGCTGGGGAAGGGCAAGAAACTGGGAGGGGACACAGCCAGTGCAGCTGACCCAAACTGACCAAACTGATGTTCCATACCATATAATGTCATGCTCAGCAATAAAAGCTGGAAAGGAGTTTTTCCAAGGTGGCAGTTGCTTGGGGATTGGATGGGCATTGGTCTGCCAGTGGCAAGTGACTGCTTTTGGATCACTTGGGGTTTTTTTGTTGTTGGAGAAGGGAGGAGTTGTGCATATTGAACTGTATTTATCTCAATCCACAAGTTGGGTTTTTTTCTCACTTTTGCCCATCTGGGCAAAGCCATTTGGCTTTCCAAAACAGTCAGATTGGGAATGGCAGAGGAAAAACCCTCAGTGTCTGGAGAGGTAACCTGGCAGGAGCAAGCCCTTCTCTCTCTCTCTTGATCTTAGGGGTAGGATGCATTCCTCCTTCCATCAGTATTCTTACAGAGAGGGTAGGAGAATGGTTTGTAAATACATACATCCTCACTGAAACAGTGCTCCCCAACCCTGACCTGTGCAGACAGGCAATCATCTGATGTGCAGGCTCCAAGGCCATAGTTTAATAAAGACAGACTCTCTCCGAAACACAACACAAACACTCAGCAAGTTCATGTTTCGTACAGGTACCCAGTGGATGTCAACTAATGGTATATCTCTCTGATTGTCTTGAGTTATGGTTGAATGAGCCCTAATTAAAAGAGAGTGGTCTTAGTTGGTCTTAGCTACCCCATAACACATCTCACAGTCAATTACTCAGCACCAAACAATCCTTTAGGTCCTTTGGCAACAGATATGTAAAAATTACGTCTTTAAAAGTACTTCTGTCAATATAAAAGGATAAAGCAGATCTAACAACCAGAATCCACTAAGCAATTTTAACTGTGAATCTAATCTGTATGGCTTTGGGAAAAATAACTCCAAATTAGTTTCTCAATTTAAGTGAAACAGATACTATCTGCATGAAAACTTAGTCCAAGTTCCAAGAGTAACCATTTTCTTTCAATAAAAAAGAGAGAATATAACATTTCAGATATTAGAGTTTGAACCTTCCTTGGTCTCCTAAATAAAGTAATTGCTATCAAAAACAACAGAAAGAACACATTGCCTAGAGTTTTCTCATTAAGAAAATTAGCACTCAATTGAAATCCTACTACAGTACCAGATTTTTTAAGTAGGGGAAAAAGCCTTGTAACATTTGTCATAAACCTACCAGCTGCAGAATATGATACTGCACAAACTTATAAAATGAAGAAGCTGAGTAAAATTACCACCAGATGAATTCTGACTAAACTAATAAAAATCTTTCAATCCAATAAACAATGTAGCATAACAAGCAGACAAGATAATAGCTGTGTGTCATAAGAAAAGCTATGAACCTTGACTATTTAGACAGAAAGCTGTCATTTATAAGGATGTATCTAAGCATAGGAGATCCATCTTCTTTTAAGTCTGAGAGGCATCCAACATGCAAGCCACAATATGAAAATGAGATTTCAGTTCTGAGACTGGATCACAGGTATCATCCAACTTCTACAAAATCACTGTCTTCAAAGGTAACTGTTGATTCTAAGGACTTCTATGTAGAATAATGCAGGATTGAAGAGCTCTTGCATCTTTCTGTTAGGATGCTCAGTGCTTACCTTAACTCCCAAGTCCTCTTTCAGTGTAGACAGTTAAATAGAAAGATCTGACAGAAATATCAAGAGAATAAGCTCCTTGAAAGTTCACAGATGTAAGCTAATTTCTCTTATGAAGCCATGTTATTTTTAAAAGCATGCAGATTTCTAAAATCCAGAATTGCACTCCACAGAATCACAGAATCACAGAATAGTCAGGGTTGGAAGGGACCTCTGGAGATCATCTAGTCCAACCCCCCCGCCAGTGCAGGGTCACCTACAACAGGTTGCACAGGACAGCGTCCAGGCGGGTTTTGAATGTCTCCAGAGTGGGAGACTCCACAACCTCTCTGGGCAGCCTGTTCCAGTGCTCCACCACCCTCAAAGTAAAGAAGTTCCTCCTCATGTTAAGATGGAACTTCCTATGATCAAGTTTGTGCCCATTACCCCTCGTCCTATCAATGGGCACCACTGAAAAAAAGACTGCTCACATCCCCCGGGCATCCTCCCTTCAAGTATTTGAAAGCATTAACAAGATCCCCCCTCAATCTTCTTTTCTCCAGACTAAAGAGACCCAAGTCCCTCAGCCTTTCCTCATATGAAAGATGTTCTAATCCCCTAATCATCTT